>JAPDOI010000662.1:0-321405 GCA_029168955.1 Aplectana chamaeleonis
TCGGGTGGTATCAACAGCCTCAACTTTACATGCTTTTGAATGTGGACGATCCACTCCACATAATCGACATCGCTGATTTGCAGTGCCGAGATCATTAGCTGGATCAATATAAGGGTTGAAGAAATGACGAGAGGCTGGTGAACCGGCCCGTTAGTATATTCTCATTAACTCGTGTTAGCCAACTATACTATCCTGCTCATTTCCGTGATCTGTTTTACTATTCAACTTCAGCTTCATTTCTGGCCGTGGCAGTCGATAAAATTTGACTCTACACAGCACGGGACTTGAGCGGTTTGGGCGGAGTTGTGCACATGTGCATTAGGGTCCTAAAACTCTGACTCTGACACGTTTTTCGGCGGACAACCTTCACGGTTTGAAGCTGTTTTCAAATCAATCTACTTTTTATGGTTTTCTCAGCAACTTTTTCCACCACAACCACTGTCTTTAAACCACCTAGGTTGGAGTTTTATTGTATAGCCTGTCAATCTCTTTTCGGGCCGGTAGCAGTAAGGTTTACCGAGCTTTCCATGTGACCGCTGCGCAGCATGCTTAGGATGAACTAGTAAAAACGAGAAAGACTTCAAGCCTATTTTCCCTTCGAGTGGGAGCGTCGGTACCGTAGTGGAGCATGGACACAATGACGTTCGAATCGCAGACTGTTTTTAGATGGTTCTATTTTAGGGACACAAAGGTTCTATCCAAAAGACGAGAGAGCTGGGTCATCACTTGAAAATAGGGCGCGGTTCGTTCACAATGGGCCTTGCCTCCAAATCGCGGCGGTTATCTATTACTCACTTTTTGCCGAATTTTGTCGAAAAAGGGTAGGAAAAGCGGCAAACGGCAATCGACAAAAATCGTCCAAAAACGGCCGGCAAACGGCAATCGGCAACCGGCAAACGGCAATTGCCGCACATCCCTGATGGGGAATCAGGCTGGAAGTCTGTTAGGGCTCCGAGGGCAAGTTTTCAATGTTCCGTAAAGTGGGCGGGGCTTCGGCAGGAGTGCGCACAACGGCAATAAAATGCTTTGGCATTTCAAAAAGTATGGGGAATCAGTCTGGAAGTCTGTGAGGGCTTCGAGGGCAAGTTTTCAATGTTCCGGAAAGTGGGCGGGGCTTCGGAAGGAGTGCGCACAACGGCAATAAAATGCTTGGCATTTCAAAAAGTATGGTGAATCAGTCTGAAAGTCTGTGAGGGCTCCGAGGGCACGTTTTCAATGTTCCGGAATGTGGGCGGGGCTTCGGCAGGAGTGCGCACAACGGCAATAAAATGCTTTGGTATTTCAAAAAGTATGGGGAATCAGGCTGGAAGTCTGTGAGGGCTCCGAGGGCAAGTTCTCAATGTTCCGTAAAGTGGGCGGGGCTTCGGCAGGAGTGCGCACAACGGCAATAAAATGCTTTGGCATTTCAAAAAGTATGGGGAATCAGTCTGGAAGTCTGTTAGGGCTCCGAGGGCAAGTTTTCAATGTTCCGTAAAGTGGGCGGGGCTTCGGCAGGAGTGCGCACAACGGCAATAAAATGCTTTGGCATTTCAAAAAGTATGGGGAATCAGTCTGGAAGTCTGTGAGGGCTTCGAGGGCAAGTTTTCAATGTTCCGGAAAGTGAGCGGGGCTTCGGCAGGAGTGCGCACAACGGCAATAAAATGCTTTGGCATTTCAAAAAGTATGGTGAATTAGTCTGAAAGTCTGTGAGGGCTTCGAGGGCAAGTTTTCAATGTTCCGGAAAGTGGGCGGGGCTTCGGCAGGAGTGCGCACAACGGCAATAAAATGCTTTGGCATTTCAAAAAGTATGGGGAATCAGTCTGAAAGTCTGTGAGGGCTTCGAGGGCAAGTTTTCAATGTTCCGGAAAGTGGGCGGGGCTTCGGCAGGAGTGCGCACAACGGCAATAAAATGCTTTGGCATTTCAAAAAGTATGGTGAATTAGTCTGAAAGTCTGTGAGGGCTTCGAGGGCAAGTTTTCAATGTTCCGTAAAGTGGGCGGGGCTTCGGCAGGAGTGCGCACAACGGCAATAAAATGCTTTGGCATTTCAAAAAGTATGGTGAATCAGTCTGAAAGTCTGTGAGGGCTTCGAGGGCAAGTTTTCAATGTTCCGGAAAGTGGGCGGGGCTTCGGCAGGAGTGCGCACAACGGCAATAAAATGCTTTGGCATTTCAAAAAGTATGGGGAATCAGGCTGGAAGTCTGTGAGGGCTCCGAGGGCAAGTTTTCAATGTTCCGGAAAGTGAGCGGGGCTTCGGCAGGAGTGCGCACAACGGCAATAAAATGCTTTGGCATTTCAAAAAGTATGGTGAATTAGTCTGAAAGTCTGTGAGGGCTTCGAGGGCAAGTTTTCAATGTTCCGGAAAGTGGGCGGGGCTTCGGCAGGAGTGCGCACAACGGCAATAAAATGCTTTGGCATTTCAAAAAGTATGGTGAATCAGTCTGAAAGTCTGTGAGGGCTTCGAGGGCAAGTTTTCAATGTTCCGGAAAGTGAGCGGGGCTTCGGCAGGAGTGCGCACAACGGCAATAAAATGCTTTGGCATTTCAAAAAGTATGGTGAATCAGTCTGAAAGTCTGTGAGGGCTTCGAGGGCAAGTTTTCAGTGTTCCGGAAAGTGGGCGGGGCTTCGGCAGGAGTGCGCACAACGGCAATAAAATGCTTGGCATTTCAAAAAGTATGGTGAATCAGTCTGAAAGTCTGTGAGGGCTCCGAGGGCACGTTTTCAATGTTCCGGAATGTGGGCGGGGCTTCGGCAGGAGTGCGCACAACGACAATAAAATGCTTTGGTATTTCAAAAAAATGGGAAATCAGGCTGGAAGTCTGTGAGGGCTCCGAGGGCAAGTTTTCAATGTTCCGTAAAGTGGGCGGGGCTTCGGCAGGAGTGCGCACAACGGCAATAAAATGCTTTGGCATTTCAAAAAGTATGGAGAATCAGTCTGGAAGTCTGTGAGGGCTTCGAGGGCAAGTTTTCAATGTTCCGGAAAGTGGGCGGGGCTTCGGAAGGAGTGCGCACAACGGCAATAAAATGCTTGGCATTTCAAAAAGTATGGTGAATCAGTCTGAAAGTCTGTGAGGGCTCCGAGGGCACGTTTTCAATGTTCCGGAAAGTGGGCGGGGCTTCGGAAGGAGTGCGCACAACGGCAATAAAATGCTTTGGTATTTCAAAAAGTATGGGGAATCAGGCTGGAAGTCTGTGAGGGCTCCGAGGGCAAGTTTTCAATGTTCCGGAAAGTGAGCGGGGCTTCGGCAGGAGCGCGCACAACGACAATAAAATGCTTTGTTATTTCAAAAAGTATGGGGAATCAGGCTGGAAGTCTGTTAGGGCTCCGAGGGCAAGTTTTCAATGTTCCGTAAAGTGGGCGGGGCTTCGGCAGGAGTGCGCACAACGGCAATAAAATGCTTTGGCATTTCAAAAAGTATGGGGAATCAGTCTGGAAGTCTGTGAGGGCTTCGAGGGCAAGTTTTCAATGTTCCGGAAAGTGGGCGGGGCTTCGGCAGGAGTGCGCACAACGGCAATAAAATGCTTGGCATTTCAAAAAGTATGGGGAATCAGGCTGGAAGTCTGTGAGGGCTCCGAGGGCAAGTTTTCAATGTTCCGGAAAGTGAGCGGGGCTTCGGCAGGAGTGCGCACAACGGCAATAAAATGCTTTGGTATTTCAAAAAGTATGGGGAATCAGGCTGGAAGTCTGTGAGGGCTCCGAGGGCAAGTTTTCAATGTTCCGGAAAGTGAGCGGGGCTTCGGCAGGAGCGCGCACAACGACAATAAAATGCTTTGGCATTTCAAAAAGTATGGTGAATCAGTCTGGAAGTCTGTTAGGGCTCCGAGGGCAAGTTTTCAATGTTCCGTAAAGTGGGCGGGGCTTCGGCAGGAGTGCGCACAACGGCAATAAAATGCTTTGGCATTTCAAAAAGTATGGGGAATCAGTCTGGAAGTCTGTGAGGGCTTCGAGGGCAAGTTTTCAATGTTCTGTAAAGTGGGCGGGGCTTCGGCAGGAGTGCGCACAACGGCAATAAAATGCTTGGCATTTCAAAAAGTATGGTGAATCAGTCTGAAAGTCTGTGAGGGCTTCGAGGGCAAGTTTTCAATGTTCCGGAAAGTGGGCGGGGCTTCGGCAGGAGTGCGCACAACGGCAATAAAATGCTTTGGCATTTCAAAAAGTATGGGGAATCAGGCTGGAAGTCTGTGAGGGCTCCGAGGGCAAGTTTTCAATGTTCCGGAAAGTGAGCGGGGCTTCGGCAGGAGTGCGCACAACGGCAATAAAATGCTTTGGCATTTCAAAAAGTATGGTGAATCAGTCTGAAAGTCTGTGAGGGCTTCGAGGGCAAGTTTTCAATGTTCCGGAAAGTGGGCGGGGCTTCGGCAGGAGTGCGCACAACGGCAATAAAATGCTTTGGCATTTCAAAAAGTATGGTGAATCAGTCTGAAAGTCTGTGAGGGCTTCGAGGGCAAGTTTTCAATGTTCCGGAAAGTGAGCGGGGCTTCGGCAGGAGTGCGCACAACGGCAATAAAATGCTTTGGCATTTCAAAAAGTATGGTGAATCAGTCTGAAAGTCTGTGAGGGCTTCGAGGGCAAGTTTTCAGTGTTCCGGAAAGTGGGCGGGGCTTCGGCAGGAGTGCGCACAACGGCAATAAAATGCTTGGCATTTCAAAAAGTATGGTGAATCAGTCTGAAAGTCTGTGAGGGCTCCGAGGGCACGTTTTCAATGTTCCGGAATGTGGGCGGGGCTTCGGCAGGAGTGCGCACAACGACAATAAAATGCTTCGGTATTTCAAAAAGTATGGGGAATCAGGCTGGAAGTCTGTTAGGGCTCCGAGGGCAAGTTTTCAATGTTCCGTAAAGTGGGCGGGGCTTCGGCAGGAGTGCGCACAACGGCAATAAAATGCTTTGGCATTTCAAAAAGTATGGGGAATCAGTCTGGAAGTCTGTGAGGGCTTCGAGGGCAAGTTTTCAATGTTCCGGAAAGTGGGCGGGGCTTCGGAAGGAGTGCGCACAACGGCAATAAAATGCTTGGCATTTCAAAAAGTATGGTGAATCAGTCTGAAAGTCTGTGAGGGCTCCGAGGGCACGTTTTCAATGTTCCGGAATGTGGGCGGGGCTTCGGCAGGAGTGCGCACAACGACAATAAAATGCTTCGGTATTTCAAAAAGTATGGGGAATCAGGCTGGAAGTCTGTTAGGGCTCCGAGGGCAAGTTTTCAATGTTCCGTAAAGTGGGCGGGGCTTCGGCAGGAGTGCGCACAACGGCAATAAAATGCTTTGGCATTTCAAAAAGTATGGGGAATCAGTCTGGAAGTCTGTGAGGGCTTCGAGGGCAAGTTTTCAATGTTCCGGAAAGTGGGCGGGGCTTCGGAAGGAGTGCGCACAACGGCAATAAAATGCTTGGCATTTCAAAAAGTATGGTGAATCAGTCTGAAAGTCTGTGAGGGCTCCGAGGGCACGTTTTCAATGTTCCGGAAAGTGGGCGGGGCTTCGGAAGGAGTGCGCACAACGGCAATAAAATGCTTTGGTATTTCAAAAAGTATGGGGAATCAGGCTGGAAGTCTGTGAGGGCTCCGAGGGCAAGTTTTCAATGTTCCGGAAAGTGAGCGGGGCTTCGGCAGGAGCGCGCACAACGACAATAAAATGCTTTGTTATTTCAAAAAGTATGGGGAATCAGGCTGGAAGTCTGTTAGGGCTCCGAGGGCAAGTTTTCAATGTTCCGTAAAGTGGGCGGGGCTTCGGCAGGAGTGCGCACAACGGCAATAAAATGCTTTGGCATTTCAAATTATGGGGAATCAGTCTGGAAGTCTGTGAGGGCTTCGAGGGCAAGTTTTCAATGTTCCGGAAAGTGGGCGGGGCTTCGGCAGGAGTGCGCACAACGGCAATAAAATGCTTGGCATTTCAAAAAGTATGGGGAATCAGGCTGGAAGTCTGTGAGGGCTCCGAGGGCAAGTTTTCAATGTTCCGGAAAGTGAGCGGGGCTTCGGCAGGAGCGCGCACAACGACAATAAAATGCTTTGGCATTTCAAAAAGTATGGTGAATCAGTCTGAAAGTCTGTGAGGGCTTCGAGGGCAAGTTTTCAATGTTCCGGAAAGTGAGCGGGGCTTCGGCAGGAGTGCGCACAACGGCAATAAAATGCTTTGGCATTTCAAAAAGTATGGTGAATCAGTCTGAAAGTCTGTGAGGGCTTCGAGGGCAAGTTTTCAATGTTCCGGAAAGTGGGCGGGGCTTCGGCAGGAGTGCGCACAACGGCAATAAAATGCTTTGGCATTTCAAAAAGTATGGTGAATCAGTCTGAAAGTCTGTGAGGGCTTCGAGGGCAAGTTTTCAATGTTCCGGAAAGTGAGCGGGGCTTCGGCAGGAGCGCGCACAACGACAATAAAATGCTTTGGTATTTCAAAAAGTATGGGGAATCAGGCTGGAAGTCTGTGAGGGCTCCGAGGGCAAGTTTTCAATGTTCCGGAAAGTGAGCGGGGCTTCGGCAGGAGCGCGCACAACGACAATAAAATGCTTTGGCATTTCAAAAAGTATGGTGAATCAGTCTGGAAGTCTGTGAGGGCTTCGAGGGCAAGTTTTCAATGTTCCGGAAAGTGGGCGGGGCTTCGGCAGGAGTGCGCACAACGGCAATAAAATGCTTGGCATTTCAAAAAGTATGGTGAATCAGTCTGAAAGTCTGTGAGGGCTCCGAGGGCACGTTTTCAATGTTCCGGAATGTGGGCGGGGCTTCGGCAGGAGTGCGCACAACGACAATAAAATGCTTTGGTATTTCAAAAAGTATGGGAAATCAGGCTGGAAGTCTGTGAGGGCTCCGAGGGCAAGTTTTCAATGTTCCGTAAAGTGGGCGGGGCTCCGGCAGGAGTGCGCACAACGGCAATAAAATGCTTTGGCATTTCAAAAAGTATGGGGAATCAGTCTGGAAGTCTGTGAGGGCTTTGAGGGCAAGTTTTCAATGTTCCGGAAAGTGAGCGGGGCTTCGGCAGGAGCGCGCACAACGACAATAAAATGCTTTGGTATTTCAAAAAGTATGGGGAATCAGGCTGGAAGTCTGTGAGGGCTCCGAGGGCAAGTTTTCAATGTTCCGGAAAGTGAGCGGGGCTTCGGCAGGAGCGCGCACAACGACAATAAAATGCTTTGGTATTTCAAAAAGTATGGGGAATCAGTCTGGAAGTCTGTGAGGTCTCCGAGGGCAAGTTTTCAATGTTCCGGAACGTGGGCGGGGCTTCGGCAGGGCACAACGACAATAAAATGCTTTGGTATTTCAAAAAGTATGGGAAATCAGGCTGGAAGTCTGTGAGGGCTCCGAGGGCAAGTTTTCAATGTTCCGTAAAGTGGGCGGGGCTCCGGCAGGAGTGCGCACAACGGCAATAAAATGCTTTGGCATTTCAAAAAGTATGGGGAATCAGTCTGGAAGTCTGTGAGGGCTTTGAGGGCAAGTTTTCAATGTTCCGGAAAGTGAGCGGGGCTTCGGCAGGAGCGCGCACAACGACAATAAAATGCTTTGGTATTTCAAAAAGTATGGGGAATCAGGCTGGAAGTCTGTGAGGGCTCCGAGGGCAAGTTTTCAATGTTCCGGAAAGTGAGCGGGGCTTCGGCAGGAGCGCGCACAACGACAATAAAATGCTTTAGTATTTCAAAAAGTATGGGGAATCAGTCTGGAAGTCTGTGAGGTCTCCGAGGGCAAGTTTTCAATGTTCCGGAACGTGGGCGGGGCTTCGGCAGGGCACAACGACCATAAAATGCTTTGGTATTTCAAAAAGTATGGGAAATCAGGCTGGAAGTCTGTGAGGGCTCCGAGGGCAAGTTTTCAATGTTCCGTAAAGTGGGCGGGGCTCCGGCAGGAGTGCGCACAACGGCAATAAAATGCTTTGGCATTTCAAAAAGTATGGTGAATCAGTCTGAAAGTCTGTGAGGGCTTCGAGGGCAAGTTTTCAATGTTCCGGAAAGTGAGCGGGGCTTCGGCAGGAGCGCGCACAACGACAATAAAATGCTTTGGTATTTCAAAAAGTATGGGGAATCAGGCTGGAAGTCTGTGAGGGCTCCGAGGGCAAGTTTTCAATGTTCCGGAAAGTGAGCGGGGCTTCGGCAGGAGCGCGCACAACGGCAATAAAATGCTTTGGTATTTCAGAAAGTATGGGAAATCAGGCTGGAAGTCTGTGAGGGCTCCGAGGGCGAGTTTTCAATGTTCCGGAAAGTGAGCGGGGCTTCGGCAGGAGCGCGCACAACGACAATAAAATGCTTTAGTATTTCAAAAAGTATGGGGAATCAGTCTGGAAGTCTGTGAGGTCTCCGAGGGCAAGTTTTCAATGTTCCGGAACGTGGGCGGGGCTTCGGCAGGGCACAACGACCATAAAATGCTTTGGTATTTCAAAAAGTATGGGGAATCAGTCTGGAAGTCTGTGAGGTCTCCGAGGGCAAGTTTTCAATGTTCCGGAACGTGGGCGGGGCTTCGGCAGGGCACAACGACAATAAAATGCTTTGGTATTTCAGAAAGTATGGGAAATCAGGCTGGAAGTCTGTGAGGGCTCCGAGGGCGAGTTTTCAATGTTCCGTAAAGTGGGCGGGGCTTCGGCAGGAGCGCGCACAACGACAATAAAATGCTTTGGTATTTCAAAAAGTATGGGGAATCAGGCTGGAAGTCTGTTAGGGCTCCGAGGGCAAGTTTTCAATGTTCCGTAAAGTGAGCGGGGCTTCGGCAGGAGTGCGCACAACGGCAATAAAATGCTTTGGCATTTCAAAAAGTATGGGGAATCAGTCTGGAAGTCTGTGAGGGCTTCGAGGGCAAGTTTTCAATGTTCCGGAAAGTGGGCGGGGCTTCGGCAGGAGTGCGCACAACGGCAATAAAATGCTTGGCATTTCAAAAAGTATGGTGAATCAGTCTGAAAGTCTGTGAGGGCTCCGAGGGCACGTTTTCAATGTTCCGGAATGTGGGCGGGGCTTCGGCAGGAGTGCGCACAACGGCAATAAAATGCTTTGGCATTTCAAAAAGTATGGGGAATCAGTCTGGAAGTCTGTGAGGGCTTCGAGGGCAAGTTTTCAATGTTCCGGAAAGTGGGCGGGGCTTCGGCAGGAGTGCGCACAACGGCAATAAAATGCTTGGCATTTCAAAAAGTATGGTGAATCAGTCTGGAAGTCTGTGAGGGCTTCGAGGGCAAGTTTTCAATGTTCCGTAAAGTGGGCGGGGCTTCGGCAGGAGTGCGCACAACGGCAATAAAATGCTTGGCATTTCAAAAAGTATGGTGAATCAGTCTGAAAGTCTGTGAGGGCTCCGAGGGCACGTTTTCAATGTTCCGGAATGTGGGCGGGGCTTCGGCAGGAGTGCGCACAACGGCAATAAAATGCTTTGGTATTTCAAAAAGTATGGGAAATCAGGCTGGAAGTCTGTGAGGGCTTCGAGGGCAAGTTTTCAATGTTCCGGAAAGTGGGCGGGGCTTCGGCAAGAGTGCGCACAACGGCAATAAAATGCTTGGCATTTCAAAAAGTATGGTGAATCAGTCTGGAAGTCTGTGAGGGCTTCGAGGGCAAGTTTTCAATGTTCCGTAAAGTGGGCGGGGCTTCGGCAGGAGTGCGCACAACGGCAATAAAATGCTTGGCATTTCAAAAAGTATGGTGAATCAGTCTGAAAGTCTGTGAGGGCTCCGAGGGCACGTTTTCAATGTTCCGGAATGTGGGCGGGGCTTCGGCAGGAGTGCGCACAACGGCAATAAAATGCTTTGGTATTTCAAAAAGTATGGGGAATCAGTCTGAAAGTCTGTGAGGGCTCCGAGGGCACGTTTTCAATGTTCCGGAATGTGGGCGGGGCTTCGGCAGGAGTGCGCACAACGGCAATAAAATGCTTTGGTATTTCAAAAAGTATGGGGAATCAGTCTGGAAGTCTGTGAGGGCTTCGAGGGCAAGTTTTCAATGTTCCGGAAAGTGGGCGGGGCTTCGGCAGGAGTGCGCACAACGGCAATAAAATGCTTGGCATTTCAAAAAGTATGGTGAATCAGTCTGAAAGTCTGTGAGGGCTCCGAGGGCACGTTTTCAATGTTCCGGAATGTGGGCGGGGCTTCGGCAGGAGTGCGCACAACGGCAATAAAATGCTTTGGCATTTCAAAAAGTATGGGGAATCAGTCTGGAAGTCTGTGAGGGCTTCGAGGGCAAGTTTTCAATGTTCCGGAAAGTGGGCGGGGCTTCGGCAGGAGTGCGCACAACGGCAATAAAATGCTTGGCATTTCAAAAAGTATGGTGAATCAGTCTGGAAGTCTGTGAGGGCTCCGAGGGCACGTTTTCAATGTTCCGGAATGTTGGCGGGGCTTCGGCAGGAGTGCGCACAACGGCAATAAAATGCTTGACATTTCAAAAAGTATGGGGAATCAGTCTGAAAGTCTGTGAGGTCTCCGAGGGCACGTTTTCAATGTTCCGGAATGTGGGCGGGGCTTCGGCAGGAGTGCGCACAACGGCAATAAAATGCTTGGCATTTCAAAAAGTATGGGGAATCAGTCTGAAAGTCTGTGAGGTCTCCGAGGGCACGTTTTCAATGTTCCGGAATGTGGGCGGGGCTTCGGCAGGAGTGCGCACAACGGCAATAAAATGCTTGGCATTTCAAAAAGTATGGTGAATCAGTCTGGAAGTCTGTGAGGGCTCCGAGGGCACGTTTTCAATGTTCCGGAATGTGGGCGGGGCTTCGGCAGGAGTGCGCACAACGGCAATAAAATGCTTGGCATTTCAAAAAGTATGGTGAATCAGTCTGGAAGTCTGTGAGGTCTCCGAGGGCACGTTTTCAATGTTCCGGAATGTGGGCGGGGCTTCGGCAGGAGTGCGCACAACGGCAATAAAATGCTTGGCATTTCAAAAAGTATGGTGAATCAGTCTGGAAGTCTGTGAGGTCTCCGAGGGCACGTTTTCAATGTTCCGGAATGTGGGCGGGGCTTCGGCAGGAGTGCGCACAACGGCAATAAAATGCTTGGCATTTCAAAAAGTATGGTGAATCAGTCTGGAAGTCTGTGAGGGCTCCGAGGGCACGTTTTCAATGTTCCGGAATGTTGGCTGGGCTTCGGCAGGAGTGCGCACAACGGCAATAAAATGCTTGGCATTTCAAAAAGTATGGGGAATCAGTCTGAAAGTCTGTGAGGGCTCCGAGGGCACGTTTTCAATGTTCCGGAATGTTGGCGGGGCTTCGGCAGGAGTGCGCACAACGGCAATAAAATGCTTGGCATTTCAAAAAGTATGGGGAATCAGTCTGAAAGTCTGTGAGGGCTCCGAGGGCACGTTTTCAATGTTCCGGAATGTGGGCGGGGCTTCGGCAGGAGTGCGCACAACGGCAATAAAATGCTTTGGCATTTCAAAAAGTATGGGGAATCAGTCTGAAAGTCTGTGAGGGCTCCGAGGGCACGTTTTCAATGTTCCGGAATGTTGGCGGGGCTTCGGCAGGAGTGCGCACAACGGCAATAAAATGCTTGGCATTTCAAAAAGTATGGGGAATCAGTCTGGAAGTCTGTGAGGGCTTCGAGGGCAAGTTTTCAATGTTCCGGAAAGTGGGCGGGGCTTCGGCAGGAGTGCGCACAACGGCAATAAAATGCTTGGCATTTCAAAAAGTATGGTGAATCAGTCTGGAAGTCTGTGAGGGCTCCGAGGGCACGTTTTCAATGTTCCGGAATGTTGGCGGGGCTTCGGCAGGAGTGCGCACAACGGCAATAAAATGCTTGGCATTTCAAAAAGTATGGGGAATCAGTCTGAAAGTCTGTGAGGTCTCCGAGGGCACGTTTTCAATGTTCCGGAATGTGGGCGGGGCTTCGGCAGGAGTGCGCACAACGGCAATAAAATGCTTGGCATTTCAAAAAGTATGGGGAATCAGTCTGAAAGTCTGTGAGGTCTCCGAGGGCACGTTTTCAATGTTCCGGAATGTGGGCGGGGCTTCGGCAGGAGTGCGCACAACGGCAATAAAATGCTTGGCATTTCAAAAAGTATGGTGAATCAGTCTGGAAGTCTGTGAGGGCTCCGAGGGCACGTTTTCAATGTTCCGGAATGTTGGCTGGGCTTCGGCAGGAGTGCGCACAACGGCAATAAAATGCTTGGCATTTCAAAAAGTATGGGGAATCAGTCTGAAAGTCTGTGAGGGCTCCGAGGGCACGTTTTCAATGTTCCGGAATGTTGGCGGGGCTTCGGCAGGAGTGCGCACAACGGCAATAAAATGCTTGGCATTTCAAAAAGTATGGAGAATCAGTCTGAAAGTCTGTGAGGGCTCCGAGGGCACGTTTTCAATGTTCCGGAATGTGGGCGGGGCTTCGGCAGGAGTGCGCACAACGGCAATAAAATGCTTTGGCATTTCAAAAAGTATGGGGAATCAGTCTGAAAGTCTGTGAGGGCTCCGAGGGCACGTTTTCAATGTTCCGGAATGTTGGCGGGGCTTCGGCAGGAGTGCGCACAACGGCAATAAAATGCTTGGCATTTCAAAAAGTATGGTGAATCAGTCTGGAAGTCTGTGAGGGCTTCGAGGGCAAGTTTTCAATGTTCCGGAATGTGGGCGGGGCTTCGGCAGGAGTGCGCACAACGGCAATAAAATGCTTGGCATTTCAAAAAGTATGGTGAATCAGTCTGGAAGTCTGTGAGGGCTTCGAGGGCAAGTTTTCAATGTTCCGGAAAGTGGGCGGGGCTTCGGCAGGAGTGCGCACAACGGCAATAAAATGCTTGGCATTTCAAAAAGTATGGGGAATCAGTCTGGAAGTCTGTGAGGGCTTCGAGGGCAAGTTTTCAATGTTCGGGAAAGTGGGCGGGGCTTCGGCAGGAGTGCGCACAACGGCAATAAAATGCTTGGCATTTCAAAAAGTATGGGGAATCAGTCTGAAAGTCTGTGAGGGCTCCGAGGGCACGTTTTCAATGTTCCGGAATGTTGGCGGGGCTTCGGCAGGAGTGCGCACAACGGCAATAAAATGCTTGGCATTTCAAAAAGTATGGTGAATCAGTCTGGAAGTCTGTGAGGGCTTCGAGGGCAAGTTTTCAATGTTCCGGAAAGTGGGCGGGGCTTCGGCAGGAGTGCGCACAACGGCAATAAAATGCTTGGCATTTCAAAAAGTATGGTGAATCAGTCTGAAAGTCTGTGAGGGCTCCGAGGGCACGTTTTCAATGTTCCGGAATGTGGGCGGGGCTTCGGCAGGAGTGCGCACAACGGCAATAAAATGCTTTGGCATTTCAAAAAGTATGGGGAATCAGTCTGGAAGTCTGTGAGGGCTTCGAGGGCAAGTTTTCAATGTTCCGGAAAGTGGGCGGGGCTTCGGCAGGAGTGCGCACAACGGCAATAAAATGCTTGGCATTTCAAAAAGTATGGTGAATCAGTCTGGAAGTCTGTGAGGGCTCCGAGGGCACGTTTTCAATGTTCCGGAATGTTGGCGGGGCTTAGGAGTGCGCACAACGGCAATAAAATGCTTGGCATTTCAAAAACTATGGGGAATCAGTCTGAAAGTCTGTGAGGGCTCCGAGGGCACGTTTTCAATGTTCCGGAATGTTGGCGGGGCTTCGGCAGGAGTGCGCACAACGGCAATAAAATGCTTGGCATTTCAAAAAGTATGGGGAATCAGTCTGAAAGTCTGTGAGGGCTCCGAGGGCACGTTTTCAATGTTCCGGAATGTGGGCGGGGCTTCGGCAGGAGTGCGCACAACGGCAATAAAATGCTTTGGCATTTCAAAAAGTATGGGGAATCAGTCTGAAAGTCTGTGAGGGCTCCGAGGGCACGTTTTCAATGTTACGGAATGTTGGCGGGGCTTCGGCAGGAGTGCGCACAACGGCAATAAAATGCTTGGCATTTCAAAAAGTATGGTGAATCAGTCTGGAAGTCTGTGAGGGCTTCGAGGGCAAGTTTTCAATGTTCCGGAAAGTGGGCGGGGCTTCGGCAGGAGTGCGCACAACGGCAATAAAATGCTTGGCATTTCAAAAAGTATGGGGAATCAGTCTGGAAGTCTGTGAGGGCTTCGAGGGCATGTTTTCAATGTTCCGGAATGTGGGCGGGGCTTCGGCAGGAGTGCGCACAACGGCAATAAAATGCTTTGGCATTTCAAAAAGTATGGGGAATCAGTCTGGAAGTCTGTGAGGGCTTCGAGGGCAAGTTTTCAATGTTCCGGAAAGTGGGCGGGGCTTCGGCAGGAGTGCGCACAACGGCAATAAAATGCTTGGCATTTCAAAAAGTATGGTGAATCAGTCTGAAAGTCTGTGAGGGCTCCGAGGGCACGTTTTCAATGTTCCGGAATGTGGGCGGGGCTTCGGCAGGAGTGCGCACAACGGCAATAAAATGCTTGGCATTTCAAAATGTATTGTGAATCAGTCTGGAAGTCTGTGAGGGCTTCGAGGGCAAGTTTTCAATGTTCCGGAAAGTGGGCGGGGCTTCGGCAGGAGTGCGCACAACGGCAATAAAATGCTTGGCATTTCAAAAAGTATGGTGAATCAGTCTGAAAGTCTGTGAGGGCTCCGAGGGCACGTTTTCAATGTTCCGGAATGTGGGCGGGGCTTCGGCAGGAGTGCGCACAACGGCAATAAAATGCTTTGGCATTTCAAAAAGTATGGGGAATCAGTCTGGAAGTCTGTGAGGGCTTCGAGGGCAAGTTTTCAATGTTCCGGAAAGTGGGCGGGGCTTCGGCAGGAGTGCGCACAACGGCAATAAAATGCTTGGCATTTCAAAAAGTATGGTGAATCAGTCTTGAAAGTCTGTGAGGGCTCCGAGGGCACGTTTTCAATGTTCCGGAATGTGGGCGGGGCTTCGGCAGGAGTGCGCACAACGGCAGTAAAATGCTTTGGCATTTCAAAAAGTATGGGGAATCAGTCTGGAAGTCTGTGAGGGCTTCGAGGGCAAGTTTTCAATGTTCCGGAAAGTGGGCGGGGCTTCGGCAGGAGTGCGCACAACGGCAATAAAATGCTTGGCGTTTCAAAAAGTATGGTGAATCAGTCTGAAAGTCTGTGAGGGCTCCGAGGGCACGTTTTCAATGTTCCGGAATGTGGGCGGGGCTTCGGCAGGAGTGCGCACAACAGCAATAAAATGCTTGGCATTTCAAAATGTATGGTGAATCAGTCTGGAAGTCTGTGAGGGCTTCGAGGGCAAGTTTTCAATGTTCCGGAAAGTGGGCGGGGCTTCGGCAGGAGTGCGCACAACGGCAATAAAATGCTTGGCATTTCAAAAAGTATGGTGAATCAGTCTGAAAGTCTGTGAGGGCTCCGAGGGCACGTTTTCAATGTTCCGGAATGTGGGCGGGGCTTCGGCAGGAGTGCGCACAACGGCAATAAAATGCTTTGGCATTTCAAAAAGTATGGGGAATCAGTCTGGAAGTCTGTGAGGGCTTCGAGGGCAAGTTTTCAATGTTCCGGAAAGTGGGCGGGGCTTCGGCAGGAGTGCGCACAACGGCAATAAAATGCTTGGCATTTCAAAAAGTATGGTGAATCAGTCTGAAAGTCTGTGAGGGCTCCGAGGGCACGTTTTCAATGTTCCGGAATGTGGGCGGGGCTTCGGCAGGAGTGCGCACAACGGCAATAAAATGCTTTGGTATTTCAAAAAGTATGGGGAATCAGGCTGGAAGTCTGTGAGGGCTCCGAGGGCACGTTTTCAATGTTCCGGAATGTGGGCGGGGCTTCGGCAGGAGTGCGCACAACGACAATAAAATGCTTCGGTATTTCAAAAAGTATGGGGAATCAGGCTGGAAGTCTGTTAGGGCTCCGAGGGCAAGTTTTCAATGTTCCGTAAAGTGGGCGGGGCTTCGGCAGGAGTGCGCACAACGGCAATAAAATGCTTGGCATTTCAAAAAGTATGGTGAATCAGTCTGAAAGTCTGTGAGGGCTCCGAGGGCACGTTTTCAATGTTCCGGAATGTGGGCGGGGCTTCGGCAGGAGTGCGCACAACGGCAATAAAATGCTTGGCATTTCAAAAAGTATGGTGAATCAGTCTGTAAGTCTGTGAGGGTTTCGAGGGCAAGTTTTCAATGTTCCGGAAAGTGGGCGGGGCTTCGGCAGGAATGCGCACAACGGCAATAAAATGCTTGGCATTTCAAAAAGTATGGTGAATCAGTCTGAAAGTCTGTGAGGGCTCCGAGGGCACGTTTTCAATGTTCCGGAATGTGGGCGGGGCTTCGGCAGGAGTGCGCACAACGGCAATAAAATGCTTTGGCATTTCAAAAAGTATGGGGAATCAGTCTGAAAGTCTGTGAGGGCTCCGAGGGCACGTTTTCAATGTTCCGGAATGTTGGCGGGGCTTCGGCAGGAGTGCGCACAACCTCAGACAATGGGATGGACCGACCGCGGACATGTTCCGTACCGACCGCGGACAGGTTGCGTACCGACAGCGGGATGGGCGACGTTTGGAACGCAATTCGCACGCGGTCGGCACGCAAATTAGCGCGGTCGATACGCACGGCCACGCGGTCAGTACGAAATGCCACGCGGTTAGTACGCATCGCCACTCGGTCGGTACGTCTTGCCACGCGGTCGGTACGCATCGCCTCGCGGTCGGTACGCACTGCAACGCGGTTAGTACGCATTGCCACGCGGTCAGTGGGACCGCTTTTTAGATACTGACAGCGGAGGGAGCGCATCGCGACGCGGTCAGTACGCAATGCCACGCTGTAGGTACGCATTGTCGCGCGGTCGGTACGCACTGCCACTCGTTCAGTACGCATTGCCACGCGGTCGGTAAACATTGCTACACGGTCGGAACGCACTGCCACGTGGTCAGTACGTCTTGTCACGCCGTTGATACGCATTGTCACGGGGTCGGTACGCATTGTCGCGCTATCGGTACGCATGGACACGCTGTCGGGACGCATTGCCACGCGGTCGGTACAAATGCTGCTCGTAGGATTGACCGCGGTTAGTACGCACTCAACCGCGGAAGGCTCGATTTTATCACGCGGTCAGTACGAAACATTTTTGAAGACGGCCGCCATTGGTACGCATGCACGTGCGGCAGGTATTCATTGCTTCCAATAAAATGGCGCTCTTTCGAAACGCATTAATACTCGGATGCAGGGTTTATGAAAAGAAAAAAAGGTTTCCATCACGAAGGTCAGTATCTGGTCCCAAATAATTGGAAATAAGCAAACGTTGGAAGTAGGGGTGGGGCTTGGGGTAACGCACGAACACGTTGAAACAGCCCAAAACCGCTGGCTTTCAAACAGCAAAGGACGAGCTTTTTCAATCAACAACATCTAAAGTCTAGTTTGCTTAGAGACAGCAGACACGCTCAAAAATGGTGTCGATATTATGACATAAATCAAAGGTTTGGAGCTGGTTGTATTGAAAACTGACGAAAAAACGGATAACGGTTAATTTGTTATCAGGTGAAAGTGGACGAGTTTTACGGCGCGCGGTTGAAACAGCGAATATTAGCAACAAGACGGTTGAAATCGAGAAACCGATATACTATTACAGCCTATACTGAAAGGTTCACCTTGTTGGAAGCATCGAAAACCAGCCAAAGTGGCCGTATTAGTACTATCAATCTGGACGAGTTTGTAATTTGGGGCGGGGTTGCAGAGGTTTTTCGAATTGTATTGCTGGCATTTAGTAGTTTCGACTCGTTTTTGACGCTTCCAACGGCGTGAGCAGTTTACTAGGAGCCATGCGACTTCAAAAACGTAGTTATCTCAACAACTTTTTCGAGCGTGTCTGCTGCCTTCAAATGAGCCTGGGCGGAGCAAGCAGAGGAGCGATCGGTTATGGCAAAATAAGGATATCTTGACATGATAAACCCAATACGCCATACTTCAACCGGCTCTAAATGAGGGAGCTAGGTCCCTGTCAGAATTGGATGAAAAAATCGCCGTAACCCGCCTTGGCCGACCCGGTCGAAACGTATGAAAAGCATGGACGATGGAGGTTGCAAAAAACCCTCGGGGTCGTATTCGCCATCAACCCGCCGGGAAGTAGAAGGAAATATGAGGTGAAATATCAGTACGAAATGCGCGCTCCACGGCCACATCTCGCCTCCTTTGGCTTCCCTCGCGACCGCCGGAATTTTTCGCATCGGATCGCTGGAGAGTACTCGATAGAACCTTTATCTTTCCGCACTGATATCGCTACGTAACACCGTTTGCATTTCTATAATACACAGTGTAAGATGGGTCGATCTGTTCCTCTGCCGCGCGCGGTATCAACCCTTCCGTCTCCCTTCGACTTCCCTCGGCGAGTTGTTGACGAAGACGTTTTTTCCACCCCACCTCATTCATGTCTTTCGTGATTATCGACCGGGTTGGCTACGGCGATCGGCCAACTATGATCGAGGCCCTAGCCGTTTCAAGCCTACCGCGTGTTTAGCTAAAAATCGCCCCAGCCGCGATCCAGCTGGATAGGTTTGGTTTTGTTAATTTCATGTTAATGAAAAACAAGGTGCACACTCACGCCGCTTTGTGGCGCACTTGTAGGCGTGTATTATGACGCATCGAATAATCGAATCGTTGCCTAATGAATACTTAGGTGTTATCGTTCCTCGAAACCCGGTCCGGTCCCACACACCTTCACCTGCGTCGGCGCACCCCCACTTGTGTCCAACACTCTTTTCGCGGCGCTCGGCGCACTCCCAGTTGGGTCCAACACACTTTCCCCGGCGCTAGGCGTACCACCAGTCGGGTCCCGCACACCTTCCCCGGCGCCTGGTGAACTCTCAGTTGGGTCCCGTACACCCTCCCCTGCGCTTGGCGCACTCCTGAGTCAAATTTTGAATATTATTACTGAACCATTCATAGGCATTACTACACCAAAGAGAACAAGAAGATGAACAATAGCATAAATCAGAAGAGCAATACGATCGAGATCAAGACAAGGAGCAAGAAATAGTAAAAGATCGAGATCAATTAACAGAAGGCAAAAAGAGAAATATCGCCCTGACAGCCAAATAAATAATTGCTTTCAAAAAATCAATAATAGTGTCGTTCTCTGGGCTAAATTCCGGTCCGCGATTGCGGACTACGACTGCTGCATCATGAGACACGTGATAATCGTGCTGGGAGAAGGGTGAATCGTGACGGGAAAAAGCGGCCCCAGCACGGCTAACACGTGTCGTATAATGCAATAAGCGTAGTCCGCAAATGCGGACCGGAATCTGATCCAGAGGACGACAATAAATAAATAAATAAGTAAACCAATCAATTAACAAATAATTAAATAAATAAGTAATTAAATAAAAAGTGAATAAATGAGTAAATATAATAGTAAATACATAAATAAGTAAAAAAATGAATAAGTAATTAAATAAAAAAGTGAATAAATAAATAAATAAATAAAATAGTGAATAAATAAGTAAGTAGTTATTAAACCGAAGAAAAGTATCACATTAACAAAGAGATGAAAACGAGGAGAAGAAAAAAGTATCTGGAGTTGCAAAGAATGATAAGAAAGTGAACAAGATAAAGAAAGAGAGCAATAGAAGAATTTGGAAAGTATGAAGAAAATCCCTGCGATTTGAAGGAAATCGCTATTTTTTAGTTTACTTTCTTGGGCACTCCGGTGGGGACGGGAGAAAAAGTTTATGGGGTCGCCACTAGCGTGTTCGATAGTGGGGTGATCAAGGAGGTCATAGAGGTTTCGGGTGACGAAGAACTCGTTAGGGATATCAATTCTGGCCAGTGGAGATTCGAGCATTTATTTAAAGCGTGCGTGATTGTGATCAAGGTAGCCTCTCCCGTGTTATCAACTTTGCTATTAGCATCATTTTCAACTTTTTTTGTGTACAATTGAGCCATTCAGGCTAGGTGACATCACCCACAAAACTTGAGCCAGAGGACTGCTGTGGGGTCGATCAACTGGCACTTCTGGGTCGATCATCTAACACTTTTACGATGATTTTTTTATACAACCGTCGAACAACATTGAAAACATTTTTGTCGCAAAAATTCTTCAAAAATGACAGTGACGAGCAGATGCAGAAAAACGCCAAAAACGATTTTGGCGCGAAATTCAAATCAAATTTAACAATGAATTCAGACTCGTTTTTCTTCACAAATGAAGATCTGTCAGAGGCCCTTTCGACAATTCCGTTCACTAAAGAGACAAAGCAATACAAAAAACATGAAAAAATTTTAGATTTTTGATTTCGATTTTCTTTTTTTTTTTGAATTTTTCTAGATTTAGATTGTCCTCATAGCTCAAAAATCTTGTGGTGCACAGATAACTCAAAATTGGTATTTGACCCTCACTATGGCGGAAGTCAGCAAGAGCCCAGGACATAAACACACAAAACAGCTCAAAACCGGCTATAGATCACTCCGCCCGTTCATGTTGTTGCTCCATCCTCGAATAACAATTTTTTCAAGAGCACTAACTGTTTTGAAGAAAACGAAATATAGGCTTGGGATAGATGAAGCCAGATGTGTGAATAAAACTTTGTTGCTCCATTTCAGTGTTTCTCGTCGGATTCTCAGTTCTAAAAATACAGCTGTCACAGAGACCAACCCATCTGACTCTCTACCGGAACAACAAGGTCAAAACTTTTTAGGGAAAACCCTGCCTCTGAAGAATTGATAGGCTAAATGTGCAAACGCTCGAGATTTCGTTGTTTACTAAGCACGTGCATTTGCGTATGTACCACATTCACGGGTTCACTTGCTTACAGAATGCGTGCGATTGCGTACTGAATGCGTGTCATTGCGTGCCGGCAGCGCAAACTTACAAAACGACCTCGCCTTCGCAATTGCTTGCGTGCTGAACGCCGCGGGCGATTGCGTACTGCACGCTTGTACGTAGCGAACACATCCGTGCCTACCGCGCGGACTGACAAACTGACCTCGCCTACAAAATTGTTTGCGTACTGAAAGCGGGCGATTGCGTGCTGAACGCGAGCACATCCATGCCGACGGCGCGGACTGGCAAACTGACCTCACCCACCAGTTTTCCTGCGTACTGAACTCGAACACTTGCGTACCGACCGTGCAATCTGACAAACCGATCTGCCTAACCAGTTTGCCTGCGTGCTGAACGCGGGCGATTGCGTTCTGAACGCCAACAATTTCGTACCGACCACGTAAACTGACACAACGATCTCATCGAACAGTTTTCTAGCGAGCTGATAGCGGGCGATTGCGTGCTGAACGCGAGCTCTTGCGTACTGACTGCGTGTGCTCACGTACCGACCGCAGCGAAAAGTCATGTTTCGTACTGACCGCGCGCAAAGATGACTGCGCGCGGTCAGTACGCCTCCATGGAAAATCGCTAACGGTTGGTACGGAGCTCATGCGTATCGACCGCGTGCACAATTTCGTTTTCGCGGTCAGTACGCAAATACCAGCGTTCCGTACGGAATACATATTTTTGCACGCGTTAAGTACGATAGTGGCACGCGGTCGGTACGAGAAGCGATTTTTCGCCCGCGGTCGGTCCACCCCATTGTCTGAGACGGCAATAAAATGCTTGGCATTTCAAAAAGTATGGTGAATCAGTCTGGAAGTCTGTGAGGGCTTCGAGGGCAAGTTTTCAATGTTCCGGAAAGTGGGCGGGGCTTCGGCAGGAGTGCGCACAACGGCAATAAAATGCTTGGCATTTCAAAAAGTATGGGGAATCAGTCTGGAAGTCTGTGAGGGCTTCGAGGGCAAGTTTTCAATGTTCCGGAATGTGGGCGGGGCTTCGGCAGGAGTGCGCACAACGGCAATAAAATGCTTGGCATTTCAAAATGTATTGTGAATCAGTCTGGAAGTCTGTGAGGGCTTCGAGGGCAAGTTTTCAATGTTCCGGAAAGTGGGCGGGGCTTCGGCAGGAGTGCGCACAACGGCAATAAAATGCTTGGCATTTCAAAAAGTATGGTGAATCAGTCTGAAAGTCTGTGAGGGCTCCGAGGGCACGTTTTCAATGTTCCGGAATGTGGGCGGGGCTTCGGCAGGAGTGCGCACAACGGCAATAAAATGCTTTGGCATTTCAAAAAGTATGGGGAATCAGTCTGGAAGTCTGTGAGGGCTTCGAGGGCAAGTTTTCAATGTTCCGGAAAGTGGGCGGGGCTTCGGCAGGAGTGCGCACAACGGCAATAAAATGCTTGGCATTTCAAAAAGTATGGTGAATCAGTCTTGAAAGTCTGTGAGGGCTCCGAGGGCACGTTTTCAATGTTCCGGAATGTGGGCGGGGCTTCGGCAGGAGTGCGCACAACGGCAATAAAATGCTTTGGCATTTCAAAAAGTATGGGGAATCAGTCTGGAAGTCTGTGAGGGCTTCGAGGGCAAGTTTTCAATGTTCCGGAAAGTGGGCGGGGCTTCGGCAGGAGTGCGCACAACGGCAATAAAATGCTTGGCATTTCAAAAAGTATGGTGAATCAGTCTAAAAGTCTGTGAGGGCTCCGAGGGCACGTTTTCAATGTTCCGGAATGTGGGCGGGGCTTCGGCAGGAGTGCGCACAACAGCAATAAAATGCTTGGCATTTCAAAATGTATGGTGAATCAGTCTGGAAGTCTGTGAGGGCTTCGAGGGCAAGTTTTCAATGTTCCGGAAAGTGGGCGGGGCTTCGGACGGAGTGCGCACAACGGCAATAAAATGCTTGGCATTTCAAAAAGTATGGTGAATCAGTCTGAAAGTCTGTGAGGGCTCCGAGGGCACGTTTTCAATGTTCCGGAATGTGGGCGGGGCTTCGGCAGGAGTGCGCACAACGGCAATAAAATGCTTTGGCATTTCAAAAAGTATGGGGAATCAGTCTGGAAGTCTGTGAGGGCTTCGAGGGCAAGTTTTCAATGTTCCGGAAAGTGGGCGGGGCTTCGGAAGGAGTGCGCACAACGGCAATAAAAGGCTTGGCATTTCAAAAGTATGGTGAATCAGTCTGAAAGTCTGTGAGGGCTCCGAGGGCCCGTTTTCAATGTTCCGGAATGTGGGCGGGGCTTCGGCAGGAGTGCGCACAACGGCAATAAAATGCTTTGGTATTTCAAAAAGTATGGGGAATCAGGCTGGAAGTCTGTGAGGGCTCCGAGGGCACGTTTTCAATGTTCCGGAATGTGGGCGGGGCTTCGGCAGGAGTGCGCACAACGACAATAAAATGCTTCGGTATTTCAAAAGTATGGGGAATCAGGCTGGAAGTCTGTTAGGGCTCCGAGGGCAAGTTTTTAATGTTCCGTAAAGTGGGCGGGGCTTCGGCAGGAGTGCGCACAACGGCAATAAAATGCTTGGCATTTCAAAAGTATGGTGAATCAGTCTGAAAGTCTGTGAGGGCTCCGAGGGCACGTTTTCAATGTTCCGGAATGTGGGCGGGGCTTCGGCAGGAGTGCGCACAACGGCAATAAAATGCTTGGCATTTCAAAAAGTATGGTGAATCAGTCTGGAAGTCTGTGAGGGTTTCGAGGGCAAGTTTTCAATGTTCCGGAAAGTGGGCGGGGCTTCGGCAGGAGTGCGCACAACGGCAATAAAATGCTTGGCATTTCAAAAAGTATGGTGAATCAGTCTGAAAGTCTGTGAGGGCTCCGAGGGCAAGTTTTCAATGTTCCGGAATGTGGGCGGGGCTTCGGCAGGAGTGCGCACAACGGCAATAAAATGCTTTGGTATTTCAAAAAGTATGGGAAATCAGGCTGGAAGTCTGTGAGGGCTCCGAGGGCAAGTTTTCAATGTTCCGTAAAGTGGGCGGGGCTTCGGCAGGAGTGCGCACAACGGCAATAAAATGCTTTGACATTTCAAAAAGTATGGGGAATCAGTCTGGAAGTCTGTGACGGCTTCGAGGGCAAGTTTTCAATGTTCCGTAAAGTGGGCGGGGCTTCGGCAGGAGTGCGCACAACGGCAATAAAATGCTTTGACATTTCAAAAAGTATGGGGAATCAGTCTGGAAGTCTGTGAGGGCTCCGAGGGCACGTTTTCAATGTTACGGAATGTGGGCGGGGCTTCGGCAGGAGTGCGCACAACGGCAATAAAATGCTTGGCATTTCAAAAAGTATGGTGAATCAGTCTGGAAGTCTGTGAGGGCTTCGAGGGCAAGTTTTCAATGTTCCGGAAAGTGGGCGGGGCTTCGGCAGGAGTGCGCACAACGGCAATAAAATGCTTGGCATTTCAAAAAGTATGGGGAATCAGTCTGGAAGTCTGTGAGGGCTTCGAGGGCAAGTTTTCAATGTTCCGGAATGTGGGCGGGGCTTCGGCAGGAGTGCGCACAACGGCAATAAAATGCTTTGGCATTTCAAAAAGTATGGGGAATCAGTCTGGAAGTCTGTGAGGGCTTCGAGGGCAAGTTTTCAATGTTCCGGAAAGTGGGCGGGGCTTCGGCAGGAGTGCGCACAACGGCAATAAAATGCTTTGGCATTTCAAAAGTATGGTGAATCAGTCTGAAAGTCTGTGAGGGCTCCGAGGGCACGTTTTCAATGTTCCGGAAAGTGGGCGGGGCTTCGGCAGGAGTGCGCACAACGGCAATAAAATGCTTGGCATTTCAAAAAGTATGGTGAATCAGTCTGGAAGTCTGTGAGGGCTTCGAGGGCAAGTTTTCAATGTTCCGGAAAGTGGGCGGGGCTTCGGCAGGAGTGCGCACAACGGCAATAAAATGCTTGGCATTTCAAAAAGTATGGTGAATCAGTCTGAAAGTCTGTGAGGGCTCCGAGGGCACGTTTTCAATGTTCCGGAATGTGGGCGGGGCTTCGGCAGGAGTGCGCACAACGGCAATAAAATGCTTTGGTATTTCAAAAAGTATGGGGAATCAGGCTGGAAGTCTGTGAGGGCTCCGAGGGCACGTTTTCAATGTTCCGGAATGTGGGCGGGGCTTCGGCAGGAGTGCGCACAACGACAATAAAATGCTTCGGTATTTCAAAAAGTATGGGGAATCAGGCTGGAAGTCTGTTAGGGCTCCGAGGGCAAGTTTTCAATGTTCCGTAAAGTGGGCGGGGCTTCGGCAGGAGTGCGCACAACGGCAATAAAATGCTTGGCATTTCAAAAAGTATGGTGAATCAGTCTGAAAGTCTGTGAGGGCTCCGAGGGCACGTTTTCAATGTTCCGGAATGTGGGCGGGGCTTCGGCAGGAGTGCGCACAACGGCAATAAAATGCTTGGCATTTCAAAAAGTATGGTGAATCAGTCTGGAAGTCTGTGAGGGTTTCGAGGGCAAGTTTTCAATGTTCCGGAAAGTGGGCGGGGCTTCGGCAGGAGTGCGCACAACGGCAATAAAATGCTTGGCATTTCAAAAAGTATGGTGAATCAGTCTGAAAGTCTGTGAGGGCTCCGAGGGCACGTTTTCAATGTTCCGGAATGTGGGCGGGGCTTCGGCAGGAGTGCGCACAACGGCAATAAAATGCTTTGGTATTTCAAAAAGTATGGGAAATCAGGCTGGAAGTCTGTGAGGGCTCCGAGGGCAAGTTTTCAATGTTCCGTAAAGTGGGCGGGGCTTCGGCAGGAGTGCGCACAACGGAAATAAAATGCTTTGACATTTCAAAAAGTATGGGGAATCAGTCTGGAAGTCTGTGACGGCTTCGAGGGCAAGTTTTCAATGTTCCGTAAAGTGGGCCGGGCTTCGGCAGGAGTGCGCACAACGGCAATAAAATGCTTTGACATTTCAAAAAGTATGGGGAATCAGTCTGGAAGTCTGTGAGGGCTCCGAGGGCACGTTTTCAATGTTCCGGAATGTGGGCGGGGCTTCGGCAGGAGTGCGCACAACGGCAATAAAATGCTTGGCATTTCAAAAAGTATGGTGAATCAGTCTGGAAGTCTGTGAGGGCTTCGAGGGCAAGTTTTCAATGTTCCGGAAAGTGGGCGGGGCTTCGGCAGGAGTGCGCACAACGGCAATAAAATGCTTGGCATTTCAAAAAGTATGGGGAATCAGTCTGGAAGTCTGTGAGGGCTTCGAGGGCAAGTTTTCAATGTTCCGGAATGTGGGCGGGGCTTCGGCAGGAGTGCGCACAACGGCAATAAAATGCTTTGGCATTTCAAAAAGTATGGGGAATCAGTCTGGAAGTCTGTGAGGGCTTCGAGGGAAAGTTTTCAATGTTCCGGAAAGTGGGCGGGGCTTCGGCAGGAGTGCGCACAACGGCAATAAAATGCTTGGCATTTCAAAAAGTATGGTGAATCAGTCTGAAAGTCTGTGAGGGCTCCGAGGGCACGTTTTCAATGTTCCGGAATGTGGGCGGGGCTTCGGCAGGAGTGCGCACAACGGCAATAAAATGCTTGGCATTTCAAAATGTATGGTGAATCAGTCTGGAAGTCGGTGAGGGCTTCGAGGGCAAGTTTTCAATATCCCGGAAAGTGGGCGGGGCTTCGGCAGAAGTGCGCACAACGGCAATAAAATGCTTGGCATTTCAAAAAGTATGGTGAATCAGTCTGAAAGTCTGTGAGGGCTCCGAGGGCACGTTTTCAATGTTCCGGAATGTGGGCGGGGCTTCGGCAGGAGTGCGCACAACGGCAATAAAATGCTTTGGCATTTCAAAAAGTATGGGGAATCAGTCTGGAAGTCTGTGAGGGCTTCGAGGGCAAGTTTTCAATGTTCCGGAAAGTGGGCGGGGCTTCGGCAGGAGTGCGCACAACGGCAATAAAATGCTTGGCATTTCAAAAAGTATGGTGAATCAGTCTGAAAGTCTGTGAGGGCTCCGAGGGCACGTTTTCAATGTTCCGGAATGTGGGCGGGGCTTCGGCAGGAGTGCGCACGACGGCAATAAAATGCTTTGGTATTTCAAAAAGTATGGGGAATCAGGCTGGAAGTCTGTGAGGGCTCCGAGGGCAAGTTTTCAATGTTCCGGAAAGTGAGCGGGGCTTCGGCAGGAGTGCGCACAACGGCAATAAAATGCTTTGGCATTTCAAAAAGTATGGGGAATCAGTCTGGAAGTCTGTGAGGGCTTCGAGGGCAAGTTTTCAATGTTCCGGAAAGTGGGCGGGGCTTCGGCAGGAGTGCGCACAACGGCAATAAAATGCTTTGGTATTTCAAAAAGTATGGGGAATCAGGCTGGAAGTCTGTTAGGGCTCCGAGGGCAAGTTTTCAATGTTCCGTAAAGTGGGCGGGGCTTCGGCAGGAGTGCGCACAACGGCAATAAAATGCTTGGCATTTCAAAAAGTATGGTGAATCAGTCTGAAAGTCTGTGAGGGCTCCGAGGGCACGTTTTCAATGTTCCGGAATGTGGGCGGGGCTTCGGCAGGAGTGCGCACAACGGCAATAAAATGCTTGGCATTTCAAAAAGTATGGTGAATCAGTCTGGAAGTCTGTGAGGGTTTCGAGGGCAAGTTTTCAATGTTCCGGAAAGTGGGCGGGGCTTCGGCAGGAGTGCGCACAACGGCAATAAAATGCTTGGCATTTCAAAAAGTATGGTGAATCAGTCTGAAAGTCTGTGAGGGCTCCGAGGGCACGTTTTCAATGTTCCGGAATGTGGGCGGGGCTTCGGCAGGAGTGCGCACAACGGCAATAAAATGCTTTGGTATTTCAAAAAGTATGGGAAATCAGGCTGGAAGTCTGTGAGGGCTCCGAGGGCAAGTTTTCAATGTTCCGTAAAGTGGGCGGGGCTTCGGCAGGAGTGCGCACAACGGCAATAAAATGCTTTGACATTTCAAAAAGGCTGGGGAATCAGTCTGGAAGTCTGTGACGGCTTCGAGGGCAAGTTTTCAATGTTCCGGAAAGTGGGCGGGGCTTCGGCAGGAGTGCGCACAACGGCAATAAAATGCTTGGCATTTCAAAAAGTATGGTGAATCAGTCTGGAAGTCTGTGAGGGCTCCGAGGGCACGTTTTCAATGTTCCGGAATGTTGGCGGGGCTTCGGCAGGAGTGCGCACAACGGCAATAAAATGCTTGGCATTTCAAAAAGTATGGTGAATCAGTCTGGAAGTCTGTGAGGGCTTCGAGGGCAAGTTTTCAATGTTCCGGAAAGTGGGCGGGGCTTCGGCAGGAGTGCGCACAACGGCAATAAAATGCTTGGCATTTCAAAAAGTATGGGGAATCAGTCTGGAAGTCTGTGAGGGCTTCGAGGGCAAGTTTTCAATGTTCCGGAATGTGGGCGGGGCTTCGGCAGGAGTGCGCACAACGGCAATAAAATGCTTTGGCATTTCAAAAAGTATGGGGAATCAGTCTGGAAGTCTGTGAGGGCTTCGAGGGCAAGTTTTCAATGTTCCGGAAAGTGGGCGGGGCTTCGGCAGGAGTGCGCACAACGGCAATAAAATGCTTGGCATTTCAAAAAGTATGGTGAATCAGTCTGAAAGTCTGTGAGGGCTCCGAGGGCACGTTTTCAATGTTCCGGAATGTGGGCGGGGCTTCGGCAGGAGTGCGCACAACGGCAATAAAATGCTTGGCATTTCAAAAAGTATGGTGAATCAGTCTGGAAGTCGGTGAGGGCTTCGAGGGCAAGTTTTCAATGTTCCGGAAAGTGGGCGGGGCTTCGGCAGAAGTGCGCACAACGGCAATAAATGCTTTGGCATTTCAAAAGTATGGTGAATCAGTCTGAAAGTCTGTGAGGGCTCCGAGGGCACGTTTTCAATGTTCCGGAATGTGGGCGGGGCTTCGGCAGGAGTGCGCACAACGGCAATAAAATGCTTGGCATTTCAAAATGTATGGTGAATCAGTCTGGAAGTCGGTGAGGGCTCCGAGGGCACGTTTTCAATGTTCCGGAATGTGGGCGGGGCTTCGGCAGAAGTGCGCACAACGGCAATAAAATGCTTTGGTATTTCAAAAAGTATGGGGAATCAGGCTGGAAGTCTGTGAGGGCTCCGAGGGCAAGTTTTCAATGTTCCGGAAAGTGAGCGGGGCTTCGGCAGGAGTGCGCACAACGGCAATAAAATGCTTTGGCATTTCAAAAAGTATGGGGAATCAGTCTGGAAGTCTGTGAGGGCTTCGAGGGCAAGTTTTCAATGTTCCGGAAAGTGGGCGGGGCTTCGGCAGGAGTGCGCACAACGGCAATAAAATGCTTTGGTATTTCAAAAAGTATGGGGAATCAGGCTGGAAGTCTGTGAGGGCTTCGAGGGCAAGTTTTCAAGGTTACGGAAAGTGGACGGGGCTTCGGCAGGAGCGCGCACAACGACAATAAAATGCTTTGGTATTTCAAAAAGTATGGGGAATCAGGCTGGAAGTCTGTTAGGGCTCCGAGGGCAAGTTTTCAATGTTCCGTAAAGTGAGCGAGGCTTCGGCAGGAGTGCGCACAACGGCAATAAAATGCTTTGGCATTTCAAAAAGTATGGGGAATCAGTCTGGAAGTCTGTGAGGGCTTCGAGGGCAAGTTTTCAATGTTCCGGAAAGTGGGCGGGGCTTCGGCAGGAGTGCGCACAACGGCAATAAAATGCTTGGCATTTCAAAAAGTATGGTGAATCAGTCTGAAAGTCTGTGAGGGCTCCGAGGGCACTTTTTCAATGTTCCGGAATGTGGGCGGGGCTTCGGCAGGAGTGCGCACAACGACAATAAAATGCTTCGGTATTTCAAAAAGTATGGGGAATCAGGCTGGAAGTCTGTTAGGGCTCCGAGGGCAAGTTTTCAATGTTCCGGGATGTGGGCGGGGCTTCGGCAGGAGTGCGCACAACGGCAATAAAATGCTTTGGTATTTCAAAAAGTATGGGGAATCAGGCTGGAAGTCTGTGAGGGCTCCGAGGGCAAGTTTTCAATGTTCCGGAAAGTGAGCGGGGCTTCGGCAGGAGCGCGCACAACGACAATAAAATGTGGTATTTCAAAAAGTATGGGGAATCAGTCTGGAAGTCTGTGAGGGCTCCGAGGGCACGTTTTCAATGTTCCGGAAAGTGGGCGGGGCTTCGGCAGGAGTGCGCACAACGGCAATAAAATGCTTGGCATTTCAAAAAGTATGGTGAATCAGTCTGAAAGTCTGTGAGGGCTCCGAGGGCACGTTTTCAATGTTCCGGAATGTGGGCGGGGCTTCGGCAGGAGTGCGCACAACGACAATAAAATGCTTCGGTATTTCAAAAAGTATGGGGAATCAGGCTGGAAGTCTGTTAGGGCTCCGAGGGCACGTTTTCAATGTTCCGGAATGTGGGCGGGGCTTCGGCAGGAGTGCGCACAACGACAATAAAATGCTTCGGTATTTCAAAAAGTATGGTGAATCAGTCTGGAAGTCTGTTAGGGCTTCGAGGGCAAGTTTTCAATGTTCCGGAAAGTGGGCGGGGCTTCGGCAGGAGTGCGCACAACGGCAATAAAATGCTTGGCATTTCAAAAAGTATGGTGAATCAGTCTGAAAGTCTGTGAGGGCTCCGAGGGCACGTTTTCAATGTTCCGGAATGTGGGCGGGGCTTCGGCAGGAGTGCGCACAACGACAATAAAATGCTTCGGTATTTCAAAAAGTATGGGGAATCAGGCTGGAAGTCTGTTAGGGCTCCGAGGGCACGTTTTCAATGTTCCGGAATGTGGGCGGGGCTTCGGCAGGAGTGCGCACAACGGCAATAAAATGCTTTGGTATTTCAAAAAGTATGGGGAATCAGGCTGGAAGTCTGTGAGGGCTCCGAGGGCAAGTTTTCAATGTTCCGGAAAGTGAGCGGGGCTTCGGCAGGAGCGCGCACAACGACAATAAAATGCTTTGGTATTTCAAAAAGTATGGGGAATCAGTCTGGAAGTCTGTGAGGTCTCCGAGGGCAAGTTTTCAATGTTCCGGAAAGTGGGCGGGGCTTCGGCAGAAGTGCGCACAACGGCAGTAAAATGCTTGGCATTTCAAAAAGTATGGTGAATCAGTCTGAAAGTCTGTGAGGGCTCCGAGGGCACGTTTTCAATGTTCCGGAATGTGGGCGGGGCTTCGGCAGGAGTGCGCACAACGACAATAAAATGCTTCGGTATTTCAAAAAGTATGGGGAATCAGGCTGGAAGTCTGTTAGGGCTCCGAGGGCACGTTTTCAATGTTCCGGAATGTGGGCGGGGCTTCGGCAGGAGTGCGCACAACGACAATAAAATGCTTTGGTATTTCAAAAAGTATGGTGAATCAGTCTGGAAGTCTGTGAGGGCTCCGAGGGCACGTTTCAATGTTCCGGAATGTGGGCGGGGCTTCGGCAGGAGTGCGCACATCGACAATAAAATGCTTCGGTATTTCAAAAAGTATGGGGAATCAGGCTGGAAGTCTGTTAGGGCTTCGAGGGCAAGTTTTCAATGTTCCGGAAAGTGGGCGGGGCTTCGGCAGGAGTGCGCACAACGGCAATAAAATGCTTGGCATTTCAAAAAGTATGGTGAATCAGTCTGAAAGTCTGTGAGGGCTCCGAGGGCACGTTTTCAATGTTCCGGAATGTGGGCGGGGCTTCGGCAGGAGAGCGCACAACGACAATAAAATGCTTCGGTATTTCAAAAAGTATGGGGAATCAGGCTGGAAGTCTGTTAGGGCTCCGAGGGCACGTTTTCAATGTTCCGGAATGTGGGCGGGGCTTCGGCAGGAGTGCGCACAACGGCAATAAAATGCTTGGCATTTCAAAAAGTATGGTGAATCAGTCTGAAAGTCTGTGAGGGCTCCGAGGGCACGTTTCCAATGTTCCGGAATGTGGGCGGGGCTTCGGCAGGAGTGCGCACAACGACAATAAAATGCTTGGCATTTCAAAAAGTATGGTGAATCAGTCTGAAAGTCTGTGAGGGCTCCGAGGGCACGTTTTCAATGTTCCGGAATGTGGGCGGGGCTTCGGCAGGAGCGCGCACAACGACAATAAAATGCTTTGGTATTTCAAAAAGTATGGGGAATCAGTCTGGAAGTCTGTGAGGGCTTTGAGGGCAAGTTTTCAATGTTCCGGAAAGTGGGCGGGGCTTCGGCAGGAGTGCGCACAACGGCAATAAAATGCTTGGCATTTCAAAAAGTATGGTGAATCAGTCTGAAAGTCTGTGAGGGCTCCGAGGGCACGTTTTCAATGTTCCGGAATGTGGGCGGGGCTTCGGCAGGAGAGCGCACAACGACAATAAAATGCTTCGGTATTTCAAAAAGTATGGTGAATCAGTCTGAAAGTCTGTGAGGGCTCCGAGGGCACGTTTTCAATGTTCCGGAATGTGGGCGGGGCTTCGGCAGGAGTGCGCACAACGGCAATAAAATGCTTGGCATTTCAAAAAGTATGGTGAATCAGTCTGAAAGTCTGTGAGGGCTCCGAGGGCACGTTTTCAATGTTCCGGAATGTGGGCGGGGCTTCGGCAGCAGCGCGCACAACGACAATAAAATGCTTTGGTATTTCAAAAAGTATGGGGAATCAGTCTGGAAGTCTGTGAGGGCTTTGAGGGCAAGTTTTCAATGTTCCGGAAAGTGGGCGGGGCTTCGGCAGGAGTGCGCACAACGGCAATAAAATGCTTTGGCATTTCAAAAGTATGGTGAATCAGTCTGAAAGTCTGTGAGGGCTCCGAGGGCACGTTTTCAATGTTCCGGAATGTGGGCGGGGCTTCGGCAGCAGCGCGCACAACGACAATAAAATGCTTTGGTATTTCAAAAAGTATGGGGAATCAGTCTGGAAGTCTGTGAGGGCTTTGAGGGCAAGTTTTCAATGTTCCGGAAAGTGGGCGGGGCTTCGGCAGGAGTGCGCACAACGGCAATAAAATGCTTGGCATTTCAAAAAGTATGGTGAATCAGGCTGGAAGTCTGTTAGGGCTCCGAGGGCACGTTTTCAATGTTCCGGAATGTGGGCGGGGCTTCGGCAGGAGTGCGCACAACGACAATAAAATGCTTCGGTATTTCAAAAAGTATGGGGAATCAGGCTGGAAGACTGTTAGGGCTCCGAGGGCACGTTTTCAATGTTCCGGAACGTGGGCGGGGCTTCGGCAGGAGTGCGCACAACGGCAATAAAATGCTTTGGCATTTCAAAAAGTATGGAGAATCAGTCTGGAAGTCTGTGAGGGCTTCGAGGGCAAGTTTTCAATGTTCCGGAAAGTGGGCGGGGCTTCGGCAGGAGTGCGCACAACGGCAATAAAATGCTTGGCATTTCAAAAAGTATGGTGAATCAGTCTGAAAGTCTGTGAGGGCTCCGAGGGCACGTTTTCAATGTTCCGGAATGTGGGCGGGGCTTCGGCAGGAGCGCGCACAACGACAATAAAATGCTTTGGTATTTCAAAAAGTATGGGGAATCAGTCTGGAAGTCTGTGATGGCTTTGAGGGCAAGTTTTCAATGTTCCGGAAAGTGGGCGGGGCTTCGGCAGGAGTGCGCACAACGGCAATAAAATGCTTGGCATTTCAAAAAGTATGGTGAATCAGTCTGAAAGTCTGTGAGGGCTCCGAGGGCACGTTTTCAATGTTCCGGAATGTGGGCGGGGCTTCGGCAGGAGAGCGCACAACGACAATAAAATGCTTCGGTATTTCAAAAAGTATGGGGAATCAGGCTGGAAGTCTGTTAGGGCTCCGAGGGCACGTTTTCAATGTTCCGGAATGTGGGCGGGGCTTCGGCAGGAGTGCGCACAACGACAATAAAATGCTTCGGTATTTCAAAAAGTATGGTGAATCAGTCTGGAAGTCTGTGAGGGCTCCGAGGGCACGTTTTCAATGTTCCGGAATGTGGGCGGGGCTTCGGCAGGAGTGCGCACAACGGCAATAAAATGCTTTGGTATTTCAAAAAGTATGGGGAATCAGGCTGGAAGTCTGTGAGGGCTCCGAGGGCAAGTTTTCAATGTTCCGGAAAGTGAGCGGGGCTTCGGCAGGAGCGCGCACAACGACAATAAAATGCTTTGGTATTTCAAAAAGTATGGGGAATCAGTCTGGAAGTCTGTGAGGTCTCCGAGGGCAAGTTTTCAATGTTCCGGAACGTGGGCGGGGCTTCGACAGGGCACAACGACAATAAAATGCTTTGGCATTTCAAAAAGTATGGAGAATCAGTCTGGAAGTCTGTGAGGGCTTCGAGGGCAAGTTTTCAGTGTTCCGGAAAGTGGGCGCGGCTTCGGCAGGAGTGCGCACAACGGCAATAAAATGCTTGGCATTTCAAAAAGTATGGTGAATCAGTCTGAAAGTCTGTGAGGGCTCCGAGGGCACGTTTTCAATGTTCCGGAATGTGGGCGGGGCTTCGGCAGGAGTGCGCACAACGACAATAAAATGCTTCGGTATTTCAAAAAGTATGGGGAATCAGGCTGGAAGTCTGTTAGGGCTCCGAGGGCAAGTTTTCAATGTTCCGTAAAGTGGGCGGGGCTTCGGCAGGAGTGCGCACAACGGCAATAAAATGCTTTGGCATTTCAAAAAGTATGGTGAATCAGTCTGAAAGTCTGTGAGGGCTCCGAGGGCACGTTTTCAATGTTCCGGAATGTGGGCGGGGCTTCGGCAGGAGTGCGCACAACGGCAATAAAATGCTTTGGTATTTCAAAAAGTATGGGGAATCAGGCTGGAAGTCTGTGAGGGCTCCGAGGGCAAGTTTTCAATGTTCCGGAAAGTGAGCGGGGCTTCGGCAGGAGTGCGCACAACGGCAATAAAATGCTTTGGCATTTCAAAAAGTATGGGGAATCAGTCTGGAAGTCTGTGAGGGCTTCGAGGGCAAGTTTTCAATGTTCCGGAAAGTGAGCGGGGCTTCGGCAGGAGCGCGCACAACGACAATAAAATGCTTTGGCATTTCAAAAAGTATGGTGAATCAGTCTGGAAGTCTGTGAGGGCTCCGAGGGCACGTTTTCAATGTTCCGGAATGTGGGCGGGGCTTCGGCAGGAGTGCGCACAACGGCAATAAAATGCTTTGGTATTTCAAAAAGTATGGGGAATCAGGCTGGAAGTCTGTGAGGGCTCCGAGGGCAAGTTTTCAATGTTCCGGAAAGTGAGCGGGGCTTCGGCAGGAGCGCGCACAACGACAATAAAATGCTTTGGTATTTCAAAAAGTATGGGGAATCAGGCTGGAAGTCTGTGAGGGCTCCGAGGGCAAGTTTTCAATGTTCCGGAAAGTGAGCGGGGCTTCGGCAGGAGCGCGCACAACGACAATAAAATGCTTTGGTATTTCAAAAAGTATGGGGAATCAGGCTGGAAGTCTGTGAGGGCTCCGAGGGCAAGTTTTCAATGTTCCGTAAAGTGGGCGGGGCTTCGGCAGGAGTGCGCACAACGGCAATAAAATGCTTTGGCATTTCAAAAAGTATGGGGAATCAGTCTGGAAGTCTGTGAGGGCTTCGAGGGCAAGTTTTCAATGTTCCGGAAAGTGGGCGGGGCTTCGGCAGGAGTGCGCACAACGGCAATAAAATGCTTTGGCATTTCAAAACGTATGGTGAATCAGTCTGAAAGTCTGTGAGGCTCCTAGGGCACGTTTTCAATGTTCCGGAATGTGGGCGGGGCTTCGGCAGGAGTGCGCACAACGACAATAAAATGCTTCGGTATTTCAAAAGTATGGGGAATCAGGCTCGAAGTCTGTTAGGGCTCCGAGGGCAAGTTTTCAATGTTCCGGAATGTGGGCGGGGCTTCGGCAGGAGTGCGCACAACGGCAATAAAATGCTTCGGTATTTCAAAAAGTATGGGAATCAGGCTCGAAGTCTGTTAGGACTCCGAGGGCAAGTTTTCAATGTTCCGGAATGTGGGCGGGGCTTCGGCAGGAGTGCGCACAACGGCAATAAAATGCTTTGGCATTTCAAAAGTATGGTGAATCAGTCTGAAAGTCTGTGAGGGCTCCGAGGGCACGTTTTCAATGTTCCGGAATGTGGGCGGGGCTTCGGCAGGAGTGCGCACAACGGCAATAAAATGCTTTGGTATTTCAAAAAGTATGGGGAATCAGGCTGGAAGTCTGTGAGGGCTCCGAGGGCAAGTTTTCAATGTTCCGGAATGTGGGCGGGGCTTCGGCAGGAGTGCGCACAACGGCAATAAAATGCTTGGCATTTCAAAAAGTATGGTGAATCAGTCTGAAAGTCTGTGAGGGCTCCGAGGGCACGTTTTCAATGTTCCGGAATGTGGGCGGGGCTTCGGCAGGAGTGCGCACAACGGCAATAAAATGCTTGGCATTTCAAAAAGTATGGTGAATCAGTCTGAAAGTCTGTGAGGGCTCCGAGGGCACGTTTTCAATGTTCCGGAATGTGGGCGGGGCTTCGGCAGGAGTGCGCACAACGGCAATAAAATGCTTTGGTATTTCAAAAAGTATGGGGAATCAGGCTGGAAGTCTGTGAGGGCTCCGAGGGCAAGTTTTCAATGTTCCGGAATGTGGGCGGGGCTTCGGCAGGAGTGCGCACAACGGCAATAAAATGCTTTGGTATTTCAAAAAGTATGGGGAATCAGTCTGGAAGTCTGTGAGGGCTCCGAAGGCAAGTTTTCAATGTTCCGGAACGGGGGCGGGGCTTCGGCAGGAGTGCGCACAACGGCAATAAAATGCTTGGCATTACAAAAGGTATGGTGAATCAGTCTGAAAGTCTGTGAGGGCTCCGAGGGCACGTTTTCAATGTTCCGGAATGTGGGCGGGGCTTCGGCAGGAGTGCGCACAACGGCAATAAAATGCTTTGGTATTTCAAAAAGTATGGGGAATCAGGCTGGAAGTCTGTGAGGGCTCCGAGGGCAAGTTTTCAATGTTCCGGAATGTGGGCGGGGCTTCGGCAGGAGTGCGCACAACGGCAATAAAATGCTTGGCATTTCAAAAAGTATGGTGAATCAGTCTGAAAGTCTGTGAGGGCTCCGAGGGCACGTTTTCAATGTTCCGGAATGTGGGCGGGGCTTCGGCAGGAGTGCGCACAACGGCAATAAAATGCTTTGGCATTTCAAAAAGTATGGTGAATCAGTCTGAAAGTCTGTGAGGGCTCCGAGGGCACGTTTTCAATGTTCCGGAAAGTGGGCGGGGCTTCGGCAGGAGTGCGCACAACGGCAATAAAATGCTTTGGTATTTCAAAAGTGTGGGGAATCAGGCTGGAAGTGTGTGAGGGGTCCGAGGGCAAGTTTTCAATGTTCCGGAAAGTGGGCGGGGCTTCGGCAGGAGTGCGCACAACGGCAATAAAATGCTTGGCATTTCAAAAAGTATGGTGAATCAGTCTGAAAGTCTGTGAGGGCTCCGAGGGCACGTTTTCAATGTTCCGGAATGTGGGCGGGGCTTCGGCAGGAGTGCGCACAACGGCAATAAAATGCTTTGGTATTTCAAAAAGTATGGGGAATCAGGCTGGAAGTCTGTGAGGGCTCCGAGGGCAAGTTTTCAATGTTCCGGAAAGTGAGCAGGGCTTCGGCAGGAGCGCGCACAACGACAATAAAATGCTTTGGTATTTCAAAAAGTATGGGGAATCAGGCTGGAAGTCTGTGAGGGCTCCGAGGGCAAGTTTTCAATGTTCCGGAAAGTGAGCGGGGCTTCGGCAGGAGCGCGCACAACGACAATAAAATGCTTTGGTATTTCAAAAAGTATGGGGAATCAGGCTGGAAGTCTGTTAGGGCTCCGAGGGCAAGTTTTCAATGTTCCGTAAAGTGAGCGGGGCTTCGGCAGGAGTGCGCACAACGGCAATAAAATGCTTTGGCATTTCAAAAAGTATGGGGAATCAGTCTGGAAGTCTGTGAGGGCTTCGAGGGCAAGTTTTCAATGTTCCGGAAAGTGGGCGGGGCTTCGGCAGGAGTGCGCACAACGGCAATAAAATGCTTGGCATTTCAAAAGTATGGTGAATCAGTCTGAAAGTCTGTGAGGGCTCCGGGGGCACGTTTTCAATGTTCCGGAATGTGGGCGGGGCTTCGGCAGGAGTGCGCACAACGGCAATAAAATGCTTGGCATTTCAAAAAGTATGGTGAATCAGTCTGAAAGTCTGTGAGGGCTCCGAGGGCACGTTTTCAATGTTCCGGAATGTGGGCGGGGCTTCGGCAGGAGTGCGCACAACGGCAATAAAATGCTTTGGTAAAGTATGGGGAATCAGGCTGGAAGTCTGTGAGGGCTCCGAGGGCAAGTTTTCAATGTTCCGGAATGTGGGCGGGGCTTCGGCAGGAGTGCGCACAACGGCAATAAAATGCTTGGCATTTCAAAAAGTATGGTGAATCAGTCTGAAAGTCTGTGAGGGCTCCGAGGGCACGTTTTCAATGTTCCGGAATGTGGGCGGGGCTTCGGCAGGAGCGCGCACAACGACAATAAAATGCTTTGGTATTTCAAAAAGTATGGGGAATCAGGCTGGAAGTCTGTGAGGGCTCCGAGGGCAAGTTTTCAATGTTCCGGAAAGTGAGCAGGGCTTCGGCAGGAGCGCGCACAACGACAATAAAATGCTTTGGCATTTCAAAAAGTATGGGGAATCAGGCTGGAAGTCTGTGAGGGCTCCGAGGGCAAGTTTTCAATGTTCCGGAATGTGGGCGGGGCTTCGGCAGGAGCGCGCACAACGACAATAAAATGCTTTGGTATTTCAAAAAGTATGGGGAATCAGGCTGGAAGTCTGTTAGGGCTCCGAGGGCAAGTTTTCAATGTTCCGTAAAGTGAGCGGGGCTTCGGCAGGAGCGCGCACAACGACAATAAAATGCTTTGGCATTTCAAAAAGTATGGGGAATCAGGCTGGAAGTCTGTGAGGGCTTCGAGGGCAAGTTTTCAATGTTCCGGAAAGTGGGCGGGGCTTCGGCAGGAGTGCGCACAACGGCAATAAAATGCTTGGCATTTCAAAAAGTATGGTGAATCAGTCTGAAAGTCTGTGAGGGCTCCGAGGGCACGTTTTCAATGTTCCGGAATGTGGGCGGGGCTTCGGCAGGAGTGCGCACAACGACAATAAAATGCTTCGGTATTTCAAAAAGTATGGGGAATCAGGCTCGAAGTCTGTTAGGGCTCCGAGGGCAAGTTTTCAATGTTCCGGAATGTGGGCGGGGCTTCGGCAGGAGTGCGCACAACGGCAATAAAATGCTTCGGTATTTCAAAAAGTATGGGGAATCAGGCTCGAAGTCTGTTAGGACTCCGAGGGCACGTTTCAATGTTCCGGAATGTGGGCGGGGCTTCGGCAGGAGTGCGCACATCGACAATAAAATGCTTCGGTATTTCAAAAAGTATGGGGAATCAGGCTGGAAGTCTGTGAGGGCTCCGAGGGCAAGTTTTCAATGTTCCGGAAAGTGAGCGGGGCTTCGGCAGGAGCGCGCACAACGACAATAAAATGCTTTGGTATTTCAAAAAGTATGGGGAATCAGTCTGGAAGTCTGTGAGGTCTCCGAGGGCAAGTTTTCAATGTTCCGGAACGTGGGCGGGGCTTCGGCAGGAGTGCGCACAACGGCAATAAAATGCTTTGGCATTTCAAAAAGTATGGAGAATCAGTCTGGAAGTCTGTGAGGGCTTCGAGGGCAAGTTTTCAATGTTCCGGAAAGTGGGCGGGGCTTCGGCAGGAGTGCGCACAACGGCAATAAAATGCTTGGCATTTCAAAAAGTATGGTGAATCAGTCTGAAAGTCTGTGAGGGCTCCGAGGGCACGTTTTCAATGTTCCGGAATGTGGGCGGGGCTTCGGCAGGAGTGCGCACAACGACAATAAAATGCTTCGGTATTTCAAAAAGTATGGGGAATCAGGCTGGAAGTCTGTGAGGGCCCGAGAGCAAGTTTTCAATGTTCCGGAATGTGGGCGGGGCTTTGGCAGGAGTGCGCACAACGACAATAAAATGCTTGGCATTTCAAAAGTATGGTGAATCAGTCTGAAAGTCTGTGAGGGCTCCGAGGGCACGTTTTCAATGTTCCGGAATGTGGGCGGGGCTTCGGCAGGAGTGCGCACAACGGCAATAAAATGCTTTGGTATTTCAAAAAGTATGGGGAATCAGGCTGGAAGTCTGTGAGGGCTCCGAGGGCAAGTTTTCAATGTTCCGGAAAGTGAGCGGGGCTTCGGCAGGAGTGCGCACAACGGCAATAAAATGCTTTGGCATTTCAAAAAGTATGGGGAATCAGTCTGGAAGTCTGTGAGGGCTTCGAGGGCAAGTTTTCAATGTTCCGGAAAGTGGGCGGGGCTTCGGCAGGAGTGCGCACAACGGCAATAAAATGCTTGGCATTTCAAAAAGTATGGTGAATCAGTCTGAAAGTCTGTGAGGGCTCCGAGGGCACGTTTTCAATGTTCCGGAATGTGGGCGGGGCTTCGGCAGGAGTGCGCACAACGGCAATAAAATGCTTTGGTATTTCAAAAAGTATGGGGAATCAGGCTGGAAGTCTGTGAGGGCTCCGAGGGCAAGTTTTCAATGTTCCGGAAAGTGAGCGGGGCTTCGGCAGGAGCGCGCACAACGACAATAAAATGCTTTGGTATTTCAAAAAGTATGGGGAATCAGGCTGGAAGTCTGTTAGGGCTCCGAGGGCAAGTTTTCAATGTTCCGTAAAGTGAGCGGGGCTTCGGCAGGAGTGCGCACAACGGCAATAAAATGCTTTGGCATTTCAAAAAGTATGGGGAATCAGTCTGGAAGTCTGTGAGGGCTTCGAGGGCAAGTTTTCAATGTTCCGGAAAGTGGGCGGGGCTTCGGCAGGAGTGCGCACAACGGCAATAAAATGCTTGGCATTTCAAAAAGTATGGTGAATCAGTCTGAAAGTCTGTGAGGGCTCCTAGGGCACGTTTTCAATGTTCCGGAATGTGGGCGGGGCTTCGGCAGGAGTGCGCACAACGACAATAAAATGCTTCGGTATTTCAAAAAGTATGGGGAATCAGGCTCGAAGTCTGTTAGGGCTCCGAGGGCAAGTTTTCAATGTTCCGGAATGTGGGCGGGGCTTCGGCAGGAGTGCGCACAACGGCAATAAAATGCTTCGGTATTTCAAAAAGTATGGGGAATCAGGCTCGAAGTCTGTTAGGACTCCGAGGGCAAGTTTTCAATGTTCCGGAATGTGGGCGGGGCTTCGGCAGGAGTGCGCACAACGGCAATAAAATGCTTTGGTATTTCAAAAAGTATGGGGAATCAGGCTGGAAGTCTGTGAGGGCTCCGAGGGCAAGTTTTCAATGTTCCGGAATGTGGGCGGGGCTTCGGCAGGAGTGCGCACAACGGCAATAAAATGCTTGGCATTTCAAAAAGTATGGTGAATCAGTCTGAAAGTCTGTGAGGGCTCCGAGGGCACGTTTTCAATGTTCCGGAATGTGGGCGGGGCTTCGGCAGGAGTGCGCACAACGGCAATAAAATGCTTTGGTATTTCAAAAAGTATGGGGAATCAGGCTGGAAGTCTGTGAGGGCTCCGAGGGCAAGTTTTCAATGTTCCGGAAAGTGAGCGGGGCTTCGGCAGGAGCGCGCACAACGACAATAAAATGCTTTGGTATTTCAAAAAGTATGGGGAATCAGGCTGGAAGTCTGTGAGGGCTCCGAGGGCAAGTTTTCAATGTTCCGGAAAGTGAGCGGGGCTTCGGCAGGAGCGCGCACAACGACAATAAAATGCTTTGGTATTTCAAAAAGTATGGGGAATCAGGCTGGAAGTCTGTTAGGGCTCCGAGGGCAAGTTTTCAATGTTCCGTAAAGTGAGCGGGGCTTCGGCAGGAGTGCGCACAACGGCAATAAAATGCTTTGGCATTTCAAAAAGTATGGGGAATCAGTCTGGAAGTCTGTGAGGGCTTCGAGGGCAAGTTTTCAATGCTCCGGAAAGTGGGCGGGGCTTCGGCAGGAGTGCGCACAACGGCAATAAAATGCTTGGCATTTCAAAAAGTATGGTGAATCAGTCTGAAAGTCTGTGAGGGCTCCTAGGGCACGTTTTCAATGTTCCGGAATGTGGGCGGGGCTTCGGCAGGAGTGCGCACAACGACAATAAAATGCTTCGGTATTTCAAAAAGTATGGGGAATCAGGCTCGAAGTCTGTTAGGGCTCCGAGGGCAAGTTTTCAATGTTCCGGAATGTGGGCGGGGCTTCGGCAGGAGTGCGCACAACGGCAATAAAATGCTTCGGTATTTCAAAAAGTATGGGGAATCAGGCTCGAAGTCTGTTAGGACTCCGAGGGCAAGTTTTAAATGTTCCGGAATGTGGGCGGGGCTTCGGCAGGAGTGCGCACAACGACAATAAAATGCTTCGGTATTTCAAAAAGTATGGGGAATCAGGCTCGAAGTCTGTTAGGGCTCCGAGGGCAAGTTTTCAATGTTCCGGAATGTGGGCGGGGCTTCGGCAGGAGTGCGCACAACGGCAATAAAATGCTTCGGTATTTCAAAAAGTATGGGGAATCAGGCTAAAGTCTGTTAGGGCTCCGAGGGCAAGTTTTCAATGTTCCGGAATGTGGGCGGGGCTTCGGCAGGAGTGCGCACAACGGCAATAAAATGCTTTGGTATTTCAAAAAGTATGGGGAATCAGGCTGGAAGTCTGTGAGGGCTCCGAGGGCAAGTTTTCAATGTTCCGGAATGTGGGCGGGGCTTCGGCAGGAGTGCGCACAACGGCAATAAAATGCTTGGCATTTCAAAAGTATGGTGAATCAGTCTGAAAGTCTGTGAGGGCTCCGAGGGCACGTTTTCAATGTTCCGGAATGTGGGCGGGGCTTCGGCAGGAGTGCGCACAACGGCAATAAAATGCTTTGGTATTTCAAAAGTATGGGGAATCAGGCTGGAAGTCTGTTAGGGCTCCGAGGGCAAGTTTTCAATGTTCCGGAAAGTGAGCGGGGCTTCGGCAGGAGTGCGCACAACGACAATAAAATGCTTTGGTATTTCAAAAAGTATGGGGAATCAGGCTGGAAGTCTGTTAGGGCTCCGAGGGCAAGTTTTCAATGTTCCGGAAAGTGAGCGGGGCTTCGGCAGGAGCGCGCACAACGACAATAAAATGCTTTGGTATTTCAAAAAGTATGGGGAATCAGGCTGGAAGTCTGTTAGGGCTCCGAGGGCAAGTTTTCAATGTTCCGGAAAGTGAGCGGGGCTTCGGCAGGAGTGCGCACAACGGCAATAAAATGCTTTGGCATTTCAAAAGTATGGGGAATCAGTCTGGAAGTCTGTGAGGGCTTCGAGGGCAAGTTTTCAATGCTCCGGAAAGGGGGCGGGGCTTCGGCAGGAGTGCGCACAACGGCAATAAAATGCTTGGCATTTCAAAACGTATGGTGAATCAGTCTGAAAGTCTGTGAGGGCTCCTAGGGCACGTTTTCAATGTTCCGGAATGTGGGCGGGGCTTCGGCAGGAGTGCGCACAACGACAATAAAATGCTTCGGTATTTCAAAAGTATGGGGAATCAGGCTCGAAGTCTGTTAGGGCTCCGAGGGCAAGTTTTCAATGTTCCGGAATGTGGGCGGGGCTTCGGCAGGAGTGCGCACAACGGCAATAAAATGCTTCGGTATTTCAAAAAGTATGGGGAATCAGGCTCGAAGTCTGTTAGGACTCCGAGGGCAAGTTTTAAATGTTCCGGAATGTGGGCGGGGCTTCGGCAGGAGTGCGCACAACGGCAATAAAATGCTTTGGTATTTCAAAAAGTATGGGGAATCAGGCTGGAAGTCTGTGAGGGCTCCGAGGGCAAGTTTTCAATGTTCCGGAATGTGGGCGGGGCTTCGGCAGGAGTGCGCACAACGGCAATAAAATGCTTGGCATTTCAAAAAGCATGGTGAATCAGTCTGAAAGTCTGTGAGGGCTCCTAGGGCACGTTTTCAATGTTCCGTAAAGTGGGCGGGGCTTCGGCAGGAGTGCGCACAACGACAATAAAATGCTTCGGTATTTCAAAAAGTATGGGGAATCAGGCTCGAAGTCTGTTAGGGCTCCGAGGGCAAGTTTTCAATGTTCCGTAAAGTGAGCGGGGCTTCGGCAGGAGTGCGCACAACGGCAATAAAATGCTTTGGCATTTCAAAAAGTATGGGGAATCAGGCTGGAAGTCTGTTAGGGCTCCGAGGGCAAGTTTTCAATGTTCCGGAAAGTGAGCGGGGCTTCGGCAGGAGCGCGCACAACGGCAATAAAATGCTTTGGTATTTCGAAAAGTATGGGGAATCAGGCTGGAAGTCTGTGAGGGCTCCGAGGGCAAGTTTTAAATGTTCCGGAATGTGGGCGGGGCTTTGGCAGCAGTGCGCACAACGACAATACAATGCTTTGGTATTTCGAAAAGTATGGGGAATCAGGCTGGAAGTCTGTGAGGGCTCCGAGAACGAGTTTTAAATGTTCCGGAATGTGGGCGAGGCTTGGCAGGAGTGCGCACAACGACAATAAATGCTTTGCTATTTCAAAAAGTATGGGAAATCAGGCTGGAAGTCTGTGAGGGCTCCGAGGGCAAGTTTTCAATGTTCCGGAATGTGGGCGGGGCTTTGGCAGGAGTGCGCACAACGACAATACAATGTAGTAATTAGTAGAGTGTTAATAAAGCCGTGTCCAAGATGTTAACGATTTATCAGGCTAACGTTTCGGCCTCGTCGCCTTCATCAGAGCCTGGAAATCAAGAAATAGATGCGACTACTCGTCAAACACACGATTAACTTACAGAAACGCAGCAAAGGCTAGGAAAACCCAGGAAATGCCGCACGTAGCCACAAAAGTTGTACTGCTCACCTTTGGTGCTAAGAAAGTGCGAAAGGGGCCACCTCTAGTTAGTCAGGCAGTGGGTGGTATGATTGCGTGCCTTCCCGACATGAAGACGTTGAGATCACGCTCTCCAGAGGTCAAGGAAAGGTGCGAGTTCGCTGGTAATTGCTAGACACTCGTCTTTCCGATTCATTTTTGGACTTTTCGCATTAATCCAAAACGCTTCTAAAATTTTTCGCGCTGGCGTTTGGGGTGCGTGTGCCAAAATTCTACCGGTAAGCTCGAAGAACTCATTGCCGTGACGCTGTCTACGATGGGCTCCCAGTGGTGTGCTAGGGATTGATTTTCTTAACCCATTCAGGTGTTCCTTGATCCGCGAACACAGTGGACGTCCTGTTTCACCAATATATTCTTCGCCGCAACGCCACATGATATCAAGTATACGACTCCAGACCTCATACACCCCCCGTCCTGACCTGAGCGGCAGACCACACAGTCGATTGTGGCGCAGAATCTGTCGTACAACCGATTTCTTACTAGCTGACGCTTAAGGTTCGCAGGAGGTATCTCGACCAGCCTCACCGCGTCGTCAAGGTCGAACTTTCGCAGGAATCCTCTTACTGATGAGCTCACAGCGTCGGATATATACGGGAAACAAAACGGAATTTTCCCATCATTATTGTTATCCAATCGAACTCGCGTCTCCTGTCTCCTCATAGGTGGTCCGGATGAGTTTGGTCCTCCTGAGGCATAACCGTTGCTGACCGCTATCTTTCTTGCTAGATCCCTTGACTCGGCCTTTTCTTCCGCTCCAGAAGAAACCCTATTAGCTGTACCGTACATATTTTTCATGACAGCGAGCTTTGTACTTGAAGGGTGAGCGGAGCTGGAGTGGATCAGGATGTTCTTGCTGGTAGGCTTCCGATACCACTTGGTTCTGTAAGATCCTTCCCGACGCTGCACCTGCACATTGAGGAAAGCAAGCCATGTTTCGTGAGGTTTCTCTCGCGTAAATCGTATTTGCTGGGATTGTTCATTCAGAATACTGAAGCATGTGTCCATCTCCTTCTGCGTGGAGCACACCACGAAGCAGTCGTCGATGTAACGACGGTAAATGATGGGTCGCCGCTCCAGCACAGGCCTCTCTATCCGTGACATGAACGCTATGGCTAAGGTGGGTGCCAACCGTTGGCCCATTGCCAGACCGCGGATTTGCCTGTAGTACTGACCGGACCACCTAAATATAGAGCAATTGAGACACTCTTGGAGAAGCACCATAATCTGCGAGATATTCAGGTGGTGCATGTTCTAACAGATCCATGCTCCGTGAGAAGCTCCGAAATGGCCTGCAGTGCGTCACTATTGGATACATTGGTGTAAAGCGAACTGACATCAAAGGATTCCATGACGTGATTTCTCCGGCTTCTGGTTTCGCGCAACTGTTCCAGGAACATATTGGTGTTAGTGAGATGTGATGGAATGAACTGCAGCAGTTGCCTAATAATTAGGTTAAGAAACCATAAGATCCTGTCAGAGGGCCCACCCAAGTTGCTTATTATGAGTCTAACCTTGAAATCCGAGGCGTTGTTTGACGACAACGTTGCAGATGACAGTTTGTGAATTTTGATGAGGACGTAAAGTACAGGACAAACGGGAAGATCTCATCTCAGGCGGCTCACGACGGTTTTGTGGAGTGTTGTTGACTTTGCTAAGTTGGTCCACAGTCAGTTCAACTTCCTGTATTGTTTTTCGAACTCTTTTGCTGACGACGCATAGTACAGCGTTGAATCTTGTAAGTGCGCACGAGTGATGGCAGCATCCAATTTTTGCGGTATGACCACGAGTTCGCCACCCTTGTCACTAACGGAAACCCTAATAGAGCACGATTCTGAATGGTCCCGCACCTCTTTGAGGTCCTGCTTTTGCGCGGCAGTCAAATTGGAAACTAAGCGCTTGTTAGTATTTTGGCGAACTAGTGTGAAAATCGATGTTGAAAAAAGACGAAATTGTGTATCTACAGCTGGGTTAGGGTCTTGAGGCTTGAAGAAAAGGGACGGAAATGGCATTGTTGGGAATGAGGAAGTTTCTGAGCGGTGATTACCGTTTTCGCGCGAGTCGAGTTTTGCCTTGAGACGGAGGCCGTCCTGTAGAGTTTGCAGGGCACATATGAAAGACGAGTGTCTAGCAATTACCAGCGAACTCGCACCTTTCCTTGACCTCTGGAGAGCGTGATCTCAACGTCTTCATGTCGGGAAGGCACGCAATCATACCACCCACTGCCTGACTAACTAGAGGTGGCCCCTTTCGCACTTTCTTGGCACCAAAGGTGAGCAGTACAACTTTTGTGGCTACGTGCGGCATTTCCTGGGTTTTCCTAGCCTTTGCTGCGTTTCTGTAAGTTAATCGTGTGTTTGACGAGTAGTCGCATCTATTTCTTGATTTCCAGGCTCTGATGAAGGCGACGAGGCCGAAACGTTAGCCTGATAAATCGTTAACATCTTGGACACGGCTTTATTAACACTCTACTAATTACTACATCGCTATGCCAAGATTCATGGAAAGTCGATCATGGACAATACAATGCTTTGGTATTTCAAAAAGTATGGGGAATCAGGCTGGAAGTCTGTGAGGGCTCCGAGGGCAAGTTTTAAATGTTCCGGAATGTGGGCGGGGCTTCGGCAGGAGTGCGCACAACGACAATACAATGCTTTGGTATTTCAAAAAGTATGGTAAATCAGGCTGGAAGTCTGTGAGGGCTCCGAGGGCAAATTTTAAATGTTCCCGAATGTGGGCGGGGCTTTGGCAGGAGTGCGCACAACGACAATACAATGCTTTGGTATTTCAAAAAGTATGGGGAATCAGTCTGGAAGTCTGTGAGGACTCCGAGGGCAAGTTTTAAATGTTCCGGAATGTGAGCGGGGCTTTGGCAGGAGTGCGCACAACGACAATACAATGCTTTGGTAGTTCAAAAAGTATGGGGAATCAGGCTAGAAGTCTGTGAGGGCTCCGAGGGCAAGTTTTAAATGTTCCCGAATGTGGGCGGGGCTTTGGCAGGAGTGCGCACAACGACAATACAATACTTTGGTATTTCAAAGAAGTATGGGGAATCAGGCTGGAAGTCTGTGAGGGCTCCGAGGGCATGTTTTAAATGTTCCGGAATGTGGGCGGGGCTTTGGCAGGAGTTCGCACAACGACAATACAATGCTTTTGTATTTCAAAAAGTATGGGGAATCAGGCTGGAAGTCTGTGAGGGCCCGAGAGCAAGTTTTCAATGTTCCGGAATGTGGGCGGGGCTTTGGCAGGAGTGCGCACAACGACAATACAATGCTTTGGTATTTCAAAAAGTATGGGGAATCAGGCTGGAAGTCTGTTAGGGCTCCGAGGGCAAGTTTTCAATGCTATAACGGATCAACACCTGCAGGACATATCTCTTTACCGTCCCTCCACTGCCAGAGAATTTCAAGCACAGTATCGTAGACTCAACAGGGAGTGGGTTAAAGTTGGAAAATCAGCAGGTTTGAGTCCGTCTCTTGTCACTCGCCTTAAAGGCAGTGGTCGCGATCAAATACGCTTGTCGTCTTTTTCTCTCCAATCCTTTCCTGGGTCTCGAGTAGTAGGACCTATAAGAAGAAATCGCGAAAAAACCACTGTTTTGGGCCAAATTTCAAACCTGAACTTTCTTGTCTTTTGATGGTGGACGAGCCCACTCCACATCATCGGCATCGATGACCTCTTATATCAAGAACATCAGCTACCTTGAAATTGAACATCAATCAATGAAACTTCGAATATATGTACACATCTAGTCAAAAACATAGACTGAAGTGATGCTTTCATTATTCAACTGTTTTTATTCGTTAAATTTGCATTTAGTTCGTTCTCTGAATGTCGATGATTTTTGACTGCTCGGCATGAGACTGCGATTTGTTTCGTCATCGCTGTGCACGTGTGCACGAACTAGCTTCTTTGGGCCCTGGAAACTCTAATTCTAGACCGTTTTTCACCGCGCTACCTTCATAGTTTTTCAGCTGTTTTTGATCTAAGCTGATTTTTGTAGTTTTTTGGATAACGTTTTTCATCGTGACCACTGCCTTTAAACTCGACTCCCCAACTTGCCCAGTTTTGTACCTTCTCGTAAAGACTCACAAGTTCTCAGCGGGGGAGGACCTGACTACCATCAGCTCCAATTCCATAAATGTCAGACCCATCATCAGCTGCGTGGGTGGTCCTACGGACAGAATTGCCTGGTTCATTAACAGCATTTTAAAACAACTTCTAGCCCACATTCCGGCCCACCTTCCAAACACCCGCGCATTCCTTGACCATCTCCGCAGCATTCAACCCGCAAACCCGTGCATAATGGAGTCTTTTGACGCCACCGCTCTCTACACCAATGTAAGTAATGACCATGCTATGGAGGCCGTCTTCGAGCTCCTTACCCAAAACCAAGGCTCCATTAATTTGTTCGGGCTATCAATTCAGCAGCTTATGACCCTTCTTCATGAGTGCCTAAGATGCAACATTTTTAGATGGTCGGGTCAGTATTTTAGTCAGGTCAGAGGGCTGGCTATGGGACAGCGCCTAGCTCCCACACTCGCAATAGCATTTATGGGTAAAATCGAATCTCCGGTGCTGGCGCGGCTTCCAATGCTATACTGTAGGTACATAGACGACTGTTTTGTAGTCTGCCCCACACAGGAGGAAATGGACCAGTGTTTTGAACTTATCAACAATCAGTCGGAAAATGTGAAATTTACCCGGGAAAAACCGGTGGTAGACTGGCTCCAAATAAAATTTTCGAGGGGCATTTTCGCCACAAAATGGTATCGTAAACCAAGTCACGAAAATATAATTGTGCATTACCAATCATCACACCCATCACAAACAAGAAGGGCAGTTATTAAAAATATGTACCGAACAGCGAAATGCGTCTGTACTGGAGAAAATGAACAAAAAGAATCGGTTCAATTGGCGCATAGAATTGCAACTTTGAACGGATATCCCCCCAGTGTGGCCCTGCGCAGATCCAGAGGCTCAGCCGCACGTCGCGAAGAGCAGGAATCAGCAGTTGATGGGAAAATTCCCTTAAAATTGCCCTTCATTTCGGATGAAGTGAGCAAATCTCTGCGAAAATGCCTACGCAAAGCCGGTCTGGAAACCTGTGTCACCATTGCTGACATCCCTCCAAATAACCTCAGAAACCGCCTTATTCGAAACCGTCTATATGACCGTATTTGCACAACTCCCAATTGTGTGGTCTGTCCAACTGGTAGAGAGGGAGATTGCACTGCATGCGGTGTGGTCTATAGAATCTCGTGCCAGCTGTGCGGCGAGCAATATATCGAAGAGACTTCGCGGCCGCTCTGGGTTAGAATCAAAGAGCACTTGGACGGCAAGGATAAACTGCGGGTATCAACAGTTCTGGGGTGTCACCGTGTCAACGCCCACAACGGCGATGATTACCACGTCAAGGTCGAGATAATTGCGCGGGAAACCGATACCCCTGCCAGAAAAACCCTGGAGGCATTTTGGATCCAGGCGAGCGACCCAAAAATCAATCGGAAGGGGGAGTGCCTATATATAGCTGGAGAGCTCAAGCCCTACCTCAGACTCGCATTCTAACGTCGAGAGGTAGTGGTTTCGTCCCGTGCTCCACTTTCCGCCAACCGTTTCTATGCTGCTGGTCCTCTAGCGAGTTTCCTGGCAAGGTGCGGTAATTTCTTAGTTTTCCTGTTATTGACCACGTTTTGGAAAAATTTTCTCTCGAATTTCAGTAAGGTTTAGTCGACATTTGGCCGAATAGGCACATTTCTGATTTGATCCTTTCAGGCTCTGAAGACGGCGATCCCGCCGAAACGTGCGTAAGCCAATAAAGCATCTACCAACCTCGTGGTCCAGTTAAACAAAACAACTGCTACTGACTTGCAATGCCGAGGTTCATCGAGAGTCGAACCTGGAGACTTATTTTTCAGTTACTAAAATTTACTTTCACTAGTTTTTTCGAATATTTGACATTTAAAATCATACCAACATGCACTATCCTTGGATTCTGACATCAAAATTAGCCCATACTCCCAATGCGTTTTTTTCAAGAAATTGAAGTCATTTTTTGGAAACTTGTGAACTCGATCATGTGTTGTATTTCGTTGCATATTTTTGTGTGTGACCGTTTGCCATTATTGTGAACAAACAGAATTTGTTTCACAATTATCGCCTCCTTGCTAATTGATGTACCATCAACTGGTTAGTTTGGAAATAAATTCGTATATTATCATTTTCGTGTTATGTTATTATGCAATACGCTAGCATCCAGTCCCCAATCGTGATCTCCTCTACGTGGCTATTTCATAGTGTAATAGCCAGTAAAGGGCACCACGATTGTAGGATCCCCTGCTTGCGTATTGCGCTGTTCTAAGCCCCTCCCATCGGAAGGGCGCCGTTAGATCATATTTGCCCGCGGTTCGAACGCAAAGTGCCGTGATGCAGATTTGCGTTCGGAACGCGCACATTTTCGTACTGACCGCGGCGGCATACCGGTCGTAATGCTCGCAATGTTGCGGTCGGAACGTCGCCGATCCCGCGGTCGTTCCCATTGTTGCGAGCGGTCAGCCCTATTTTCTGTCCGAGTTATACGTTCTCTTCAATACAAAACAATAGCTTGTGCGTGAAGTTGAGGGGAGGACGTCCTCAGTGCTCTGCCGGTGCTCCATACTCTGCACTGAACGTCCCGTAACCAATTAAATTCTCAAGTTCAGTTTGTTTGATGTTTGATCCATCCTTCCTGTCGCAATTTCCAGACGAAATCTTGCAGAAAATCATCTAGGATGGCTGGCAGTCCTTCCTAGTGTTTATGACAGAACCTGGCCAAATGTACTGCTAAATATACTCAGCGTTATTCTCACTTAGCCGAAGCCGAAGCCGAAGCTTGAGAACTCACAATTCAATTGCCTTCCTTTCCTGCCAGAAAAGTCATTGAGAGTGGTGCTAAAACTTTTGAAAGTTAGGCGATTGCTCGTTTTAGTGAGATATGGCATGAAAAGCGCGGATAAACATCAATAATCACCACTTTCGAACTGTTCTCGTACAACTAGCCGTGAATCACTCGCATGTTGTGCAGCGGACTCTCGATGCATTTGAATCCCCGTCACCCGCGCTGTCTGCGCTCTACCGCGCCGCCATGGCAGGCAGAGATGCAGAGAAAGGTTGCACACCCCTGTCCATCTTACGCAATTACCGTAATCCTTTTGCGTTGACCGATGAGATACTGGGGTTTGTGTGGTTATCGTGTGGTGCGCATTTGTGGCTCGTTAACGGACCGATATCTAAAGACGACGGAAGCTGCAACCGGATGAATCAGAAGGCTCGATCTCATGTGACAGGCTATTTGAACCATCATCCCGAGTACGTACCACAATGGCATGATCATGTTCAGGCTGAGGTTGGAATGCTCATGTCGTGGATGGCGTGCTGGCGAGTGGGCGTAGTTGACGATCCTAGACGTTGGTGGGAGGTCGACTGCGCAATGGAATTCTACACGTACCTTGTAAGCCAGATGAAACACCACGGATTCGCAGTGGAACCCCTGAAGATACCCAAGTCAATGAAGGTGCAAGGAGGACCGGCGCCACTTCCTGTCCTGCAGGCCGGACGACCGCCAGTGATGGACGGAAGAGTTTCTAAGAAGCACTTGAAAACGATTGGGAAGAGACACGACCAGGGTTGAGAAGGCCGCTGTGGCGATTTTTGACGCGGCTACGACCCCCCATTTTCCTTTTTTTTTAACCGAAAACTTCACGACCCCCTCCTTGGACCAAAAAAATTCTAGCCTTATTTGGAGTCAAATTTTGAAGAAAAGCGAAACTTGTGATAATACTTTATAGGATCAAGTTCAATCGCGGCTGACTTGTTGATGTCTATTTTTCTCCAAAGTTTTACGATCCCCCCCCCCGAATTTTCATTTTTTTCCAAATTTTCCAAAACTTTACGACCCTCCGTTGTGACCAGTCACAACGCTGCTCAACCCTGGACACGACAGAAGCCGCCTGAGACAGGCGGAAAGGGGGTTCTCCCACATCCATGTTAGATCTGGGGACAGATCCCTAGAAGAGGGGGGGGGGCATGTAGAGCCCGGGTCATAATCAGGCAATACAGGATGTTTGTACGATTTTTATTAGCGAGCCCGTCATTAGCGTTGCTCGCACCTTTGTTCGCACCTAATTATCTGCGCTCGCACCTCCGACGCTATAACGACGCTAGCATACCTCCTACAGAGAACTCCTGGCGCTCATCGAAGCTGGCCCAATATTAAACCCATTCTGAGTCGACCGAGGTGCAGGCCAAGAACTTAACGTATACTCGCCCTAGGGTAACAATATTCTATTTTCATTCGCTGTATTCCACTCTGACCGGAAACTTCCCTGCTGCTGTTTTCTTTTACACAATTTTTGAGATATTTGAAAAACCTGTGGATGCTTGGTTTGCATTTGATGAAAGTATTCGCATTGTCACACCAATAGCTATGCTTTTTATCATTTGTTGACCTGCAGTTCACGATGTCTTGCATACTCCATTACGTCACACAGATTTATTACTGTAATTATAATTGCTTATAATAGCTATCGATGTTAAGAACACAACGTACCTTGAAGGGATCATGATAATTCCTATTAAATATCTGGGGTGGTAGTAATTGGGGGTGTTAAACGCGAATTCACCGGCGTTAAGTTCGCGTTAAACGGGAGTTTAACCACAACAGAATCTGAGCAGGACTCCTAATAGTTGGGAGAGAATTCGCTCTAGTTTCACCCTAACATCCCTCAGTGGTAGGCATTTGTTACACTTTCAATGAAAACGCCTAAAAGCGACAATTGTAACCTTTGTTACGAAAAATAGCGATTTCAAACGTTTTCAGGCCTGTTTTTTCTCTGAAATTCCGACATGTGGCATCCTCGGCATTTATGTCGCGATATGTTGGCGGCTTGGAGGTGGCGGTTTATTGGCGTTTAACACCCCATTTACTACCACTCCTGGTATATATCTCTACATAATTACTTATAGTAATATTTTTTTGGAAATAATTCCTATATACATCTATACATTTACCTATATTAATGTAAATTCTAGTCAGTATCGCCTATGGACATACTCTATAAATTATTAATTATCTATATTGCTCATCTAATATTATTATTATTACTATTAGATATCTGTTATAATCAGCTCTATGTAATTACATGCGAAAACTAAACGGGAATTCTACGTACACTTTACATTGTTCTGCATCAAAAACATAAGTCCCTACATGGTCCTGCCTGATACGAATGGGGACATTCTCTAACAGAAGTACACAAATTTACTTAATTCATGCTGGTTTAATTTTTTTTATTATTCATTACTATTTTTTAACCTTATTTTTCTTTTCGATTTACATTTTTATAAGTTAATTTTTTACCTTGCGCACTTTTCCGCTTGTTTACATTTTGAAGCACTTTATCATTTTAGTCACATATCATATTTCAGTCACCATTATGGAACTCTCATTTTCTACTAATCATTGTTCTCATAAATTCACAAATCTATATTTTTCTTTAATGCCTTCGCATTACACTGTTTGCTCATATCCTGCGCCACTTTGCAATTACAGCAGCTGATTAAAAAACAATCTTTCAATCTCCTTAATGAAATCTCCAAAGGGTTAAGTTAATCCGCTTTTTGCGCAATCAATATTGGGGCCTTTGGTTGAGCGCCAGGACTCTTCTGCACGAGTTTTGCTGGCATCGTTAACGATGGAGGTGCGAGCGCAGATAATTAGGTGTGAAAGGAGGTGCGAACCAGGCTGTCGACGGGCTCCCTAATTACACTCGTACAAATGTATACGAATCCATAATCAGGCCATAGTATGTGAGCACGGTAGCTAGCCTAGTAAGCGATGGCAGAAAGCCTAATTTATTTGACGCGCGAAAAATTTTTTTTGAAATCGTGCCGTACAGAGTACCGCCCGTCGTGGCGCGGGAAAATGCGAGGTGCCAACGATGGAATGGGGTGACGGAAGGCATTCCAACTCCCTTCGCACCGCCGAGACCGGTGTTTTTCTCCTTTACCTCCGCATCGCTCGTCTGCAAGACCATTCCTGTGCTGTGATAGGTCCACGTTCCTGGCAAATCGTCGCTCATCCTCTAATATCCCGCATGTTGCTGTCATCTGCATCGTCGAGTCTGGTGGTTGCGGGTCGTCACTTTCACTAGGGGTTAGGATTTACGGGTCTCTGCCATTGCACTAAGGGGGTGCCTTGCTCATATACGGGGTCATATCTGGTGGATTAATTGTTTTTTATTAGCTCATTTTCAACTCTTAACTGTGTTATCTGCACTAAGCCCTTATTAAATTCACAATCTCATTTGTAGTATTTGTTTTTCTACTTTGGCTCTAGGATCTCTATAAATTGTGCACATTCATTTCACTTATTTATAATTTTCGCAATAAATTCTCATCATTAAGAGCATACTCATTTCTTACATTTTTTGTTTCCTGGTCATATAAACACGTTTTATCAATTGTGTTCGTGTAACCGTCGGTAAACGGTGTGAGCCGGTTTTTATTTTAACCACAAAAATCCAACTTTCTCAGGACATAGGAATTGCAATGTATGGTAACTAAATCATCATTATGTGCCAGTACCGTGACATGCAAGTAGTCGCGAACAAGATCAGCGACTATCTCGTCGCAATATTAACGACATAGAGAGCTATACTACAGCTTGCTCTGGAGTATGCTCCACCGGTGTGGCAGCACAGTGTTACTGGACCGAGATGTGGCGAGTTCAGAACGCTGCTCGGAGAATCGCCAGTGGCTGAGCAGAAAGCATCTACATGCGGAAGCACGCATCTTGCCAATCATACAGCATTCTCAGCTCTAGATAGAGCAGAAGTTCAATAATGTAAGGATAAAGAAACCTGATCATCCGCCGAGGGGACTGATAAAGCTCGTCATGGAGAGACCTCGAATGAAGAAAAGCTCTATCTCCCGCACGAGGTGCAGACCCACTTCTTTCGAGGTCACCTTGAAAAGGCGGCTACAAATCCTATTTTTGAAGCAGTGCCGTCGCGGGTTTGCAAGGGCGAGTCTATACTAGATAGGCGAGCCAGATGTGCTCTCGCCTCGCTGCTCTGTGGTCACTCAATATTGCTAATGTCGCACGTTAACAAACTCGACAGTGGCAACATCCGAAGCATGCCCGGACTGCGGTAGTGAGCTCGGTAGACATGCCAAGTGTATCCTCGCGCTGGTGACATTCACTCATGCTTGTGTCGTGAATTACCGCACGGTTTCCACATTTCAGACACGACATCCCCTTTCAAGCCAGCGACCGCGACAGGTGCTGCAAACTGTTCTTGCCACAGCATTTTTCCACTGTGTGGATCTGGTCCCGGCACGATTCGTAACAGTTGAACACACCTGTCGCGGTCGCAAACTTCTGGTATAACAATGGCCTTATTGTTATCCAATGGATCTGAAACATAAAACAGGATATCATTTGTACACGAGCTGGGTTTACTTACAAGGGACCACTTCGAACATAAAATCGAGTTTTGAAAAACGGCCTTTTGAGGGTTGTAGAGGTGTTGAAAAGAAACAATTTGAGATTTTAAAATTTCACTCAGTCCTCACGGGTAGATCAAAAACGATCACAAAAGGAAAGAAACCAGAACGTTGGATTGGGAGGACGTAGCACAAGCGTGAGCTATACAGTGGCATTGAAATCATCTGAAAAGGTTCTCCTAAAAGTTTGAAGATGAAATCTAGCTAGGTTCTCGAGTTATGACTTGTTCACTGATTCCCTCAACAATGCTCGTTGCATTCAAACCACCGATCTTTGCAATGTGATAGTCGGGGTGAGCTATCAGCACACCGTGGCTCAGTCGGTTAGGCGTTGGATTACGAAGCAATTGAAAGATGGTTCGAATACTGTAGGATCATTACTGCATTATGGATGGTAGTAATGACATTTCTATGTGTCCACCATTCTTGTTTTGAGTTTTAATAGAGTCTCTTGTTTTTTATACCTCTTTTCTTATATCGCAGAGGTGACGTGATATAAACGGAGAACGGTTCACATCAATGTTAGAAACTAGAAATTCCGAGATTTCAACATTTGCTAGAATATCACGAATACCCTTACCCTTCTCCCCCACATATGTTACAGGAAAACCGTCCTTAATTCGGAGAAACACTTTAGGGGACTTATTTTGATATATGACGCTGGAAAAAAGTTCGGACAAAATGAAACTTCGCGGACTTGCTCCTTGATCAATGACCAATCTTTTTTCAAACAGAAGTAATTATTGTAAACAGAAGTGTGTTTACCTAAACTACAAAATCCATTGAAGCAACCTAATACTTAAGCGCATGGCTCGAAGACTCAAGAAAAGTGTTTCGTTATCAATTCCAAAATTTTCAGTACAACAGAACCTTTTAAAAACGAACTTTACAAGAAGACTACCTTTAGTCAGCCTGGCCATTCTGGATTAAATGTAGTTTTCTTGAGCCATTTTGGACGTAGAATCCGAGTATGCTCTTCGCAGCTTCTCGAAAAAAAAAGAAACCACTCTGGAGAAAGTTACAGGCGTTTTTCCAAGCCTAGCGGCAAGGCAAGGGTACCACCACCCATCAGGAAATTTTTAGGTGATTTGGAAAAAATCTTCGGATTCGGCTCAAAACTTGTATTTAGGGGTAACCTAGGGTGCTGAACACGAATTTAGAGGTCGTTTGCCAAAATTCTGGGGTTTACTGTAGATTACGGTAGTTGTCATGAAATAGAGGGCCTAAACCTACCTTAATAATTTGAAAATTGACAAGTGAACATCAAATTCGTATTCAGCACCCCGAATAACCCCCGTTCAGAAATTTTGAGTCAAATCTGAGACTTTGACCCAACTACCGTATACCCACCGCAATCTACCGTAATCTGTCGAAAATCGATAAACTAACCTCAGATTCGTCATGAGCACTTCAAATAACCTCCGAGAGCAAAGTTTGGGTCATAATTTTTTTCGACCTTTGGAGCCCCGTGAGGTAAGAAGCTCAAGGCCATTTTTGGGGGTTCAGAGGTCGAAATTTTTTTTGCCCAAACTCCGCCCCAGGGGGTAATTTGGGGCGCTGAACACGAATCTGAGGTCCGTTTCCTGTTTTTTAGGGGATTTCGTCAGGTTAGGGTGCATTGAATGGCATTTTACCTACCGCAACCCATTGTTTTGGTGGTTTTTGATCTACCCGTGAGGACTGAGTGAAATTTTAAAATTTTAAATAGTTCATTTTTACGCCCTCTACAACTTTCAAAAGACCGTTTTTCGAAACTCCATTTTATGTTCAAAGGGGTCCCTTGTAAGTGGACCTAAAATTAAGGAAAGGATTACTCAATTTAAACTGTTTAGAAGAACAGGAGTGATCTTTTTCAACAGTTTGACTATATGTGCAAGGGTTTTCGAATATGCTCAGTCGGATAGGAACAATGGCAAAGCCTGAAGGTTGGTGCGTCGCATAGATTCAAGAATTTTTTTTGTGGGGGGAGGGGGTTACAATTATGAGAAGCAGTGTAGGGTTGGAATTCTACCGAAAGGCAGGGTTACACAGAACACTGTTGCCGATGGGTCGGGCACGCAGCCCTTCCTTCGGGCCAGACTACGGCTCCCTTCCCATAATAATACATTTCTGTAGGTTTATTTGTACACTGATGATTTTTATGTAGCGATACGATGATTTGAAGCAGATTGTTGTTCTCATATCGCAACTTTTATCACAACGTCTTCATGGCTGAGACGTTCCATGCGACTTTGGTATTCATAGAGTCCGCGAATTTTTCAGATACTGTCCACGTGTGAAACCCTACCCCTCCTCACTCCTCACCCACGTTAAAATAATCAAAACGTGCGCTTAAAGACAGGGTTTGTGATATAAACTAATTTTGAGCTCTTCATGAGAATGTAGATTGTGTCATCACAAAAGTAAGAATATGGGGAAACGTGAAAATTTGTGGGTAATACGCACAGAAACAATGTGTCACGGCTAATTACAGGTATCCGAACGCCCAACAATTAACGAGATTTTCATGGAAGCCTGCTTATCCGTCTTTTATTTTGATCTTGAAGCGGTCAGCAGTCTCTATAAGTGCTCGGAAATTACTTAAGAAGCAAAATAAAAGACGGTAAAAAGGGCATTTATAGAATTCTCGATAATTGGGGGCGGACACCAAGCAAAAACTTGTTCTTTCTCTTTCCCCAACTTTTCACTTATCACAACCGTTTTTATCGCGAACCCTTCCTTTAACCCCGCGAGAAGGACAACACGTATAGTGGAGTCCACCAAGAGTGTCTCATTTACTTATCAATAAGAAGCGGTCGGCTGGGGATCAATGTGCATGAATCCCATACCAGCACGCTCGATACCGATTGAGTGAGAGCGGTTGTGCTGCAACGAGTTTCATGTTCATTTATCTCCAATCGATCGCTTATCATTGATAAGTAAATAAGACACTCTTGGTGGACTCCACTATACTCCACTTTTACACAGCAAAACTACTCTGGTTCAGAGTCATGGTTCGGCTCGGGGTGTGGATATCCACACCGGGGGGTCTGAGCTGCGCAATGGTGGAGGGAGGGGGGTCTGAGCTCCACCGGGAGACCACGTGAATCATTCTGGGGCAGTAGGTACACTGTTTAGAGATTTTTTGCGAATAATTCGGTAATACCGTCCAGTTAACATGAAACCTTGTTGTAATTAAATTTACGTAAATGTTAAAATTATAGTAAAGGTTCTCCTACGGTTGAATATAAGGCATATCGGTTCTGGGCGTGTATCCTGGATAGTTGTGTACTGAACTGCAAATAAGAACAGATTGGAAGCTACGGAATTGGGCGGAAGAAAAGAGTGGATGCGATTAATGAAGTTATTGGCAAAGGCGAAGACGACGAGATGTACTAAAGAAATACGTATGTTTTTAGAGAAGAACAGGTCACTTTAAATGTATGGAAAACAAGCTTGAATAAGTGGTTAGATACGAAAATAGGTGCTTCGACATTAGCCAAACCAGACATGGCAAAAACAATAGCTACTTGGAGAGAGCGTCATCTACTCTGGTTACGTTTCTAATTTCATTCTCCGAAAGCCACTCATACACGAAACACACTACGCGGATTCGATCTTGCGAAGTGCTTATTTTTTTCTCACATTTTTTTGCAGAGTAAGGGTGACGAAAAAAAGATATTCTAGTCGAGAGTGGTAGATTTACCCTGTATACAAATTTTCAGCCTCTAAGATGGACTCTGAAAGGAACTTCTGTGTCGCCCACACCTGTCGCAGGTGCGGTCGTGTTGGAAGTCTACATTTGTGCAAGTTATGAGTCAGGAGAATAGGATGATCGAGTCTAGCGTGGTTGATTTACCTCATTTACAAATTTTAACGACATCATGGGAACGCCGAAGACCGCTACACTGCATGGGCTCAGACTTACCTCTTCTTCTTCTTTGCAGCCACAGAGAGGGGTTCTGTCATAGGTTCAGAAACTCGGCCACTAGCACTGGGTTCGTCCACAGATCCATTGTCGTTAGTAAAGTCGGTCTCTTCGGGCAACTGAACAGGTGCACAGTAGTATGCCCTTGACTACCGCAATCAGGACACTCGTCACGTTTGCTGTTGTCAATCCTATGCAAATATGACATAAGCATGGGGGAGTGTCCACAGCGTAACGATGCAAGGGTGCACCTGGCACGCCTGCCAAGTTCCATCTCGTCTCGCTGACCTTCGGAGGTGCGACTCCCAGGATGCAGTTTATGGCAACTGCTCAAGTGTTCCTTCACGAATCGGGTATGCTCCGCGCGGAAGAGACGGAGGCGTTCTTGTTGTGCTTCGGTCCATTTCTGCACATCTACTTTCGACGGAGCATCAGCGAAAGGCTTTCTGATACATCTCTCTCTCTCACCGGGTTTAGTACTCTTCGCGATGGATGACTCGGCTGCTTCACGATGTCAATGTACATTTGTTGCGCCTGGAGTTGGCAGTGGTCTCTAACTGGCAATATGCGAGCTTCGGTGCGCAGAGCACAATTTTGGACGCGCTGCAGCTTGGACCAAGAGGTGTCCGACACGATGTGCTGATAGACTGGCGCAGCATACTCCAAGGCGGGTTGCACAATAGCCTTATACGTGGTCAGGATCGTTTCTTTATTGCATCCCCAGGACGTTCCACAGAGAGCACGCAGGACGTTGAGTCTTGTTTTCACTGTGGCTTGCTTCTGCTCAGTGTTCTTATGGATCTTCAACGAAGGATCCAACACGAGTCCAAGCAGCTTGGGGAATCGGGTGGCCTGCAATTGAGTTTCGTCCCATTTCACCATAGGATGGGCACTGTGCTCTGCATTATCAGTGGAAAAGACGGTGGATTCGAGATCCTCAACCTACGCGTGGTGGATCTGTGGAGTCGACTACCAAGATCAAGGAGACTCATCAAACGGGCATCAACAACTCTACGAGGAGTTTTTCCTGTATGGGAGTGCGAATGGCTAGCTGCCGCACTCCCTCGCGTTCTACTGTTGCGAGCCGGCATTGAGAGGAACCCAGGGCCACGCAGCAAGACTCCACAATATCCCTGTTGTCATTGTGGATTTTCGGCTCAACATGCAAGCGTCCAGTGCGGTGGTTGCCTCGGCTGGGTACACCTCAAATGTTCGGGGTTAACCAGCTATAATGACTACACTGACGCTTACTGTTGTACTTCTTGCTCTAACTCTCCCCCAATGTTCCTCTTCATAGTCTAGACATTTTCAACTCAATATCAATGGCCTGCGTGCCAAACTAGCTGAACTCACATTGTACATTGAACGCTTTCTTCCAGATGTCATCCTCCTTCAGGAGACAAAACTTAGTGTATCATCTTCCTTGCCCCGCCTTCCTGGTTATACTTCTTACCACCTTCCCCGCACATCCCATGGTGGTGGCGTGTCTACGTTTGTGAAATCTTCCATACCCTCCCACCTCATTCCTATCCCTCATGACAATGTTGTAGAATGTATAGGTGTTTCTGTGTATTGCAAAGTTGCCCTATAGATATCGTCAATGTTTATATTCCCCCAATCTCCTCATGTCCCAATTCGTTTGACCCCACTCCATTTTTGCAATCTGTGCACACTGCCCTCCCATCGTCTTCTGTTGTCATGGCTGGTGATTTTGATGCTCACTCCACATCCTGGTTCTCCTCTCTAGATCTCGATGACAGATGGGAACTACTTGAGCTTCTGCTGAGGATTGTGATCTTGTTGCCATTAACGAGGACGCCCCCACTCGCCATCCTTCCACGGGCAGGCCGTCCTCTCCAGATGTCACTTTTGTATCATCTTCTCTTGCTGTTTCCTGTAACTGGTCCACTGCTATAGCTATGGCCAGCGATCATGTACCCATATGTGTTTCATTGGATTTGTCTCTCAACAGTCACCTGGCACCTTTTATAGGCTCTCGTAGCAAATTGTACACCAACTACCGTAAGGCCAACTGGGTCGTGTTTAAAAAGGTGTTACTCAGTCGGGTAGCCTGCTATCCGCTAACCGGCTCCGTTCATGAGAAGGACAAGTTCATTGTTGATGCCATATGCAACGCCTCCAGAACTGCAATTCCTACAGGGCGCGTTAGAACGTTTCACCCTAACGTTCCCAAAGACGTCCTGGAGCTGATCGAATTACGGGACGAGAAGCGCTGAGCTGATCCTGCAGATCCCAGCATTCAACGACTGTCTGATGAGATCGCCAAAATGCTGAATGATCACAAGCGGATGCGCTGGATGGAGTTCACAGAATCCTTGAATTTCCCCACTGATGCAAAGAAGACCTGGAGCATTCTTAAGCGGTTATCTGGGAAGAAAATGGCAGCGGATCGCAACATGCTTGAGTTCCCTTCAGGGAAATTCGAGTCCGGGGCTGCATGTCGACTTGGAAAACACTTTGCTTCAGCGACGTCCCGCCGTGATCGTTCCAACAGGCTCACTCTCCGGTCTATAAGGAAGCTCAGCCGAAAAGATGTACCTGCCATAACTGCCTCTGAGATGTCTTCCCTCATCAAGTCCATGAAGAACTCGCGAGCCGAGGAACCCGACGGTGTGTCAGCCGTCCATCTCAAGCACTTGCCGGAAGAGTTCCTTGAATTACTTCGTGACCTAGTCTACTCGTCATTCAGCACAGGTGTCATCCCCGCTAGATGGGAGCAAGCGATTGTTCTTCCGATCCTCAAGCCAGGCAAACCAGAAGACCAAGCAACTTCGCATCGACCCATCTCCCTTTTGTCCCCTATTGCTAAGTTAGCGGAGAAATTCATCAACCTGCACCTCCAAGAAGCATTACGACATAACGTGCATCAACATGGCTTCAAAAAGGCCCACTCTACCATTACGGCACTCACGTCCATCACAGAACACATAATTGCTGGCTTCAACATGAAACCTCCAGCTGGTAGAAGTATTCGCTCGCCACTTCATGCTGCAGTCTCTGTCTTGGATCCTCAACGTTGGGCGACGTCGGAGCTCAATCGCGTCAGATTACTGCAAATGGAGCACACCCGTTTCGTCAGAGAACACCTCTCCAGTGCTCCCCTCAATCCAATTCTTGGTGACGTGCCACCCCCGATCGATGACAGCGAAACGGACCTACCCAGACGTACACGCGTCATCCTGGCAGGTCTACGATGTGGACACTGCTCACACCTCAAGGCCTTTGTCCATGAGATTGACTCATCGATCCCCGACGAATGTCCTGACTGCCACAACCCAGGGCACGATTCATTTCATTTATTTTCATGTCCTGCAAGGCCGACTTCTCTAACAGATATGGACATGTGGACGAACCCGTGCGATGTGGCTGCCTTTTTACACCTATAAGGAGAAGCTCTATGTGGCCGATAAGAAGAAGAAGAAGAAGAAGAAGAATAAGAAAAGACGGTGACGGATGATTTGGAGGCAGAGACTGTGTGCATTTTGCGATCGAAGAAACATTTCAACTCGATCAAGTAGTCATTGATCTTACTGGCGGCTACCTTAATGTCGCGATCTCGGCACAGAATAGTAATATCATCCGCATATGCAACGACCTCGATTTCTTGAGGGGGAACGGGCTGATCTTCTGGATATAAACTGAAAAGTGCAGGCGATAAAACTCCTCCTTGAGGGACACCAGCGGCAATGGGGATGCTATTAGAAACATGTCCCCGGAATGGCAAATTTGCCCGACGTCCTTTAGTGAAGGCAGTTATCCACCGCTTCTGCCATGGCTTGATGGTGGACTTCAACAGACTTTTTGATAGTAGGCCTAGATTGACAGTGTCAAATGCCTTTGTTAAGTCGAGGGCCACACCAACAGTACGTTGGGGTTTGATGGCATTGAAACCGTCCAGAACATAGCTCACAATCTCCAACAAAGCCGTAGTGGTGGAATGTAATTTACGGAAACCATGTTGGTGCTGCTATTGGCTGTTATGCTCGGCAAGCTCCTCCACGACCAGTTTTTCGGCAATTTTGGCGATGGGTGAGAGCAGACTGATCGGCCGGTACCCTGTAGCCGTGGATGGTGACTTTCCCGGCTTCGGCAGTGGAATAACACGAGCCACTTTCCAATTTTGGGGTAAAGTACATGTACGAAACGATGTATTTATGACGTCAGCAGTAATGGGCAGTAGTTCACTGGGCAGTCTCTTCAGTACTGCAGGGCTCAAACCGTCTGGCCCTAATGCCTTCGAGTTGCTCATCTCCTTAATTACCTTCTCGACCTGTGCAGGCGTGACTGCATCATCTACATCCATTAGAGGCAACTTACAGAGTTCCCGTACACTTATTCTATTCTGCTTCCCTCTTTTGGTTCTAGTGATGAAAAAATGCTTCCCAAGAGCATTTGCGGCCTCCTTCCCTGATTTGAAGACTCCGCCTTCGTATTCAATCGTGGAATTATCGGGCGTATCATGTCGAAATCTCCTATCACTGTTGTGTTTTGCCATGACCAACCGCTCCGTTGTTTGTTCTGCTCGGACTTAAATGAGCGAGACGGCTATACCTTTGACTTACCGCGCTGTTTTGTTTACTAGCGAGTTCCTGGCTGGGTGAGGTTCATCTGCCCTCCTCTCTCACACCCACGCGGGGGAAATTTGGGCTCTCGAATCGGTAAGTTTAAGGCGACGTTTGATCGAGTAAGCGCAAATCTTATTCGATCCTTTCAGGCTCTGAAGAAGGAGGTTTCTCCGAAACGTCGGCCATAAAGAAGATATACCAACCTCGTGTCGAGTACAACATCATCAGAAATCGTGGAATTGTTGGCGGAGGTGAACTTTCCGAAGATAATTTTCAAGGCCTTCCACGTTGCTGCTGCATGCATAATTTCTGAAGTCCATCTTCTCAGTGAACTTTTCCCAAGTTTCCTCCTTGTGCCTGTCAAGGTCCTTCCTGATCTCATCATCCAGCGCAGCGATGTCTGGGTCAAGATGATCTGCAGCTCTCTTTGCGTCCCTTGTCCTTATCTTCTGCAAAGCTTTAAGCCCATAAGAGAGAGGTCGATTAGGACGCCATTCGCCGATGCTCCCCGTAAAGTTGATGTACAGAGATGGGCCGACTCCAACATGGAAAGGCTTCGTCTTCTGCGTGAGGAGCACACCCAGTTTGTTCGAGGATATCTAGCGAAGGCGGCTATGAACCCTATCTTGGGAACAGTGCCGCCTCGGGTTTGCGAGTCTGAGTCTCAACTCGGCAGACGAGCCAGATGTGCTCTTGCATCGCTGCGCTGTGGTCACTCTATTCTGCTCATGTCTTACGTCAACAAGATCGACAGCAGCCGACCAGACGCATGCCCGGAATGTGGTGTTCCCGGACACGACACGGCGCACTTGTTCATGTGCCCGAAGAGACCTACCTCCTTAACCACAGTGGACCTTTGGACGAATCCTGTGAAGGCCGCCCAGTTCCTCAACCTATGACAAAAACCACTTTGAGGCCGCAGAAGAAGAAGAAGAAGAAGCAATGTTTCCCTGGTGACATTGGGAAAGAAGGTCTTTACGCGGCCTTTAGGGATCGCAGCTTTCATAGCCTTCAAGATAGCATCAGATAGGTGGCGCTCCTTCTGGTGTACATCGCCATTCCACGGATAATCAGCCGCTTGGCGGAGCGCAACCTCCCTGAACAGGCTCCGGTCTGCATATATATAGGGAGCAAGAGAGTTAGAGAGATCAAAATTGACAAAGACAGGGATGTGATCGCTGGAAAGAGTTGTGGATGTCGACCAAGAGCAAGCATTAGAGAGATTGGAAGAGACGAGGGAGATGTCTGGGCTAGATGATCGGCCGTTGGCAGGGAGACGAGTGGGCTGGCCATCGTTTAAGATGACCAGATCGCACTCCTCCGCCCATTCTTCGACGTCACTTCCTCTAGCATCAGAATCAAGCGACGAGAAGAATGTGTGCGCATTGAAGTCACCCGCAAAGACAATTGAGGGAGATAGAGAGCAGTCATACAGCTGCTTGAGTAGAGGGATAGAGTTGTAGGTTGGTGGACAGGATGTAGGAGGAGGAATGTATATATTGAAAAGAGAAAGTGGAGTTTTTAGAGGTAGATAGATGGGGATGTACTCGAGAGTGCCATCCACTGGAGTGTTTGGAATGATGTAAGAGGGAAGAGAGGACAGAACAAAAGTAGAGACTCCGCCTCCCTGAGATGACCTAGGATTATGATATGCTGTATAGCCCGGGATGTTTGGATGTCGAGAGGTAACAGAGGGAGAGAGTTTGGTTTCCTGAACCATGATAACATCCGGGTGATGAGTACGGGCAAAGAGAGATAACTCAGAAAACTTGGTCCGAAGGCCGTTCAGATTGATGTGTACAATAGATAGGGGGCGGTTGGTAGATGAGGAATTTGAGTTACTCGAGGCGGAGCACACAATACAAGGAAAGGAAGAATCGTGGTGCCTCACAGAACTGAGACCCGAACAAGAGAAGTGCACCCACCTTTGGCATCCAAAACATTGGACGCTGGTTCTATACCAATTGACATCTCTGTCGCATGTGGCACATGGGTACTTCTTCTTCTTCGCGGGTCCTGGATTCCTTTCGACGCCGGCCATTTGTAGAAGAATCCTCAGGAGAGCTGCGGCCAGCCAGCACCTCTACCATGATAAAAACCCTCTCCGCGGTTTTCAAAATCAATTTCAAAATTGACCACTCCCGGCGGGACCACACCTGAGACAGGTGTAATCTCGCCATAAAGTGGAGATTTTCGTAAACCAGGTGAGACGAGAGTAGGATATTTGAGTCCAACGTAGTCGATTAACCCTATATACAACCTTTTGCCGTCTCAGTATAGCGCTGAAGACCGCTGCATATAGCGCAGGAGAAGGTGAAAAAATTACAAGCCAGCAAACCTAAAATAGGGTTTCAAAACAGCTGTAACTTAAATTGCAAATGAGCTGTCTCGGGTTTGAGCAAAACTAGGAAACTAGGCTTGTAACCCTAGCAAATGAAACCTTAACCGATCCCAGAGAACGCTTTACAAAAAATTTTACTAGGTGTGGACTTTTGATGTTTTCAGCATAAATGTCCACACCTAGCCAGTGCATTTAGGTGTGGACATTTATGCTCAAAACATCAAATGCCCACACCTAGTAAATTTTTTTTGTAAGGCGTCCTCTGGGGGCGAGTAAAGTTTCATTCGGTAGGGTTACAAACCTAGTTTCTTAGTTCTGCTCAAACCCGGGGTAGCTCTTTTGGAAGTTAAGTTGCAGGTGTTTAAAAACCCTTCTCCAGGTTTGTGGACTTTTTTACGTTTTTTACCTTGTTCAGCTTCCTATGTAGCGGTCTTCGGCGTTACACTGAGACGGTAAAAGACTGTATAAAGAGTAAATCGACCACGCTGGACTCAAATACATTACTCTCGTCACACCTAAATTTCGAAATTGAAGACTTTCGGCGGGACCACACCTGAGAAAAGTGTGAGGCCTCCTACTGTAGCGATATGTGTTCAGCATCTATTTTCGACGGTGAAAAGGAGTATACAGAGTTAATCGGCTACGCTGGACTCAAATATCATACTCTCACGACACCTAAATTTCTAAAAAGCCCCTTTTCAGCGGGACCACACCTGAGAAAAGCGTGAGGCCTGATACTGTAGCGGTGTTCAGCATCTACGTTGGACGGTGAAAGTGAGCATAATGGGTAAATCGACCACGCTGGACTCGATCATCGTATTCTCCTGACTCATATATTGCAAAAATGTAGACTTCCAGCGCGACCGCACCTATAATCAAAACCCTTACTTTACTGTTTTTCAAAAACGCAGGCAACTTTATGTAACCCGTCAAGCAAAGCCTCGTCCGTGTTCTATTTCAATGTTAATGCCTTGTTTTTTTATGGTTGTTCTTCTTCAAATTATACATATTTTGGAATAAGTTGTTCCTTTTATTTCAATTTTACTACGAAAACAGACAATTAACACTCCTGGGAAGAGGTCCGAGAAAATCGCCAAAAATTTTACCTATTAGCGCTTCTGAGAATGGGTCTGAGAAAATCGCCAAAAGTTTGCTTCTAGAGGGGGTTTGACAAAATTTGGCCTTGTCCACACCTCATGCCGAACCCTGTTCAGAGTACCTTAGACATTTCCGTCACGTAGACGTTGTCGAAAAACGTGGAAAGCGTCCTTGTTACTCCGCCATCTCCGGCACCGAGATCAAGTAACTGGAAAACATTTGTATCTCATGTAATCAGCTAAGCACTAAAATATTTCACGAAAACCTGCTTATCAGCCGAATTCCAATCCGGGGTGATTTGCAAGAATTCCTGCAGTTGGTTTGTTGAAAATAGAAACATTCCGCCGCGATTCAGCACACCATTTATAGTTGTTTTCGACACAAAGAAAGACAAAATGAACGACATGAACGCATAGTATAACTGGAAACAACGACATTGTAAGGCAGAGATACTGCAAAGCAAATAACAAACTTGAAACGAATACTTACTTGCAAAAAGACGGAGGCACTGGTTTCGTAGGAGTCATCGAGAAACTTTTCAGTATCCGAGTCAAGAAAGGATAGCATAAAAGTGGACTGCAACAGAGGAGAAAGCAGATGAACCTGAATAAACGGAACCTGAGGCCTAAAAAGCTTCTTTAGGGATAGTTATAATACCCTCGGCCTAGAGGGCTCAATTGGAGGCGAACACGTGCCGTTCGAACGCCATCTACTCGCGGTAGTTTGGTATGTTGCGGGAACGAAGAATTGGGTAGTGGGGAAGGGCTTCCACATGCCTAAAGTCAAAACGGACTATTTCTAGAGCTTAGGCTGTGCTCAACCTTATCGCATAGGTTTGAAGAAAAGGAAGAGATCTGAATTGGAATGACGCTTTTTTTAGGTGCACCCAGCCAAGGCAACCGCCACATTGAATGCTTGCATGTTGAGCAGATAGTCCGCAGCGACAGTAGGGATATCGTGGTGTCTTGCTGCGCGGCCCCGGATTTCTCTCGATCTTCTTTTTGTCAGCCATGAACAGAGCATCGCATCAGAGGCGTAGGAAGCTGGCCACCTCACACGGCTTGTACCATAGATCTCGATCAGACAAGGTTGTAGGCCTGACCGGACATGAAAATAGATGCAATGAATCATGTCCAGCACATTAACAATCGGGGCATTCATCTGGGACTGACTGGTCAATCCGATGAGCGTGGGCCTTTAGATATGTGGAGGGATCGCATCGCAGACCAGCGAGGATTGTTCGGGTACGTCTCGGCAGTCCAGCTTCGCTGTCGTCGACTCGTGGGGGGAACGCCACCGAAAATTATGTTCTGCTGAGCATCAGATGGGTACTCTGCCACAAACCGCGCATGCTCAGCCATTTGGAGCCTCCTGGACCGAAGACGATAGATGTCCGTCGAACTTTACAAGAATGGACCGGTTTTTGACAAAGCTATTAATCCGTCTTTTAGACCAACTGGGCATATCCGATTCCAGTATGGATTTCGATAGAAGCGGGATACTGACGCTATCAAACGCAGCCGTGAGATCAGTAGCAACGACGAGGCTTCTACCAGCCGGAGTCTTGCGATTTAATCCAGCAATGATATGCTCGGTGATTGATGTCAGGGTAGTGATGATGGAATGCTCCTTCTTGGAACCATGCTGGTGAGTGTTGTGCTGCAACGCGTTTTGGAGGAGCGGATTGACGACTTTTTCCGCAAGCTTGGCAAGGGGGGGGGGAAGGAGCGAGATGGGGCGGTGGGAGGCAGCCTTATCCAGTGGCTTGCCTGGTTTGGCGATGAGAATGACGACAGCTCGTTTCCAGCGCGCCGGAATCACACCAGAACTGAATGATGAATAAATGAGATCAGAGAGCAGTTCATAATAGGGATCAGGAAGATGCTTGAGATGAACAGCCGATATCCCGTCAGGTCCCTCTGCACGCGAATTTTTCATCGATTTGATGATCTTGTCAATGGCGGAAGGAGGACTAGCAGGGACATCCAACCGATTGAGCTTTCTGATTGCTCGCATTGTTCTTCTGTTTTGCATATCTCGTCGCGATGAGGCAGATGTAAAAAGTTTGCCGAGCAGACAAGCTGCCTTGTATCCGTGCTCGAATCTTCCAGACGGAAATTCGAGCATGTTGCGATCCGTGCTCATCTTTTTGCCAGAAATTCGTTTCAGTGTTGTCCAAGCTTCTCTGGCATCTTCGGCAAAATCAATCGACTCGGTTAGCTCTTTCCAGCGCTGCTGCTTGTGTTGACTTAGCTGCTCGGTGATGTTGTGCGATAGCTGTTGTATCGTAGGATCATTGGGGTCCGGTCTTCGCTTGTCGTCTCTCATCGTGATCAGGTCGAGGACTTCACTGGGCACTTTTGGGTGGGAAGTCCTTACACATCCAGTAGGAATAGCTGCTTTAGAGGCTCGTTCGATGGCACTGACGATAAACTTCTCCTTATCGTGGACTGTTCCGTTCCTCGGGTATACCCTGTCCTAAACGAAATGGCAATCCTAGAGACAAGCCAGTAACGGTCAAAATTTCCAAGGGCTGCCCCCGATCCACAGTATCCCTTTTCGCGGCGGGACCAGCATCGATTCTTGGCTCGCATGCACCCAAGGATTCTTGGCACGGTCGTTCGATCAATATGCCTCACATATTGGTCATCACAGTGTACGCCGTGGAAAACTGTTCAAATTGGACGTTTTTTTTTTCGAAAACGGCTGAAATTCTGTCTGCAGGGCCATCTTCTCGTATGTCACGTCATTTTATCGAGCGAATCGATGTTTGCTTGCAGATAGCAGAAATATTGAAGAAAAACTTGAACGAGAAGACCTCTTTCGTGGTTAATGATATTTTCACACATTTTTATCATTTTATTCTTCTGTGGGGCTTCGAAAAAAAAAACGAATTGACCAACTTCAATTTTGCTTCTCTTCAATCCAGTAAGTTATTTTAGCTTTATTTAATTGTTCTTAAGGCCCTTTATTGAAAACACCATGGAGAGTATGACCCTGCGTGGATTGCTTATGCTTGAATAAATAACGAATAAAATAAATGAATTCAAGTGCGAACGGGAAACACAAATTTAGCATGCACTCACACCGTTCAGACGGTGTTGAATCCACCATACATGAGTTTATGATTTTACACATCAATATGAGTAAATAAATCATAACTCGCGACTATATTTCCAAACCTCGGGCCGAGTTTTCATGCGCGTGGCAGGGGCGGGGCGTGTAAACTCGTCCATTCCTATCGGGACCCAACGCCATTACAAAAGCTGCTGCTCGCCCTTTATCGACGCCGCTCGCGCCCGAATCAGCTGTTTCTTGGCCCGATTCGACGTCTTAATGCAGTTTAGCGGCCCGCCCAACGTATTCTGCTTCACTTTCATCGATATATTCTGGTCCTGCTGAGCTGGTGCAGTACTCTGCTGCAATATTCAAGTCTATTTTGCCCTCCCCTACCGCCGCCGCTCTATTTGGATCCTGATTCGTACTGTTTATTCGTCTTCTTACAGATGTTCACCTGATATAATAGTATTATTCACTATACTTTATATAGTTTTTGCTCCGCTGATCGTTCCATTTTTTCTATACATAACTTTTGTGAAACTGTGGATCATTTTGCATGGTTTTCTGCAGAAGATTTTTAGAATAGCTTTTTTTGATTGGCTTCTGCCGAATTAAACCTGTCATTTTCAGGAGCCAGTCGCTGCATGCAATTGACCGTTCCTTTCCCATGCATTTTCTCCCTCCTTTTCTCTATCTTTTTCCTTTCCTCTCTTTGTATCTGACGCAGTTTCCGATTCTGTATCATTGAGACACTAATCTCCACGTTCGACTCTCTATGAACCTCGGCATCAGAATATTGGTGAATAGTTTGACTGTAGCAGGCACGAGGTGGTATGGTGCACGAGTCTACAATAAAACCATACCACCTCGTGCCTGCTACAGTCAAACTATTCACCAACATTGAGACACTGGTTAACACAATGTGTACCCTTTGATACAGTCTCGCTGTATGCCGACAGAGCTATGCTTCCCCGCACCACCTCACTTCTTCCTGCCTTGCTGTGGACGTCGTCATGCCACGCGGATCAGTACTGCTGGTAAACTTCAATCGCAAGTAAAAATGAAAAAATTCAACAGTAACTCATGAAAGAAAGATTCGCTATGCTAAACCATTATCTGCGAAGTGCCATGCAAAAATGCTGTTTTTTTGCAATTTCAAACAGTTACTGAGAGGAATGGCATAAAATAATTCAGAATTTCAGGAAATAAAATGAAATAATCATTCAATCATTTCAAAATTGAATATTCATTTCAGATACAATTTAATAAATATCATTTGAAATAATTAATTGAAAAGTTCGAATAGTGTTCTCCAAAATAAAATAATAACGATGATTTCGGTTTAACAGCTGGGGTCGAATTGCAAACTGTTGTTTAAGAGAGGGTTAGCAGACTGAAATCACGATTCATACTAAGAATAAGTAAAAAAAAACGGAGAGAAAAGGTGCCTAGAAAATGTTGAATAATCAGCTCAGCACCAAATAATAAAAAGAGTAGACTAGAATGATACAGCACAATAATATCTTCTTCTTCTTTGCTGCCGCAGGAAGGTTTTTGTCAAAGGTTCAAGAAACGGGCGACTGAAACCGGATTCGTCCACAAATCCATTGTTGTAAGAGTGGTAGGCCTCTTTGGGCATTCGAATAGGTGTTCAGTTGTGTGGCCACGGCCACCACAGTCCGGGCACTCGTCCGGCTTACTGCGATCGATCTTATGCAAGAATGACATCAGCATAGGGGAATGACCGCAGCGTAACGAGGCAAGGGTACTTCTAGCCCGCCTACCGAGTTCCATCTCGGTGTCGCTGACTATGGATGGTGCGACCCCCAATATGGGATTGACGGTCATCCTACTCAAGTGATCCCTGACGAACTTGGTGTGCTCCGCACGTAAAAGACGCAGACGATCCAGTTGGGAGTCCGTTCATCTTTGTATATTAACTTTCTCGGGAGCATCCGCAAAGGGCCTTCTGATATGTCTCTCTCTCTCACGGAATTCATGATCCTTCTTAATGGGTGGTCAGGCCGCTTGACAATGTTAATAACCAGTTGCTGCGCTTGGAGTTGGCAGTGCTCTTTAACTGGCAGAATTCGGGCTTCAGCATGAAGATGTTCCACTGGGGTGCTTTTAGCACACCCTGTGGCAATCCGAAGAGCAGCATTTTGGACTCGCTGCATCTTTGTCCACGATGAATCCGATATCACGTGCTGCCATACCGGTGCAGCGTACTCCAACGCCGGCTGCAGTATTGCCTTGTAGGTGGTCAAAATTGTCTCCTTGCTACTTTCCCACGACGTTCCTCCCAGAGCTCGTAGGACGTTGAGCTTTGCTTTCACTGTAGCCTGTTTCTGCTCAGTATTCTTGTGAAACCTCAACGAAGGATCCAATACTAGGCCGAGCAGCTTAGGAAAACGTGCAGCAGGCAGATGAGCGTCTTCCCAATTCACAACGGGGTGAGCGCAGTGTTCCTTAGGGTCAGTGGAGAAAACTGATACAGATGATTTAGCGGCAGAGACAGTGAGCATCATATCGTCGAGAAAGTTCTTCAGAACGATGAGGTAGCTATTGATCCTGCGTGCAGCTACATTAATGTCTCTGTCCCGGCATAAGATGGTGATGTCATCCGCATACGCAACGACTTTGATGTCACTTGGGGGAACGGGCAAATCTTCCAGGTAAAGACTGAACAGAGCAGGCGATATGACTCCTCCTTGAGGGACACCGGCAGCGATCGGGATGCTCTTAGAGACATGTCCCTGAAACAGCACTTTTGCTCGGCGCCCTTTGATGAGTGCTGTAATCCATCGCTTCTGCCAAGGCGGGATGGTGGACCTCAATAGCTTCTCAGACAGTATGCCCAAGTTGACAGTGTCAAACGCCTTCGTGAGGTCCAGGGCTACTCCAACAGTGCGTTGAGGCTTGGTGGCGTTGAAGCCATCCAAAACATAGCTCACAATCTCCAGCAGCGCCGTGGTGGTAGAGTGTAATTTGCGGAATCCATGCTGGTGCTGCTGATTGTTATTATGCTCGGCAAGCTCCTTGACGACCAGTTTCTCAGCGACCTTTGCGATTGGTGATAACAGACTTATTGGCCTGTATCCCTTAGCCGTCGATGGTGATTTACCTGCCTTAGGCAACGGAACGACGCTTGCCATTTTCCAGTCTTGGGGTACGATGCACGTGCGAAAGGATGTGTTGATGACGTCAGCCAGGATTGGCATAATCTCAGTCGGCAGTTTCTTCAAGATCGCTGGACTAATGCCATCCGGCCCTACAGCCTTCGAGTTGCGCATCTCTTTTACCACCTTTTCAATCTGCGCGGGCGTCACTGCTTCTGCTTCATTGATGAGTGGCAACTTACAGAGCTCTCTTACAGTCACTCGATTTTGTTTCCCTCTCTTAGCCTGAGTTATGAAAAAATTCTTTCCGAGAGCAGTTGCAGCCTCCTTTCCCGATTTGAAGACTCCATTCTCGAACTCGATCGTATAGTAGTTGGTGGAGGTGCTCTTGCCCGAGATCTTCTTTAGAACTTTCCAAGTTGACGCTCCATCACTCTTGAAATTCATCTTCTCTGTGAATTTCTCCCAACACTCCTTCTTGTGCTTGTCCGGATCTCGCTTAATCTCGCTATCCAGCTCAGCAATGGTCGGATCCAGGTGATCTGCCACTCTCTTTGCATCCCTTGTCCTTATCTTCTCCAAGATTTCCCTGGTGACATTGGGAAGGAAGGTCTTAACTCGGCCCTCCGGAATGGCGGCTTTCATTGCCTTGCGAATCGCGTCCGTCAAGTGACGCTCTTTCTGGTGCACGTTTCCATTCCATGGGTAATCATCCACATGGCGAAGTGCCACCTCCCTGAACAAGCGCCAGTCTGCAAGGCAAAGATTAAGATAAGACCTTTGACGGATACCTGAATAAGGAGCAAGAGAATTAGAGAGATCGACATGGACAAAAACGGGGATATGATCACTGGACAGAGTTGTAGCGGTAGACCAAGAGCAGGCGCTGGAGAGATTAGATGATACAAGAGAGATGTCTAGACTAGAGGATCGGCCGTTGGCCGGGAGACGAGTGGGCTGATCATCGTTGAGAATGACCAGATCGCACTACTCCGCCCATTCTTCGACGTCTTCTCCTCTAGCGTCAGTGTCAAGCGACGAGCAGAATGTATGAGCATTGAAATCGTCTGCGAAGACAACAGAGGGTGAAAGTGAGCAGTCGTACAACTGCTTGAGTGAGGGAGTAGGGTCGTAAGATTGGGGAAAGGACGTGGTAGGAGGGATATAGATATTAAAAAGAGATATAGGTGTTTTAAGAGGGAGATGGATAGGTAGGTACTCGAGAGTACCGTCCTTTGGTGTGTTTGGTATGATATGAGAGGGTAGATTTGATAATACGAAAGTGGAAACTCCTCCGCCGAGGGCTGTCCTTGGAGCATGATAAGCAGTGTAGCCAGGAATATTAGGGTGACCTGCGGTAGTAGAAGGAGAAAGTTTGGTTTCCTGAACCATTATGACATCAGGATGATGAGTACGAGCAAAAAGAGAGAGTTCAGACAACTTGGCAGGAAGGCCTTCGAGGTTAATATGCACAATAGAGAGGGGGCGGTTGGTAAATGAGGAATCAGAGTTACTGGGGGCAGAGCACAGAACACAACGGAAGGAAGGATCGTGATGCCTCACAGAACTGAGACCCGAACAGGAGAGATGCACCCACCTTTGGCATCCGAAGCACTGGACGCTGGTATGTCTCCTGGTAACATCCTTGCCGCACGTGGCGCATGAGTACTTCTGAGCGGGTCCTGGATTCCTCTCGACGCCGGCCATTTGTAGTAGAGTCCTTAGGAGAGCTGCAGCCAGCCAGCATCTCTCCCATGACAAAAACCCTCCACGCGGAGGGGTTGACGTCGGTTTGCACGGAGGTGGTCTTCTTTCCTCCACACTGCCACGGCACGAACGTACGACATCTCGGCAGCACAATAATATAGTAGGCCCAGAATATTGAAGAAAGTTCGACAGGGTACTGCAGCAGCACAGCAGGACCAGAATATGTCGATGAAAGTGCAGCAGAATACGTTAGACGGGCGGCAAAACTGAATAAAGACGTCGAATCGGGCCAAGTTGAGAGAAAACAGCTGATTCGTGCGCGAGTGGCGTCGATTAAAGGGCGAGCAGCAGCTACTGTAATGAGGTTGGGTCCCGCTAGGAATGGACGAGTTTACACGCCCCGCCTCTGCCCTGCCCATGACAACTCGGCCCGAGGTTTGGAAATATAGTCGCGGGTAATAGCGCGCCGCCCTCTGCGTCTCTGACATTTTCGTATTTCAATGAATGACTCCACAAGAGGGTGCTATGTGGGAAGGGGGGGGGGCACTGCCGTATCTCACTTGGCCACGCCCATTTTTCCGTGCCGCAATGACTCTCCTGATTTTGGCAGGGGAGGGAAACCCCGGGTAGGTGCTCAAATTTATTGCGGCACAGTAAAATGGGCGTGGCCAAGTCCATCGCGCCATAGTGCCCCTTCCCCTTCCCACATAGCACCCACAAGAGAAGCGGCTGCAAGCAGGATACGTTCTCCCCTCCCTTTGCAGTCCTTAGTGGTGTTCCCCAGGGAGGAGTGCTTTCACCAATACTCTTGAATATTTATACGTATGAGCTTCCCTCGATTATATCCTTGAACAATGTCGGCTGTTCGGCATTCGCTGATGACTTTAAGTTGTATCTATCAAAAAGGGGTCTTCCAAGCGAAAGAGGTTTGGTTCGCGTCAGAAACGTTCCAACAAAAAGTGAACAATAGGCAAGTAGGATGATGAAAGTCTACAAAAAAAGAACAATATTTTCTGAGACTGATTTTCTTGGCCGATACTTCTCAACAGCGAAAACAAACCGTTGCGGTGTTCAACACGGAAGCACTTTGTGGTTCCAAAAATGGTCCTAACTACGCGAGAACCGTTAAAATGTATGTGCATGTAAACCTAATACTTACCATCAGAATAGAAGATGATGTCGTAAAGACCTAGACAGACGGTTAGGTCTAGCTGTAAGGAAAAGCAAAACTTTAGAATATAATTACAGCATTGAGCAAGAGTATTCCCGTAAAATTTCGTGTAACGAATAGAAGCCCTTTTTCCGGAAGACACTAAACTCTTCCTCGTAAAATACCACAACGGTTTGTTTCCGCTGTCAAGAAGTATCGGCCAAGAAAATCAGTCTCAGAGGGTATTGTTCACTTCTTGTTGACTCTCCCCATTCTACTTGCCTATTGTTCACTTTTTGTTGGAACGTTTCTGACGCGAACCAAACCTCTTTCGCTTCGAAGACCCCTTTTTGATAGAATTGTTCACTTTTTCTTGATATTACGAAGTAATATCTCTGAAAATCTTCAACATTTTCCAAATAGCATGGATTGATATGACAATCAGTAAGTAATTGACTTGTTGCGCGCGCTACAAATGACGACCGACTCTCTTTCGTCGACGTCCTGATGACGTCATCACATGCCCCATGCACTTTGATGACGTCATCAAAAAGTAACAAACTTTTTAGTCACTTCCCCTGTCCCTACCCTACGAAAAAGAACAACCTACAACGTGTTTCATCGATTTTTGATCTACCAACTGATAATATCACTTGATATGATAAGCAGTAAAAAATAGGAATCAATGGTAAACAGTAAGTAAGAAACTTGTTAGTCACTTCCCCTCTCCCTTCCCTACGAAAAAGTACATGTTTTAGCGATTTGATCTACCAACTGGTAATATCACTTGATATGATAAGCAGGAAAAAATAGGTATAAATGGTAAACAGTAAGTAAGAAACTTGTTAGTCACTTCCCCCGTCCCTCCCCTACGAAAAAGTACGTGTTTTATCGATTTGATCTACCAACTGATAATATCACTTGATATGATAAGCAGGAAAAAGTAGGTATAAATGGTAAACAGTAAGTAAGAAACTTGTTAGTCACTTCCCCTGTCTCTTCTCTACCAAAAAGTACATGTTTTAGCGATTTGATCTACCAACTGATAATATCACTTGATATGATAAGCAGTAAAAAATAGGGAATGGTAAACAGTAAGTCACAGACATGTTAGTCACTTCCCCTGTCCCTTCTCTACGAAAAAGTACATGTTTTAGCGATTTGATCTACCAACTGATAATATCACTTGATATGATAAGCAGTAATAAGTGAAGTAGTTAATGTTAAACAGTAAGTAACAAACTTGTTAATCACTTTCCTTGTCCCTTCCCATCGAAAAGTACAGCCTACAACGTGCTTTAGCGATTTGATCTACCAACTGATAATATCACTTGATATGATAAGCAGTAAAAATAGGAATCAATGGTAAACAGTAAGTCACAGACTTGTTAGTCACTTCCCCTGTCTCTTCTCTACGAAAAAGTACATGTTTTAGCGATTTGATCTACCAGCTGATAATATCACTTGATATGATAAGCAGTAATAAATGAAGTAGTTAATGTTGAACAGTAATTAATGTTAAACAGTAAGTAACAAACTTGTTAATCACTTTCCTTGTCCCTTCCCATCGAAAAGTACAACCTACGTGCTTTAGCGATTTGATCTACCAACTGATAATATCACTTGATATGATAAGCAGTAAAAATAGGAATCAATGGTAAACAGTATGTCACAGACTTGTTAGTCACTTCCCCTGTCTCGTCTCTACGAAAAAGTACATGTTTTAGCGATTTGATCTACCAACTGATAATATCACTTGATATGATAAGCAGTAATAAGTGAAGCAGTAAATGTTAAACAGTAAGTAACAAACTGGTTAGTCACTTACCCTGTACCTTCTTCACGAAAAGTACGTAATAAGTGAAGCAGTAAATGTTAAACAGTAAGTAACAAACTGGTTAGTCACTTACCCTGTACCTTCTCTACGAAAAAGTACATGTTTTAGCGATTTGATCTACCATATGATAATATCACTTGATATGATAAGCAGTAATAAGTGAAGTAGTTAATGTTAAACAATAAGTACTCATTGTCTACCCACTCACCATCCTGCTTGTCTATCCACATACCAACTTACCTGCCTGTTCAACTGATCGCCTGCGACCATTGGCAGTGACCACTACTAAGGGTGCGTAACGCACAAGGAAGGACGAATCAAAAACAGCGCACAACAAGAATTTTTGATAAGGACTTGCCGATCTAACTTTGTTAGTTTTGAACCGATTTGGCTCAAATTTTGTCAGCATGTGCCTCCTGGACCCTCTCACCTATAACCCTATGGAAATCTCTGGAGAATTTGTTTAACAGGTTTTATTAACTACTTTACAGAATTCTAAGTGATCACAAGTCCCGGGCAAAACCAAACCTCTCCAGCCGCTTCGCGGCTGGAGCGATACTGAAAAATAACTAACAGATAAGGGTGCGTCGATTGTCACTTTGATTCCGAGTGAATCCCATCTGCTTCTGAGAATACTTCCCTTTTCAGAATCGTTTCGAGAATTATGCGGTGTCCTTAAGAATTTTAGTGAACTCTGTTTTGGCAGTACTTCGTGTAGTGTAAATGAAAACGTGTTTACACTTTTTACTAGATTATGATAGCGGCTCTATAAAAGACCGTTCATCCGAGTATGGTTCAGTTTGTGTCTTCCTGTCTACTGGCGAAGGTCAATAAATCTTTCAAGGCCACCTACTGCGGAAGACACAACAGTGGCGATCAGGCGGAGCTCAGAAGAAGACGCCGAAAGCAATGGATCCCGCAGCCGTCATCACGATGTTCAAGGAGCTCATGGATGAGCAGAGGCGATTGATGACCGGACTCCTCAGCCAAGTCGAGGCCGGAGATGGAGGTCGCACAGCTGGTGCGACAGACTCAGTTCCGAATGTCATGGCCGCACTGAGCAACAGGATCGAGAAGTTTGTCTGCGATCCAGAAGATGAGCAGAGCTTCAGCAAATGGTTCACAAGATACAAGGATGTTTTCAACGAGGATGCAAGGAATCTGACCGAAAACGCAAGAGTGCGACTACTTTGCGAGAAGCTGGACAACGTTTCTTTCGAGAAGTACCAGAGACATGTGCTGCCAAGAGAAGTGACAGCTATTGGCTTCGAAGAAACTGTGAGTACGCTGAAAGACATTTTCGATTACAGGAAGTCCGAGTTCACCACAAGATACCAGTGCCTGAAGGTTGAGAAGAACGACAACGAAGACTATCTCACATACACTGGAAGAGTCAACGAGTTCTGCGAGAAGGCCCGAATTCATGAACTGGATTCTGATGGAATCGAGTGTCTTTTGTGGATTTTCGGATTGAAATCGCACATAGAAGCAGAAATCAGACAAAGACTGATCACCGTACTGGACAGAGAGTACAAGGCAGGCCGGAGAGTTTCTCTACATGAGCTGCACCAAGAATGTGAGAACTTTCTTAGCCTTAAAAGAGACTGTGAAGCTATTGCAGGAAATGAGAGAACTGTCGAAGCTGCGTCCAGATCAGTCCAGAAAGCTATTGAATGCTGGAATTGCGAAGGCAAACACTATTCAAAGCAATGCGAATCAAAGCCCTGGTTTTGCAAGAAATGTAAGAAGACTGGACATAAGGAAAAATTTTGCGATATTGTGAGTCGACTTCAGAAGTTTGAAAATAGGCCCAAACAAGGAAATCGTCGAAGTAAAAAAGACGAAAAGAGAAGGCAATTTTCAAGACGAAATGTGCGTGGAATCAAGATTGGAAGCGCAGCAGCTGACGCTAACACTTCGCGAATGTACATTGAAGCGAAGGTGAACAACCACCCTGTCGAGTTTTTGTTGGACACAGGATCAGACATCACTCTACTCAATGATAAGATCTGGAAGAAGATGGGATCTCCAGTTCTAGAAAAATGTGATGTTGTGGTCAGGAATGCCAGTGGAAGTCGAATGCAGATCACCGGCAAGTTGAAATGCACGATTGAAATGAAAGGTGCAAGAACCGTAGGATACGCGTATGTTACACCGAGTAACTCACTGATGGGTCTTGAATGGATACAAGACAATGAAGAAATGCTGTATCTTATGAAGATGATGGTAGCAGAAGTGAACGTCAGAAACAAGTCAACAATTGAAGCTGAGTTGATGAAGCGGTTTCCCCGTGTGTTTGAAGGAGGTCTAGGACTGTGTGTCAAGGAGAAAGCAGACCTAAACGTGATGCAAGAATCACATCCCGTATTCCGTTAACCCCGACCCGTTCCCCATGGTTTCCTAGAAGCCGTCGATGCTGAACTTGAAAGGCTTCAGGAGATGAACATTATCGCGCCCATAAGCCACAGTGAGTGGGCAGCCCCTATTGTCTGTGTGAAGAAACCGAATGGAAAGATACGGATATGTGCCGATTTCTCTACCGGTCTCAACAAATCCCTACATTCCTTCGACTATCCCCTACCCATTCCCGAAGACATTTTCGCGTCCCTGAATGGTGGAGCAATTTTTTCCCAAATTGACCTGTCCGATGCCTACCTCCAGATTGAACTTACCGAAGAATCAAAGAAGAAGGTAGTAATCAATACACACAAAGGATTATTCCGATACAATCGATTGCCGTTTGGAATCAAAACTGCTCCTGGGATATTTCAACAGTTGATGAACAAGATGGTAGCTGGACTAAATGGTGTCGCTACATACCTTGACGATATCCTGATTTCTGGTCGAGATGAAGAAGAGCACAAGAAGAATCTGATTGCGTTATTTGAGAGAATCGCTGAATACGGATTCAAGGTACGCCCAGAAAAGTGTTCATTTTGCAGACCAGAAATTCGATATCTTGGTTTTATTGTTGAAAAGTTTGGTAGAAGACCAAATCCGGACAAGATTGAAGCAATCAAGAACATGGTGGAACCGACGAACGTTACACAGTTGCGAGCATTCCTAGGTATGGTGACCTATTATTCGTCGTTCGTACCGTTCATGAAAGATCTCAGAGGACCGCTAGATGCGATGCTGAAGAAAGATGTCAAATGGAAGTGGACATCTTTGCAACAGGAAGCGTTCATGAAACTGAAGAACGCGTTATCAAGTGATATGAACCTCGCTCACTATGATCCGGGACAAAAGATCGTTGTTGCCGCAGATGCCAGCGATTACGGCATTGGATGTGTTATTTCGCATAGATACGCAGATGGTTCAGAAAAACCGATTTCCCATGCTTCCCGTTCTCTGAACAGTGCTGAGAAGAATTATTCGCAAATTGAAAAGGAAGCGCTTGGATTAATCTATGCTGTGAAGAAATTTCACAAGTATGTGTTCGGAAGAAAATTTTTGCTACTTACTGATCACAAACCTCTACTAGCCATTTTTGGAGATAAGAAAGGAGTTCCAGTTCACTCAGCGAATCGTCTAATGAGATGGGCTACCATATTACTTAGATATGATTTCGACATTGAATATGTGAATACTTCGAAATTTGGTCAAGCTGATGGATTATCGCGACTAATGCAGAAGCATAAGACCGAAGAAGAAGAAACGGTTATTGCCTTGGTGGAGACTGATGTGACTGCTCTGCTAAAGAACTGTATCAGAAAACTACCCGTAACCCATGAACATGTTCAAGTATGCACCGAAAAAGACCCACTCCTGAGAAAGATCAAATCTTACGTGACAACTGGAAGATGGCCCAAAGTGACACAGAAACTGTCACCCTTCTACAATCGAAGAGATACCCTATCCCTTGTTGAAGATTGTATAATGACCGGAGAACGTGTGGTCATTCCTCAGGAACTTCAAACCCTTGTGATCAAAGAACTTCATGCTGGTCATCCTGGAATTGTTAGGATGAAGAAATTAGCCCGAAGTTACGTCTATTGGCCGAACATTGATAAAGACTGTGAAGAGACAGTCCGAAATTGCGGAAGATGTCAAGAGAATGCAAAAAACCCGATCAAAGTACCTTTGGAGTGCTGGACCACCCCAACGTGTGTATGGCAACGAGTACACATTGACTTCGCCGGACCGATACAAGGCTATTATTACCTGGTAGCAGTTGACGCCCTCAGCAAATGGCCTGAAGTAACGGAGATCGTCAACATATCGGCCGGACAAACAGTGAGAAGCCTCAAGAGGTTGTTTTCCAGGTATGGATACCCGCAAACAATCGTCAGCGACAACGGAACGCAGTTCGCTTCAGAAAAGTTCAAAGAAATGTGCGAAGAAGGAGGCATAAAGCACATACGAACTGCTCCCTATCACCCCCAGTCTAACGGACAAGCAGAACGTTTCATTGATACGCTCAAACGAGGAATCAAGAAACTGCAAGGGGAGGAAAGACCATCACAAGAAACGCTCAACGTTATACTGCAAACGTACAGGAGCACACCGCATGCACAACTCAACGACCGTACACCAGCAGAGGTATTTTTAGGACGGAAAATTCGTACGCGGTTGAACCTGCTATCCCCGAAGCAAGAGAAGTCGACCACCGCTCTCGGAGATGAAGTGCGAAGTAAAATGAAGCAGCAGTTCGACAGAAGAAATGGAGTGGTTGATAAAAAGTTCAAAGTCGGAAATATCGTTTATTCACAATCCTGGAAGAGGAATAAACCTGTATGGGAACAAGGAAAAGTGAGACGACGACTTGGAAGAGTGAACTACGAAGTGGAGATAAGCGGAAGAATCCTCCACAAGCATGCAAACCAATTGAGAAGAAGTAATGGAATGACGACGTATTCCAAAGACGACACTTCCCTCAAGACCTTACTTGACCTACCGGAGTTGGATGAATCGTGTAATCGTGATGCCGCCGATACAGAAACAAGTGATGAAGCGAATGAATGTTATCCAGTTCCTCCAGCCGTCGAGACACCTCGAAATGGAGTACAGCCAGCGACGTTAAGAAGATCAACCAGAATGAAGAAGCCGATACAGATATATGATCCTTCTTATCTGTGATTGTATTGTAAACTGGCCAAGGTCGTAGAACTGCTATTGTTAGGCGCCTTCCACTAGGGGAGAAGTAGTGTAAATGAAAACGTGTTTATACTTTTTACTTGATTATGATAGCGGCTCTATAAAAGACCGTTCATCCGAGTATGGTTCAGTTTGTGTCTTCCTGTCTACCGGCAAAGGTCAATAAATCTTCCAAGGCCACCTACTGCGGAAGACACAACAGTTAAACCAGAGAGCAGTTTCGTGACTCACCTTCGTTACGATAGCCACACGCCGTTTAAAAAGTGATCAACCGCCTGACGTAGTCAATGAAAGTGCGCCAACAACTTTTTTCGCGGAAATAAAGAAAAGTCGATATTCTTGTGTTGTCTGTGTGTCCTGTTTTCACACTCTGCCTGTATAGGCTGTCATTCCACCCAGCACACTTTTGTGAGAATGAAACGCGCGAAAACGTGCCAATGCGCTAGATTATGTTTCAACATGTTTTGAAGCGTGGTAACCACGCTTCTCGATTTGTTGAAGCGGCTCGTGAGAGGTTTTCAGAAACACGAAAGACTCAATCATTTTGATCTGTCCGTAAGTATTCAAATTCCGTCGACCCTTCCCGGTCTTTAAGCGAAACTCATGCGTATCAGCAGCAAAGTCTTCGTAATAGTATCGTTCTTTTGACATCTCCGTTTAACTTTGTTTTTTTTTTTCAGATTCTCTATTTTTCAACCCAATCCAGAAATTGACAATTTAGGGTGGTGGGTTATTTTTCTGACTTGATTTCGAATGCTTCCGTTGTGTCGAGAGTTTCCAGAGTCCCACGCTCTTCCAGGGTCGTTTTACGCGATGCACCCGAAGCCCCGCCTACATTGACAAAGTTTCGCGCGGTGTTCCAGAAGCCCCGCACATATTCTGCGCGTCGATTCCAGAGTCCCGCGCTCTTCCAGGGTCGTTTTACGCGACAATTCCGAAGCCCCGCCCACTTTAGCAAAGTACTGAGAGGTGGTTCATGAGCCCCGCACACATTCTGCGCGTCGATTCCGGAGTTCCGCGCTCTTCCCATGTTGTTTTACGCGATAAACCCGAAGCCCCGCCCACTTTAACAAAGTACTGCTTGATGGTCTCTGAGCTTCGCACACCTTGTACGCGTCAATTCCGGAGTCCCGCGTACATCCAGTGAAGTTTTACGCGATGAACCCGAAGCCCCGCCCACTTTAACAAAGTACTACGTGGTGGTCCATGAGCCACGCACACATTTTGCGCGTCGATTCCGGAGTCCCGCGCTCTTCCCATGTCGTTTTACGCGATGAACCCGAAGGCCCGCCCACTTTGACAAAGTACTGCGTGGTGGTCCATGAGCCCCGCACACATTCTGCGCGTCGATTCCGGAGTCCCGCGCTCTTCCCATGTCGTTTTACGCGATGAACCCGAAGCCCCGCCCACTTTACCAAAGTACTGAGTGGTGGTCCACGAGCCCCGCACACATTCTGTGCGTCGATTCCGGAGTTCCGCGCTCTTCCCATGTCGTTTTACGCGATAAACCCGAAGCCCCGCCCACTTTAACAAAGTACTGCTTGGTCGTCTCTGAGCTTCGCACACCTACGCGTCAATTCCGGAGTCCCGCGTATATCCGGTGACGTTTTACGCGATGAACCCGAAGCCCCGCCCACTTTGACAAAGTACTGCGTGGTGGTCCATGAGCCCCGCACACATTCTGCGCGTCGATTCCGGAGTCCCGCGCTCTTCCCATGTCGTTTTACGCGATAAACCCGAAGCCCCGCCCACTTTAACAAAGTACTGCTTGGTGGTCTCTGAGCTTCGCACACCTTGTACGCGTCAATTCCGGAGTCCCGCGTACATCAGGTGACGTTTTACGCGATAAACCCGAAGCCCCGCCCACTTTAACAAAGTACTGCTTGGTGGTCTCTGAGCTTCGCACACCTTGTACGCATCGATTCCGGAGTCCCGCGCACTTCCCGTGTCGTCTTACGCGATGAACCCAAAGCCCCGCCCCATCTGCGCGTCGATTCAGCAGCTACGATGGTCCCACCACGATCCGTAACGAAGAAAGTTAAAAGGACTCAATATGCAACAGGTAAGGTGGTCACCCACTCACCATCATCCAAGGAACGACGAAGCACGAACGACGAAGCAGTAACAGCGCACAACAAGAATTTTTGATAAGGACTCGCCGATCTAACTTTGTTAGTTTTGAACCGATTTGGCTCAATTTTTGTCAGCATGTGCCTCCTGGACCCTCTCACCTATATCCCGATGGAAATCTCTGGAGAATTTGTTTAACAGGTTTTATTAACTACTTTACAGAATTCTAAGTGATCACAAGTCCCGGGCAAAACCAAACCTCTTCAACCGCTTCGCGGCTGGAGCGATAAACCTATTTTGACAATGGAAGACTCGGAGTGTTTGCAAAAAGCTCTTAATGATGTAGCCAAATGGTCAAATGAATGGAAATTGCCGCTTTCCAGCGAAAAGACTAAAGTGATGAAGCTTGGTAAGAGGCGAGTTAGTGGCTTCTATACAATCGACGGTTTGCAGTTGAGCGAGGTCAGCGAGATCAAGACCTTGGTTTTCTTATCAAGGATGATCTTAATTTCGATGATCACTGTCTCCAGGTCGCGTCCACGGCTAATAGGATGATGCACAGCGCGTTTCGTGCACTATCAACTACTAATGCAAACGTGCTGACCGAGGTGTATAAAACGTACGTACGTCCACTTATGGAGTATGGTACGGTAGTTTTTGATCCATACAAAAAAGGATTCATCGACGCGCTTGAGAAAGTCCAGAATACTTTTACACATAGAGTTTTCTTCAGGACATCGTGGTTTCAGACTGATGGTAACGTGTGCCATGTCACCAGGAACGCTAAATTGGGCCTAACCACTCTAGAGCATAGGAGAAGAAGGTTTGACATGATAATGGTGCATAAGATCATTCATGGGAGTGCTGGTATCAAGGCTAGCCGGCTGTTCAACCTTAGACCATCATCCACTAGGGGAGCACCGGTGAAATTGGGCCCCATTGGAGCCAGGCGGAATGTACGACAGCACTTCTTTGTCAATAGGGCGGGGTCTGAATTCAACAAACTACTTCGGTCAGGTTTTGTAGTGGGGAAACTCAGTGAATTCAAAAAGACACTCGACAGTTATGTTGTTGTCCCAAGAGTAATGTTTGTAAGATCTCTTTTCTTCATGATGCCGTTGTATGCCTAATAGTCAGTTGGTCTATTTATTGTAGTTCGACTGAATTTAGTGCTTTTAGTCTCCTAATTGCCGTTTGGGTATTTATTTCTGTTGTTGTCTTTGACACGGTTCTACCGTGTAATAAATCAATCAATCAATCTCCTCATGTCCCAATTCGTTTGACCCCACTCCATTTTTGCAATCTGTGCACACTGCCCTCCCATCGTCTTCTGTTGTCATGGCTGGTGATTTTGATGCTCACTCCACATCCTGGTTCTCCTCTCTAGATCTCGATGACAGATGGGAACTACTTGAGCTTCTGCTGAGGATTGTGATCTTGTTGCCATTAACGAGGACGCCCCCACTCGCCATCCTTCCACGGGCAGGCCGTCCTCTCCAGATGTCACTTTTGTATCATCTTCTCTTGCTGTTTCCTGTAACTGGTCCACTGCTATAGCTATGGCCAGCGATCATGTACCCATATGTGTTTCATTGGATTTGTCTCTCAACAGTCACCTGGCACCTTTCATAGGCTCTCGTAGCAAATTGTACACCAACTACCGTAAGGCCAACTGGGTCATTTTTAAAGAGGTGTTACTCAGTCGGGTAGCCTGCTATCCGCTAACCGGCTCCGTTCATGAAAAGGACAAGTTCATTGTTGATGCCATATGCAACGCCTCCAGAACTGCAATTCCTACAGGGCGCGTAAGAACATTTCACCCTAACGTTCCTAAAGACGTCCTGGAGCTGATCGAATTACGGGACGAGAAGCGCCGAGCTGATCCTGCAGATCCCAGCATTCAACGACTGTCTGATGAGATCACCAAAATGCTGAATGATTACAAGCGGATGCGTTCGATGGAGTTCACAGAATCCTTGAATTTCTCCACTGATGCAAAGAAGACCTGGAGCATTCTTAAGCGGTTATCTGGGAAGAGAATGGCAGCAAAATCGCAACATGCTTAAGTTCCCTTCAGGGTAATTCGAGTCCGGATTTGAGGCTGCATGTCGAGAAAATCGCCAAAAGTTTGCTTTTAGAGGGGGGGGGGTCTGAGAAAATTTAGCCTTGTCCACACCTCGTGCCGAACCCTGGTCCGGATTTAAGGCTGCATGTCGACTTGGAAAACACTTTGCTTCAGCGACGTCCCGCCGTGATCGTTCCAACAGGCTCACTCTCCGGTCTATAAGGAAGCTCAGCCGAAAAGATGTACCTGCCATAACTGCCTCTGAGAAGTCTTCCCTCATCAAGTCCATGAAGAACTCGCGAGCTGAGGGACTCGACGGTGTGTCAGCCGTCCATCTCAAGCACTTGCCGGAAGAGTTCCTTGAATTACTTTGTGACCTAGTCTACTCGTCATTCAGCACAGGTGTCATCCCCGCTAGATGGAAGCAAGCAATTGTTCTTCCGATCCTCAATCCTGGCAAACCAGAAGATCAAGCAACTTTGCATCGAGCGATCTCCCTTTTGTCCCCTATTGCTAAGTTAGCGGAGAAATTCATCAACCCGCACCTCCAAGAAGCACTACGAGATAACGTGCATCAACATGGCTTCAAAAAGGCCCACTCTACCACTACGGCACTCACGTCCATCACAGAACACATAATTACTGGCTTCAACATGAAACCTCCAGCTGGTAGAAGTATTATCGTGGCGGTTGACTTAACCGCTGCCTTCGATAACGTCAGTATTCCGCAGCTGTCCAAATCGATCCTGGACTCTACTATTCCTGACTGCTGCTAAAGATGGACAGATAACTTTGTCAAAAACCGTTCCATTCGTGTGAAATTTGATGGACACTTATCGAAGTCTGTGACCCTGAAGGCAGGCGTTCCACAAGGAGTTTTATCTCCCAGCCTGCTTTCTTTGTATCTATCTGATGTGCCGAAGCCGTCGTCAAACATCCACTTATGTCTATATGCGGATGACATCACTATTATTTGTACTGACCCTGTCATCGATCGAGCCACTGCTGAGATGAATAAATACCTCGTCAGTCTGGCCAAGTTCCTTGAATCGAAGCAGCTAAAGGTCTCTCCTACCAAGTCCAGCGTCACTTTGTGCACTACAGCGACTGCCGAACACAAGCTGCATCCCAAGATTCTTTGGGAAGGAAATATGCTGCCCTTATCAAAACACCCTCGTCTACTTGGTGTATTCCTGGACCCGTCACTGCGTTTTCACGAAAACACACGTATTCGAGCTGCTGCTGCCAACACACGTAACAACATTCTACGTACGCTGGCAGGCACTACATGGGGCAGCTGGGGCATCTGCAGGTCACGATCCTGGCACATGATGGTGATGTCGTCGGCATATATAACAACCTTTACATCATTGGGAGGCTCGGGAATGTTCTCAAGATACAGGCTAAATAGGGCAGGGGACAACAGTCCGCCTTGCGGAACACCGGCTGCTATTGGAATGCTGTCGGATACGTGATTCTGGAACAGAACCTTAGCCCGGCGGCCTTTCGTGAACGCTGCAATCCATCGCTTCTGCCATGATGGTAGCGACGACTTGAGCAGTTTCTCGGACAGCAGTCCCAAGTTAACAGAGTCAAACGCTTTGCTCAGGTCGAGGGCGACGGCCACCGTTCTCATGGGCTTTTTCATGTTGAACTTATCGACCGCAAAGCTCATGATCTCCAATAGAGCAGTAGTAGTAGAGTGAAGTTTCCTGAAGCCATGCTGATGCTGCTGTCGCTCATTTTGATCAGCCAGGTCCGTCACGATCAACTTTTCGGATAATTTAGCGACGGGCGATAACTGGCTTATTGGTCGAAAGCCTTTTGCCGTGCTTTGGGACTTGCCTGGCTTTGGAAACGGTATCGCATTGGCTGTCTTCCAAGCTTGGGGTAGATTGCAGGTCTTCTTCTTCTTCTTCTTTGCAGTCACATAGAGGGTTTTGTCATAGGCGGAGGAACTGGGAGACAAGTAGTGGATTCGTCCATAGGTCCATTGGTGTCAGCGTGGTAGGTCTCTCCGGACAGTTGAATAAATGTGCGGTATCATGGCCGACGATACCGCAGTCCGGGCACACATCAGATTTGCTGCTGTCAATCTTGCTGACATAAGACATTAGCATTGTAGAGTGACCACAGCGTAATGATGCGAGCGTGCATCTCACCCTTCTTCCGAGTTGAGACTCTGAGGTGCAGACGAGGGGCGGTATATCTCCTAGTATAGGATTTATGGCCGCCTTCACAAGATGAGACCGTACGAACTTGGTGTGCTCCTCGCGCAAAAGACGGCGTCGTTCTTGCTGTGAGTCGTGCCATCTTTGCAAATTGACTTTGTTTGGAGCATCGGCGAATGGCTTTCTTATACTTCTCTCTCTCACGGGATTAAGCAATCTCCACGACGGGTGATTTGGTTGCTTTATAATGTTAATGCGGAATTGCTGGGCCTGGAGCTGACAGTGCTCCTTCACTGGTAATAGACGGGTCTCAGCATGCAGGTGATCGATTGGGGAACTCCTTGCACATCCGGTGGCGATACGGAGAGCAGCATTCTGTACCCGTTGCATCTTTGTCCAGGAGGATTCTGAGGCGAGATGCTGCCAAACCGGTGCGGCGTACTCCAGGGCGGGCTGGAGAATTGCCTTATACGTCGTGAGTATAGTCTCCTTGCTGCTACCCCACGAAGTGCCGCCCAGGGCCCTGAGAACGTTGAGCTTAGCTTTAACGACTGCCTGCTTCTGCTCGGTATTCTTATGAAACTTGAGTGACGGATCGAGCACAAGACCGAGCAGCTTTAGAAAGCGAGCAGCAGGCAAACGGTCTCCATCCCACACGACATCCGGATGAGCGCTGTGCTCGGATGGGTCCGTCGTGAGAACGGACACTGACGACTTAGCTGCAGAGATCCTTAGCATCTTGCGGTCGAAAAAGCTCTTCAGTGTGATCAGGTACTCGTTGATCTTATTGGCGGCCACCTGTAAGTCCCGATCTCGACACATGATTGTTATGTCATCAGCATACGCGACGACCTTGATGTCCTGTGGAGGCTCAGGCATATCTTCGAGGTACAAATTGAAGAGGGCTGGCGATAGAACCCCGCCCTGAGGGACTCCAGCTGTCATAGGAATACTGTTGGAGACATGGTTCTGAAACATGACTCTTGCCCGCCGACCTTTAATAAAGGCCGATATCCAGCGCTTCTGCCAAGATGGTATTGACGACTCCAGTATGTTGCTTGACAGGACTCCAAGGTTAACCGTATCAAATGCCTTGGTGAGATCCAACGCAACAGCTACAGTTCTCAATGGCTTGTTAAAGTTGAACCCGTCGATAGCATAGCTGGTAATTTCTAGCAACGCCGTAGTTGTGGAATGTAGCCTCCTGAACCCATGTTGAAACAACTGCTTCTCGTTGTGCTCCGCTAGATCCTTGACAATGAGCTTTTCGGCCACCTTGGCGAAAGGTGACATCAAGCTAATGGGACGATATCCCTTCACTGATGACTGAGGTTTGCCAGGCTTGGGCAACGGGATGACGTTGGCTGTCTTCCAGTTTTGCGGAATAGTGCAAGAGCTAAACGAAGTGTTAATCATATCAACGATGAGCGGAAGGATCTCAGTCGGGAGTTTCTTCAGTACAGCAGGACAAATGCCGTCCGGACCGACAGCTTTGGAGTTCCGCATGTCCTTTATAATCTTCTCTACTTGCGCCACAGTGAACGCATCGGCCGTGCTCATGAGCGGGAGGCGGCACAGCTCTCTTACTGTCACTCTATTTTGCGGACCTCGCCTTGTACTCGTGACAAAGAAACTTTTACCGAGAAAGTAGGCGGCTTCCTTTCCTGACTTGAAAACGTTATTACCGAACTCAATAGTGGAGATGATGGCTGGCGAGCTCTTTCCCGATAGTTTCCGAAGTACCTTCCAAGTAGCTCCACTGTCCGTCTTGAAATTCAACTGTTCTGTGAATTTTTCCCACTGTTCTTTCTTGTGCTGGTCGAGATCTTTTCTGATCTCACCATCCAGCTGAGTGACGACAGGGTCTAGATGGTCAACTGCTCTTCTGGCATCTCTAGTCCTGATTTTCTGAAGAATTTCTCTGGTGACGTTTGGATAGAACGTCTTTACTCGGCCAACAGGGAAAGGCGCCTTCATGGCCCTGCGAATTGCATCGGATAAGTGATGCTCCTTCTGGTGCACATTGCCATTCCACGGGTAATCAGCCGCTAGGCGTAGCGCAACCTCACTGAACAGGCACCAGTCTGCTTGGCCTAAATTGAGATAAGAACGTTGACGAACACCAGAATAAGGAGCAAGAGAATTTGAGAGATCGATGTGCACAAAGACGGGAACATGATCACTAGACAATGTTGTTGAGGTAGACCATGAGCAAGCGTTGGAAAGGTTGGACGAGATAAGAGTTATGTCTGGGCTAGAAGATCGGCCGTTGGCAGGGAGACGAGTGGGCTGATCATCGTTTAAGATGACCAGGTCGCACTCCTCAGCCCATTCTTCGACTTCTTCTCCTCTAGCATCAGAACCAAGAGACGAGCAGAAGGTGTGGGCATTAAAGTCGCCCGCGAAAACAACTGATGATGAGAGGGAATAATCGTTGAGTTGTTTGAGAAGAGGAATGGGATTGTAGGAGGAGGGGCATGAGGTGGTAGGGGGAATATATATGTTGAAAAGAGAAAGGGGTGTTTTAAGAGGGAGATGGATTGGAAGATACTCGAGAGTACCATCCGTGGGGGTGTTTGGTATGAGGTGGGAGGGGAGAGAAGATAAAACAAAGGTTGAAACTCCTCCGCCAAGAGCTGACCTTGGAGCATGGAAGGCAGTGTAGCCCGGGATATTAGGATGAGGATAGGTAGGGGATGGAGAGAGCTTGGTTTCTTGAACCATGATCACGTCTGGATGGTAAGTACGTGCGAAGAGAGAGAGCTCAGAAAGTTTAGTACGAAGACCGTTGAGATTGATATGTACAATGGAAAGGGGGCGATTTGAGGAAGAGGAATCAGAGTTGGTAGGTGAAGAGCATAAAACACAGCGGAAAGCAGAGTTATGATGCTTCACAGAGCTGAGACCCGAACAGGAGAGATGCACCCACCTTTGGCATCCGAAGCACTGGACGCTGGTATGTCTCCAGTTAACATCATTGCCGCACGTGGCGCATAGATATTTCTGAGCGGGTCCAGGATTCCTCTCCACGCCGGCCCTTAGCAGGAGAATCCGAAGGAGAGACGCGGCCGGCCAGCACCTCTCCCATGACAAAAACCCTCTTCGCGGAGGGGGTGACGTCGGTTTGCATAGAGGTGATCTTCTTTCCTCCACACTGCCACGGCGTGAACGTACGACATCTCGGCAGCAGAGTGCAGGTCCGGAAAGAAGTGTTAATGATATCTGCAAACATCGGTAGAAGTTCCGTGGGAAGCCTCTTAAGGATGGCTGGGGAGATACCGTCAGGTTCGATAGCCTTCGAATTCCGCATTTCTTTGATAGCCTTCTCTACTTGTGTGAGAGTAAAGGCCTCAGATGCGTTCATGAGCGGCAACCGGCTCAGCTCTCTAACCGTGACTCTCTTTTGCACGCCTCGCTTGGTACGTGTGATGAAAAAATTCTTGCCGAGTGCGTAAGCAGCCGCTGCTGCCGAGATGTCGTACGTTCGTGCCGTGGCAGTGTGGAGGAAAGAAGATCACCTCCGTGCAAACCGACGTCAATCCCTCCGCGTAGAGGGTTTTTGTCATGGGAGAGGTGCTGGCTGGCTGCAGCTCTCCTGAGGACTCTTTTACAAATGGCCGGCGTCGAAAGGAATCCAGGACCCGCGAAGAAGAAAAAGTACCCATGTGCCACATGCGACAGAGATGTCAATTGGTATGGAACCAGCGTCCAATGTTTTGGATGCGAAAGGTGGGTGCACTTCTCTTGTTCGGGTCTCAGTTCTGTGGGGCACCACGATTCTTCCTTTCGTTGTATTGAGTGCTCCGCCTCCAGTAACTCAAATTCCTCATCTACCAACCGCCCCCTTTCTATTGTACACATCAATCTGAACGGCCTTCGGACCGAGCTTTCTGAATTATCTCTCTTTGCCCGTACTCATCACCCGGATGTTATCATGGTCCAGGAGACCAAACTCTCTCCCTCTGCTTAATTACCCAAGTTTGAGGTTCAATCGATCGATCGTGTACTGTCGAGATGTCGCAGACCAAGAAAGCTGAAATCGCGAAGATGGTTGACGAAGCTGTCAAGGTGGCCATGAGCGGATTGATCGGAGCATTTGCGGCCTCTTTCCCTGACTTGAAGACTCCGCCGTCGAATTCAATCGTGGAATTGTTGGCGGAGGTGAACTTTCCGAAGATCCTTTTCAAAGCCTTCCACGTTGCTGCAGCATCACTCCTGAAGTTCATCTTCTCAGTGAACTTTTCCCAAGATTCTTTCTTGTGCCTATCAAGGTCCATCCTGATCTCATTATCCAGCTCGGCAATGTCTGGGTCAAGATGATTAGCAGCTCTCTTTGCGTCCCTTGTCCTTATCTTCTGCAGTGTCTCCCTGGTGACATTGGGAAAGAAGCCTTCCGAATGGCATCAGAGAGGTGGCGCTCCTTCTGGTGTACATTGCCATTCCACGGAAATTCGGCCGCTTGGCGGAGTGCAAACTCCCTGAACAGGCTCCAGTCTGCAAGGCCTAAATTGAGATAAGAACGATGACGAACACCTGTATAGGGAGCAAGAGAGTTAGAGAGATTGATATTGACAAAGACCGGAATGTGATCACTGGAAAGAGTTGTGGATGTAGACCAAGAGCAGGCATTAGAGAGATTAGAAGAGACAAGGGAGATGTCTTGGCTGGAGGATCGTCCGTAGGCAGGGAGACGAGTGGGCTGGCCATCGTTAAGGATAACCAGGTCGCACTCATCCGCCCATTCTTCGACGTCATTTTCTCTAGCATCAGAATCGAGCGACGAGCATAACGTGTGAGCATTGAAGTCACCCGCAAAGACAATTGAGGGAGATAGAGAGCAGTCATACAGCTGCTTGAGTAGAGGGATAGAGTTGTAGGTTGGTGGACAGGATGTAGGAGGAGGAATGTATATATTGAAAAGAGAAAGTGGAGTTTTTAGAGGTAGATAGATGGGGATGTACTCGAGAGTGCCATCCACTGGAGTGTTTGGAATGATGTAAGAGGGAAGAGAGGACAGAACAAAAGTAGAGACTCCGCCTCCCTGAGATGACCTAGGATTATGATATGCTGTATAGCCCGGGATGTTTGGATGTCGAGAGGTAACAGAGGGAGAGAGTTTGGTTTCCTGAACCATGATAACATCCGGGTGATGAGTACGGGCGAAGAGAGATAATTCAGAAAGCTTGGCGCGAAGGCCGTTGAGATTGATATGTACAATAAAGAGGGGGCGGTTGGTAGATGAGGAATTAGGGTTACTGGAGGCGGAGCACACAATACAACGAAAGGAAGAATCGTGGTGCCTCACAGAACTGAGACCCAAACAAGAGAAGTGCACCCACCTTTGGCATCCAATACATTGGACGCTGGTTCCATACCAATTGACATCTCTGTCGCATGAGGCACATGGGTACTTCTTCTTCTCCGCGGGTCCTGGGTTCCTCTCGACGCCGGCTTTTTGCAGTAGGATCTTCAGGAGAGCTGTGGCCAGCCAGCACCTCTCCCATGACAAAAACCCTCTTCGCGGAGGGATTGACGTCGGTTTGCACGGGGGTGGTCTTCTTTTCTCCACACTGTCACGGCACGAACGTACGACATCTCGGCAGCATGCAGCTCGCTGCATATTAACTTCCGTCATGAATGCCCCCTACGTTTAAACGGTGTGAAGCTTCCTGTGCACGAGGTTATCAGGGACCTAGGAGTTCATATTAATTCGGCTGCCGAGATGTCGTACGTTCGTGGCGTGGCAGTGTGGAGGAAAGAAGATCGCCTCCGTGCAAACCGACGTCATCCCTCCACAAAGAGGGTTTTGTCATGGGAGAGGTGCTGGCCGGCCGCAGCTCTCCTTCGGATTCTCCTGCAAAGGGCCGGCGTGGAGAGGAATCCTGGACCCGCTCAGAAGTACCTATGCGCCACGTGCGGCAAGGATGTTACCAGGAGACATACCAGCGTCCAGTGCTTCGGATGCCAAAGGTGGGTGCATCTCTCCTGTTCGGGTCTCAGCTCTGTAAGGCATCATAACTCTGCCTTTCGCTGTGTTTTATGCTCTTCACCTACCAACTCTGATTCCTCTTCCTCAAATCGCCCCCTTTCCATTGTGCATATCAATCTAAACGGCTTTCGTGCCAAGCTTTCTGAACTCTCTCTCTTCGCACGTACTTACCATCCAGACGTGATCATGGTTCAAGAAACCAAGCTCTCTCCATCCCCTACCTATCCTCATCCCAATATCCCAGGCTATACTTCTTACCATGCTCCAAGGTCATCTCTCGGCGGAGGAGTTTCTACATTCGTTCTATCCTCACTTCCCTCACACCTCATACCCAACACCCCCACGGATGGTACTCTCGAGTACCTTCCAATCCATCCCCCTCTTAAAACACCCCTTTCTCTTTTCAACATATAAATTCCACCTACAACTTCATGCCCTTCATCTTACAATCCTATCCCACTTCTCAAGCAGCTGAGCGACTGCTCCCTCTCATCCTCGGTCGTTTTCGCGGGTGATTTCAACGCTCACACCTTTTGCTCGTCTCTCGGTCCTGATGATAGAGGAAATGACGTCGAAGAATGGGCAGGTGAGTGCGACCTGGTCATTTTAAACGATGATCAGCCCACTCGTCTCCCTGCCAACGGCCCATCTTCTAGCCCAGACATATCTCTTGTCTCGTCCAACCTTTCTAGCTGCTGCACATGGTCTACCTCGACTACTTTGCCAAATGACCATGTCGCTGCCGAGATGTCGTACGTTCGTGCCGTGGCCGTGTGGAGGACGCAACATCAACTCCGTGCAAACCGACATCAACCCCTCCACGAAGAGGGTTTTTGCTACGGGAGAGATGCTGGCTGGCCTCAGCTCTCCTAAGGATTCTCCTACAAAGGGCCGGCGTGGAGAGGAATCCCGGACCCGCTCAGAAGTGCCCATGCGCCACGTGCGGCAGGGATCTCACATCGAGTAAAACAAGCGTCCAGTACTTCGGATGCCAAAGGTGGGTGCATCTCTTCTGTTCGGGTCTCAGTTCTCTGAGGCATCATAACTCTGCTTTTCGCTGTGTCGTATGCTTCTCACCTTCCAACTCTGATTCGTCTACCTCCAATCGCCCACTTTCTATTTTACATATAAATCTCAATGGCCTTCGTGCCAAACTATCTGAGCTCTCTCTCTTTGCTCGTACTCACCATCCAGATGTTATAATGGTTCAGGAAACCAAACTTTCCCCCTCTGCTACCTCTTCTCACCCAAAAATCCCTGGCTATAATTCATACCATGCTCCAAGATCGTCTTTCGGTGGAGGAGTTTCTACTTTTGTACTATCCACTCTTCCTTCTCACCTAATTCCCAATGTCTCTACGGACGGCACTCTCGAGTACGTCCCCATCCATCTCCCACTCAAAACTCCCCTATCTGTCTTCAACATCTACATCCCCCCAACTACATCTTGTCCCCCAACCTATAATCCTATCCCTCTTCTAAAACAACTCAACGACTGCGCCCTCTCACCCTCAGTCGTCTTCGCGGGCGACTTCAATGCTCATACCTTTTGCTCTTCACTTGACTCTGATGTTAGAGGAGAGGACGTCGAGGAATGGGCGGAGGAGTGCGACCTGGTTATCCTAAACGATGATCAGCCCACTCGCCTCCCTCCCATCGGCCGATCTTCTAGCCCAGACATTTCGCTCGTTTCATCCAATCTTTCTAGTGCTTGCTCGTGGTCCACTTCTACAACTCTGTCTAGTGATCACATTCCCATTTTCGTCCATATCGATCTCTCAAATTCTCTAGCCCCTTATTCTGGTATTCGTCACCGTTCTTATCTCAATTTTGGCCTTGCAGACTGGAGCCTATTCAGAGAGGGTGCACTTCACCGAGCGGCTGAATATCCATGGAATGGCGATGTGCACCAGAAAGAGCGTCACATATCTGACGCTATCCGGAAGGCTATGAAAGCGGCCATACCAGAAGGACGTGTGAAAACTTTTTACCCTAATGTCACCAGGGAAATACTTCAGAAAATCAGGACAAGAGATAAAAAGAGATCTGCCAACCATCTGAACCCGAAGGTCACTGAACTTGACGACGAGATTAGAAAAGACTTGGACAGGCACAAGAAAGACGAGTGGCAGAAGTTCACTGAAAAATTGAACTTCAAGACAGATGGTGCTGCTACATAGAAAATCCTGAGAAAACTCTCCGGAAAAAACCACACCCGCCACCGTATATACTATCGAGTTTGAGAACAATGTATTCAAGTCAGGACAAGATGCCGCTTACGCTCTGGGCAAGAGCTTCTTCATAACATGTGCGAAGCGTGGCCCGCAAAACCGAGTGACAGTAAGGGAGCTGTGCCGCCTTCCGCTTATGGGCACGGCTGATGCCTTCACTCCTGCGCAGGTGGAGAAGATTATAAAGGAAATGCGTAATTCCAAAGCCATTAGACCTGACGGAATCTGTCCAGCAGTCCTAAAGAAGCTCCCCAGTGAATTTCTCTCCCTGCTCACTGATTTAATGAACACTCCATTCCGAACCTGCACACTGCCACAAAACAGGAAAACAGCAAATGTCATTCCTCTGCCTAAGCCCGGTAGATCGCTGTTATCAGCGAAAGGATACAGACCAATAAGCCTTTTGTCACCTCTAGCCAAGGTTGCTGAAAAGCTTGTCGCCAATGATTTGGCTCAGCATAATGAGAAACAACATCACCAGCACGGCTTTAGGAAGCTACATTCCACCACGACGGCGCTTTTGGAAATCGTTGGCTATGCCATCGACGGCTTCAACATGAGAAAGCCCTCAGGACCGTTGCTGTAGCCCTGGACTTGACAAAGGCATTCGACAGCGTTGTTGTTGTTGTTGTTGTTGCCCATCTTCCACCATATACACTGATCCTGGATCCAACTTCCGGCACGTAGACGACATAATCGAAGCAGATTGGGATCCTCTTCTCTGGAGGATCCCGGGATGGGGCGTTATTCAACCCTCTTTTTTTTCAATTTTTTTTGTCTGTTTTTTATTCATTTTTTTAAGCCTTTATTTAATTTTTTTTAGCTTTTATTTAATTTTTTTTTAAGCTTTTATTTTTTTTTATTTTTTCATACTTATATGATCAAAGTGAACAGTCAATGAATTATCAAAGTGACAGGAAATTGACGACTTCCACTGGTTTGAGCCAGAGATCTTCGATTGTAAGGTGCGTTGGCTTTCCAGAGCATGAGAACATGTGAGGTACTGTGTGTTCCTCGAGCCCACAGTCAGGGCAAAGTGGGTTATCGGCTGCTCCTATCTTAAGCAGCTACCATTGCGACTTCAGTAGAAACCACTCCGGAGCTGGGATAGCGCTGCCCGATTTGATCTTGGTAAAGTCTCCTCCTCCTTCGCAATCTTCGGCGGCGGTTCACCTAGCAGGGGAGAGTTCATAGTACCCAAGAACTCTTTTACAAACTCCTTGTGAACTTCTTTCCGAATGCTCTCTGCAGTTCCAGGTCTTACCGACATTGGCTTGACAGTTCTGACATGCTTCCTGATCTGTCTAGGCAGTTCCGGCTTCTTCATTATGTCGTGCGATGGGTGTTGAGGGTCCATTGTCGCAACCGTACGATATTGACGAGTCAGCATCTCATTATGAGCTTGGACTGGCATGATTCCCGTCTCGTTACTCAGGTGGGTGGTGCTCGCCATCGCCAGGCTTCCCGTCGCGGTCCTCAAGGCTGCATTTTGACACGCTTGTAACCGGTCCCAGTGAGACGGTGCAATGAGCGGGCTCCAGGCTGGAGCAGCGTATGAAATCACGGATTGTCCGATGGCACGGTAGGTCAATGTGAGCAGCTCTTTGTTTTGTCCCCAGTTCCTTCCTGCCAACGCTTTCAAGAGGTTTGCTCGTTTAGCCGTCTTCTTACGAACAGCTTCCGCATGTAGTCGTCCCGTCATCATAGTATCGAAATGATAGCCGAGAATCGTCGGATTTCTTTCGTGCGTGATTTGCGTCCCATTTATGAACACTTTCGGCACGTATCTCGCTTGAGCAGGATGTGTTGTAAGAAGAGAGACAGTGGTCTTCTGGAGCGACAGTTGAAGATGTAGATCTTCCAGGGCCTTTGTTAGTATCGGAAGATAGTCGTTCAGGCGTTTTTCGCAGGTTTCCACATCTGGATGTGATGCAACCAAAGTTAGGTCATCCGCATATCCGAATAGGCGTGTTTCTGGTGGTGGTGCCGGGAGTTCTGCGATGTAGAAAGAAAACAGGAGCGGATAGAGAACCGCACCTTGCGGGACCCCGGAGCGCACCAATCTTATGTTAAACATCTGGCCTCTAAACTCCGTTCGTATTGTTCTGCCCTTCAAGTAGCTCGAGATCCAGCGGGCTAAACCTCTCGGCAGGGACGACTCCGCAAGCTTTTGACAAAGCATGGAGATAACGACAGTGTCATAGGCTTTCTTCAAGTCGAGTGCAACCATAATTGAGCGGCTAGGCGGTCTCTTCTCGTTTAACCCATCTGTAATGAATCCGGTGAGTTCGACCAACGCTGAGGTGGTAGAGAAGCCTTTCCGAAAACCATTCTGCCATCCAGGGATTCGCAGGTGCGTCTCCAGTGTAGGAAGAATGGTTCTTTCAAAGGTGCGGGCCATAGATGAGATGATCGAAATAGGCCTGTAGCTGTTCATACCCTCAGCAGGTTTTCCGGGCTTCAGGAGTGGGAAGATTCTTGCCTCCTTCCAAGATGCCGGGATCAGTCCAGTTGACAGGGTTCTGTGGAAAAGGGCTCTAAGGCATTCACGGAAAATTGGTCCTGAATGTTTGAGCATGATGGGGGCCACACCACTTGTATCCAGCGCTCTAGACGGCTTGCACTTCTTCAAGGCGGCGTCAATAAGGGCGGTCGTAATGAGTGGGACGTCTTCTCTCGAAAAGTTTTTGATCCATCGGAAGGTCCTTCGTGACGATTTCAGGCTTTGATGAGGGCATGGCGAACTGAACTGTTTGCATAGAAGGTTGGCCGTATTCTTGTTGTTCAACGGTTTGCCCTTATGCAGAATTTGGATGGGATTGGGTTTCACTGAACGGCCATCCAAAGCTTTCATGGTTGTCCATAGCTTGGAGGAGTTTGTTCGATGATCTATGCCTTCCACGAACGCTCTCCAAGTCTGTTGTCGGTCAATCCTCACTTCGTCTGCGATTTCTCTGTTCAGCTCAGGGATCCTGGCGTTGGTGGGGTCCGTTTTACGAATCGAGTCTCTTTCCCTTATGAGGTCCTTAGCGTTATCCGACAGTCCCGGCATAAAAGCCTTACGCCTACCCTTAGGGATAGATTGTGACGTTGCTGTCCTTACGGCTGATGTCAGGAATCGATCCATCTCTAGTGAGTTTGCCCGGAAGTCAAAACCAGCAGATTGCTGTTCCAGCACAGACGAGAACTTGAAACAGTTCGTTTGAACTCCATCAGGATCGGAAGGTGGTCACTCGCCCCTGTGTTCACGGTGTCCCAAGCTGCTGACGATGCTAAGTCCTGTGAGCACAGCGAGAGGTCCGGTGACGACGGTCTTCCATATTTCGGCTTCCTAGTAGGGTGCTGCGCATCATTGAGAATCACGAAATAAGACTGCGCTATCTCCTCTTCGAGGTCCTGTCCACGTTGGTCCTCTTCACCCTCTGACCATAGAGGACTGTGCGCGCTGACATCTCCCATGACGATTGTGGATTTCCCGCATGTTAGGAATCGGGCGATAGACAGCTCGTATGAGGGTGGGCATGAGGATCTTGGCGGAGAGTAGAGGTTGTGAATGTGAACAGATCCAGCCTTCGTTTCCACAGCTATGGAGATGCATTCCGTGGTACCATCGCTAGTTGTTAGAGTGATCACACTGCACTGTAAGTCGTTTCTAACCAGAAAAGCCACACCTCCTCCAGAGCTCGTCCTGTCGTTTCTCAGGCAGGTGTAACCTCGAACAACCGGTGATCCGTGTTTTGGGTCCAGTTTAGTCTCTTGGAGTCCCACAATTTCAGCTCCTATACGGTATGCGAAAGCTTCTAGTTCCGCTGATTTGTTGCGAAAACCATTTATATTCCACTGGATCATCTTTAGGGAGTCGGGACTTGAACGCTGAGGTTGAAATGCCGGCACGGCTACGCAGTTCGGGCACACGTATGAGTTGTCCGCATCCTTAAAGGACTTGAGACCGGAACATTTCCTCACATGAGTCCATTTCCTGCACTTGATACATTGGACGCTCCCTGCAGCGGCTGAGGTACCACACTGGGTGCAGGGCCATCGAATCCGATGAGGGGGTCCAGGGTTTGCTTCGATTCCGGCACGGATGAGTAGACAACGGATCAGCAGCGCCGGTTTATGCTGACCCGCAACCGATAAAATGGCTCCAGGACTCGTGAAAAGTGAATTCTGGGAGGTATAGTTGAGGACCTTTGACTTCGGAAGGATGACGGCAGTTGTAGACGACTTCTTCTTCCGCGTACGCTCTTGCCAACGAGTAGGCGATCCTCCATAAGAGCTTCGATTCCGGCATCGCCAGGACTCGTGAAAAGGAATCGAAGCAAACCCTGGACCCCCTCATCGGATTCGATGGCCCTGCACCCAGTGTGATACCTCAGCAAAATCATGTCTCGACAGTGTTAACCTGGGTATTCTGTCGGATAACGTACTGAAGTCCTATATTCCACCTTGGCAGAAGCGTTGGATAACAGCATTCGTCAAGGGCCGTCGAGCAAAAGTTATGTTTCAAAATCATGTCTCTAAAAGTATCCCCATAGCTGCCGGTGTTCCGCAAGGCATAGCCTTATCGCCCGCTCTGTTTAATCCGTACTTAGAGGACATTCCGGCACCTCCCCAGGACATTAAAGTTGTCGCCTACGCTGATGATATGACTATCATGTGCCAAAACCGCGACATACAAGCGGCCGCGAGCAAGATCAACGAGTACCTGATCGATTTGAAAAGCTATTTCGATCACAAGATGCTCAGGGTCTCAGCTGCCAAGTCTTCAGTATCAGTTTTCTCAACGGACCCCAAAGAGCACAGCGCCCATCCTGATGTCAGCTGGGGTGGAAATCGCATGCGTGCTGCTCGCTTCGTCAAACTACTCGGCCTTATACTCGATCCGTCGCTGAAGTTTTCACAAGAACACCGAGCAAAAGCAAGCAGTTGTAAAAGCTAAACTCAATGTGCTAAGGGCGCTGGGAGGTACATCATGGGGCAGCAGTAAGGAAACTATTCTGACCACGTATAAGGCTATACTGCAGCCCGCCCTAAAGTATGCGGCACCGGTTTGGCAGCACTTTGTGTCGGACTCATCCTGGACTAAGGTGCAGCGTGAGCAAAACGCTGCTCTTCGGATCGCCACCGGATGTGCTAGGAGTTCGCCAATCGAGCATTTACACGCCGAGACACGGGTGCTACCAGTAAAGGAGCACCGTCACCTCCAGGCCCAGCAGCTGCATATTAGCATCGTCAAGCAGCCAACCACCCATCTTGGAGAGTACTTGAGCCTGTAAGAGAGAGAGGCATCAGAAAACCTTTTGCCGGTGCTCCGGATAAAGTCGATCTGCAAAGATGGCACGATTCATATCAAGAACGCTTCCGTCTGTTGCGCGAGGAGCACACCCATTTCGTCAGAGGGTATCTGGAAAGAGCGGTTGTTAATCCTATTCTGGGTACTGTGCCGCCTCGAGTTTCTGAGTCTGAGTCTCAGCTTACAAGGGAAGTATAAGAAGCGTAGGTCGGATCTGCGAAAACGACTAGTATGGTTAGTATCTCTTCTAGCTCAATAGTAAAACTGCGCAGTATCCCGCCGCGAGCCGGAGGCTCAAAAAAGTTATGAGCATTTTTTAAGCCTGGCGAAAAGGCAAGGGTACCCATCAGGCATTTTTTTGGAGTTTCAAAAAATTTTCCCAGATTTAGCTCAAAAGTTGTATGTAGGGATAATATAGGGTGGCGAATACGAATCTGAAGTCCATTTGTCGAAATTTTGAGGTTTACTGTAGGTTACGGTAGATAACATGTCATTTAGGGGTCAAAACCCACCTTAGTGTTTTGAAAATCGACAAACGGACGTCAAATTCGTATTCTCCACCCCGAATAACCCCCGTATACAAATTTAGAGTAAAATCTGAGATTTTTACCAAACTACCGTATACCCACCGTAATCTACGGTAATCTGCAAAAGATCGATAAACGGACTTCAGAGTCGTGTTTAGCACTCCAAGTAACCCTCAGAAAATGATTTTGAGACATATCTATCGTAGAAAACCGGTAAACTCGAAAGTGGCGTTTTTCCCTCGAAATTTTCCCCGGTTGGGAAGCTTCAAACGAAATTAGCCGAAAACATTGGAAAATCGACTAATTAACCACAGATTCGTGATCAGCGCCCCGAAAAACCTCCCTAGGAGAATTTTAAGTCAAATCTGGAACATTTTTCTAAAACGCTTCCAGAGCCCTCAATTGGTAGAAATAAACGCCCAACCGAAAATTCGTAGAAGTCCAAAACGCTTTTAGTCTGGACAAAGTACGGAAAATGTGCCTTCACTCAAACTTTGCTCAGGGGGGTAGTTTTTGACGCTGAACACATTTATGAGGTCCGTTTCCGGATTTTCCGAAGACTAACGCGCTTTTTGGAAGGTACAAAAAGCACAAAAAAATGAGCTTTTTAAGCTTGTAACTTCTTGGAACCTGCGACTCGCGGCGGGATACTGCGCAGTTTTACTATTGAGCCACAAGTGATACTAACGATACTAGTCGTTTTGGCAGATCCGACCTACGCTTTGTATACTTCCCTTGTTAGTAGACGTGCCAGATGCACTCTAGCCTCGTTGCGCTGTGGGCACTCAACGCTCCTGATGTCCTACGTGAACAGGATCGACAATAGCACTCCCGACGTTTGCCCGGACTGTGGTGGTCCCGGCCACAATACCCTACACTTATTCAACTGCCCAAAAAACCCTAAAACATTGACTACAATAGACCTATGGACGAATCCAACGCTGGTCGCCCAGCTTCTGAACCTATAGCAATTACTCTCTTCGCGGCTGCAAAGAAGAGGAGAAGTAACCATGTCCCCGTCTTTATCCATATCGATCTCTCCAACTCTCTCGCTCCCTATTCTGGTGTTCGTCAACGTTCTTATCTTAATTTAGGCCGAGCAGACTGGCGCCTGTTCAGTGAAGTTGCGCTTCGCCTATCGGCAGATTACCCGTGGAATGGAAGCGTGCACCAGAAAGAAAGCCATCTATCTGACGCAATCCGCAAGGCCATGAATGCGGCTATTCCTATCGGTTGCGTCAAGACGTTCTATCCAAATGTCAGCAGAGACATCCCCGACAAAATTAGAACGAGAGATGCGAGGAGAGCGGTTAATCATCTGGACCCCGTGGTTGCTGAGCTTGACAGTGAGATCAAAAAGGATTTGGACAGACACAAGAAAGAAGAGTGGGAGAAGTTCACCGGACAGATGGACTTTAAGACGGACAGTGCAGCTACTTGGAAGGTTTTACGGAAGCTTTCGGGTAAAAGCTCACCCGCCACCGTCTATACAGTCGAATTCGACGACGGCGTATTCAAATCAGGAAAGGAAGCCGCTTATGCGCTCGGGAAAAGATTTTTCATCACCAGTGCTAAACGAGGTCCGCAGAATAGAGTGACTGTAAGAGAACTGTGCCGCCTCCCGCTTATGAGCACGGCCGAAGCGTTTACTACGACGCAAGTTGAGAAGATTATAAAGGAAATGCGGAACTCTAGAGCTATTGGTCCTGATGGGCTATGTCCTGCTGTCTTGAAGAAGATACCCACTGACCTACTACCGCTTCTCACTGATGTGATAAACACCTCGTTCAAGTCGTGTACTATCCCGCAGAATTGGAAGACGGCAAACGTCGTTCCGCTGCCCGAGCCTGGCAAGCCCCAAGCTTCAGTCAAGGGATATCGGCCCATTAGCTTGTTGTCTTCTTTTGCTAAAGTAGCTTAAAAGCTGATTGTCAAAGACTTGGCCGAACACAACGAGAGACAGGGGTTTCAGCATGGATTCAGAAGACTGCATTCCACCACGACAGCTTTGTTAAAAATTACTAGCTATGCGATTGATGGTTTCAACGCCTATAAGCCGCAGAGAACTGTTGCAGTTGCCTTGGATCTCACCAAGGCCTTCGACACAGTGAATCTTGGCATCTTATCAAACAACATACTGGAGTCATCAATCCCGCCATGGCAAAAGCGCTGGATAGCTGCATTCACTAAGGGAAGACGGGCTAGAGTGATGTTCCAGAATCATGTCTCAAACAGCATTCCGATTGCAGCTGGAGTTCCACAGGGCGGCGTATTGTCGCCTGCTCTCTTCAGTCTGTACCTCGGAGATATGCCCGCCCCTCCCCAAGATATCAAGGTGGTCGCTTACGCTGATGATATGACTGTCTTGTGTCGTGATCGGGACATAAATGTGGCCGCCGCTTAGATTAACGGGTACTTGACCACACTGAAAAGCTTCTTCGACCGCAAAATGCTGAAGATTTCTGCGTCAAAGTCATCGGTATCCGTACTCACAACAGACCCATCTGAACACAGCGCACATCCGTATGCCGTTTGGAATGGAGATCGTTTGCCTGCCGCCCGCTTCCCAAAACTTCTCGGACTAGTGCTCGATCCATCGCTCAAGTTCCATAAGAACACGGAACAGAAGCAGGCTATCGTTAAAGCGAAGCTTAACGTGCTTAGAGCCCTGGGCGGTACAACATGGGGTAGTAGCAAAGAAACCATTATTACGACGTATAAAGCGATTCTACAGCCTGCACTAGAATACGGCACACCAGTTTGGCAGCATCTAGTTTCGGAATCCTCTTGGACTAAGATGCAACGCATACAGAATGCGGCTCTTCGAATCGCCACCGGATGTGCAAGAAGTTCCCCGGTCGATCATTCGCATGCTGAGACCCGCTTATTACCAGTAAGGGAGCACTGTGAGCTCCAGGCCCAACAATTTTTCATTAACATTGTCAAACAACCAAATCACCCCTCTCGGAGAGTGCTAAACCCCGTCAGAGAAAGAAAGATCAGAAAGCCATTCGCCGATGCTCCCAGCAAAGTCAATCTGCAAAGATGGCACGACTCACAGCAAGAAAGACTCCGTCTATTGCGCGAGGAGCATACTCAGTTAGTACGGTGCCATCTGGAAAAGGCGGTCATTAATCCCATACTGGGGGTAGTGCCGCCCCAAGTCTGTACATCCGAGGATCGACTCGGAAGGAGGGCCAGGTGCACCCTGGCATCGCTGCGCTGTGGTCATTCTACCATGCTTATGTCCAACGCCAGCAAAATAGACAGCAGCAAATCATATGTCTGCCCGGACTGCGGCTGCCTCGGCCATGACACTGCACACCTCTTCAAATGTCCGGAGAGACCCACCACGCTGACCGTAATGGACCTATGGACGAATCCGTTACTGGTCGCCCAGTTCCTCAACCTATGACAAAACTCTCAATGTGGCTGCAAAGAAGAAGAAGAAGATTAATTCGAATCTTAGCTGGAATCCCCATTGCAGAGAAATCTCCAAAAAAGGTACCTCGGTGGCTAACTGTATTTTGAGATCCCTAAAACATCCCTGTCTTGTTCACTACAAGAAAGCATTCACCGTTTACTGCCGACCCCTACTGGAGTACTGTACTCAGGTTTGGTCACCTTCCACAGTGGAAGATGATGAGATCATTGAAAATGTGCAAAAACGACACTCTAGACGTGTGTTCACCAAAGTATTCCCAAATAGAGAAGTTCCAGATTATGCAGCTCGTTTGGATATGCTAGGGTTAAATACCCTACGATATCGCAGAGCTGAATTTGATTTGCATCTGTGCTATAAGATCGTGCATGGTTTTTGCGACATTCCCTTCGACAGTCTTTTCGTGTTTACTCGCCACCATGTCCGTTCTCGCAAACATGGATTCCAACTTGAACGGAAATTCACCTCTGAAGGCAGCATATTGAATTCCTTTGCGTTCAGGGTTGTCACAACTTGGAACAATTTGCCGGCAGAAATCGCTGAATCCGGAAACTTTTCTATCTTTCGGAGTAGACTATCCAAGTACGATCTCAGGTCATTACAAGGAACGGGTGAGCGTCCACTCTGATTAAAAGGGTATTACTAGTAATCTGATGAGACGGGTTTTTCCAGCTTGTTGTGCTTTTCTTTGTCCCAGAAGCGGTGGCCTCAAGTACCTTGAGACAAGATGACAAGCGTTCGTCGTATGGCGCAGCGTACATTGGCGCGTCGTAGGAGTGATGATCAAGGGGCACCGTAATAGTGTTTCGGTGTGTTATATGGCGAAAAATGTATTATCATCGCGTTAGAAGCACTCTAAAATTTTACAAAGTCAGAAAATGCATATACTGAGGCTTTGGTTTTGAGCAATAAACCCATGCAACTCAATTTTTAAAAAAAACATGCCACGAGGGCATTGGATTGAGCACGGGTGTCAAAATCACTCTAAAATAAGTCGCATATCACCGATCATATCATTTCAAAACTAATTCACCCATTATTCAACTTCTTCAGTTTTTTTTTCATAAATTTGTACTGAAACGGGATTTCAAAGTGGCAAATTACGACATAATTGGAATCTATCTAGATACTGTTGAGGCTCTTTTCATTATTCAAGTCCTTACGGTCAAAGGATCCGCAGCTACTGACCAAAGCTTATAAGATTTACGTCCGGTCTGCGCTGGAGGATCCGAGATGCTCAACCTACGCGTGGTGGATCTGTGGAGTCAACTACCAAGATCAAGGAGACTCATCAAACGGGCATCAACAACTCCACGAGGAGTTTTTCCTGTATGGGAGTGCGAATGGCTGGCTGCCGCATTCCTTCGCATTCCACTGTTACGAGCCGGCATTGAGAGGAACCCAGGGCCGCGCAGCAAGACTCCACGATATCCCTGTTGTCACTAAGGATTATCGGCTCAACATGCAAGCGTCCAGTGCGGTGGTTGCCTCGGCTGGGTACACCTCAAATGTTCGGGGTTAACCAGCTACAATGACTATACTGATGCTTACTGTTGTATATCTTGCTCTAACTCTCCCCCTAGTGTTCCTCTTCATAGTCTAGACATTTTTCAGCTTAACATCAATGGCCACTGTACAGGGATCTACCTCCTCGTTGGTGTACGGTGGAAGCGTTCACAGACCCTGTAGGGTTGCCTGGCAAGTCTTGGTGTGAACGACGAACAGATCCGAACTGTCTCCCCCCTAGAATGTCAGCGTCAAGCCAGCGCTGAAGCGTGCATGGGGCTCATCCCACGCCCTTGCCCGGCTAAGGACGAGATCTAGGAGACGAATGCCTTTACGCATCGACATCCAATCAGCTGCCCCAGTCCTCCGCACACCGCGCCCAGCCGTCTACGACGTCGGAAGGTATGGCAACCGGTGAGGGGCGATCAAATCTCGGAGTACGCAGGACGTTTTATGGAAACGGACAAACTGGACCGGACAAACACAGACATCACGACTGTGTACGATTTTGCTCTTTCAACGCCCGAACTCTTTCAACTGAAGCGGATCAGGACGTCTTTCTGCGAGCTGCGGATCGAATACTTTACGATGTTATAGCAGTACAGGAGACAAAGACGAACAAAGATTCCGTGCAGAAAATGAAAGATGGAAGATTGTTGATTCTCGGAAAAAGTGGAGGGACGGAACGTTGGCGGTGTTGGCTTCTTACTCAACAGCACCATAGCACACACTATGGATTCGCACTTCATCTACTCCCCACGCCTGGCCGTTTTACGACTCAAGCCCAAAGGACATCCAGCAATCTCTATCATCAACGCATATGCACCAACATCAGCTGCTGCGGATGATGAGCTCGATGAGTTCTACGGACAACTCGAGGATGTAGTAGCTAAAGAAAGAGGCTTTTACAAGATTTGTCTGGGCGACTTCAATGCTGTCCTCGGAAGAGCAGTAGATGGAGAAGGAAAAATCGGATCGTATGGAGGCAACATCAGAAACGATAATGGTTCTCGCCTGGCAGACTTTTTATGTAGCGCACGTATGTTCCACGGTAATTCGTTTTACAAGAAGCCCGAAAGTCGAAGATGGACCTGGAAGTCACCGAACGGAACGACGACCAATGAGATTGACCATATTCTCTCTAATCGGCGATGGGCCCTCCTAGACGTCGGCACTGTTCCATCATTCGTGACAGGCTCTGACCACAGAATGCTTCGTGCAAAGCTTCGGCTTCACAACAACTTTACGAGTAAACATCTTAGTCAGAGATTTTGCAGCAAAGTCCGAACCGTGGATTCAGAAGTGATGCAGCGCAGTGTAGCCGATACGCAATGGAATGTTTTTGATGATCCTACAGACGATTACAAGGATCTGTAACGCAAGATAAAGGACGCCGAAAAAAATTCATTGGTTGGAGCAGCGGAACCAATTGAGAGGTTGCGCAAGGAGACTAAACTGTTGCTGGAAAAACGCCGCCTGGTACATCTCGATCCGAATACCAGTCATTTGGAACGTGTTACGATCAGCAAAGTTTGCAGAGCTGAGGTATCGAGCGATTTGAAGCAATATTGAGCGCGGAAGTTGTTGGACACCGTGAACCAGAGGAAAAGCATCAGGTTTTGTCGGAGTGAGCTGTCAGATCGCAGAGAACAAGTGTCAGCCCTCCGGGATTCCTCGGGTTGCATTTGCACGTCCCGCGCTGGTATGGAAAAAATTGTGGTGGATTTCTACAGCACTCTCTTCAACTCAACACTGTCCGTGCCGCGCAGCCCACTACCTGCAATAGCGGATGACCCGCCTCCAATCCTTGAGAGTGAAGTTGCTTTTGCTGTCAAAGGGATGAAGAAAAACACAGCTACTGGACCAGATGGCATTACCACCGAGTCCCTCAGAGCGGGTGGTTCACCTTTATGGAAAGTTCTTGCGGAACACTTCTCCAGATACCTCGCGCGAGGATTCGTTCCCGCGCAGTGGAAATCGTCAAGAACGATACTCCTATTCAAAAAGGGTGATCGGGATGACATCAACAACTACAGGCCAATCGCTCTACTCCCAGTGCCGTACAAGGTCTTTACGAAGATTCTGCTGAACAGGATAGAGAAGGCTCTGGACGACTTCCAGCCCAGAGAACAGGCAGGCTTCCGTAAGGGTTACTGCTGTCTTGATCACATTCCGGCGCTATCGCAAGTCATTGAACGGACAAGGGAGTACCATCTACCTCTAGCGCTCGTCTTCGTGGACTATACCAAGGCATTCGATTCGGTTGAAGTCCCGGCTATTCTTAACGCTCTCATCCACGCTGGTGTTGACGCCCAGTACATCAGAATATTGGAAAAGTGCAACAACGGAAGCAACACCATTATTCAACTATTCGAGAGGAAACTGAAGGTGTCAATTGGAAAGGGTGTCAGACAGGGAGATACCATCTCGACGAAGCTGTTCACGGCCGCGTTACAAGACGTGATGCGCCACATCGACTGGGACAGCAAAGGTATCCTCATAGACGGGTGCAGACTATCCAACTTGCGCTTCGCTGACGACATTGTGCTGCTTGGTTCGTCTTCCGCAGAAGTCGAAGGAATGCTTAACGAACTGGACGCTGCAGGAAAAGCGATCGGCCTTACAATGAATCTGAGGAAAACCCAAGTGATGCGCAACCAGTGGTGCGACGACAGCCCCATTCGTCTCTCTGGCATTCCCCTACCCACTACGAACAGCTACGTCTATCTCGGAAGAGAGGTGAACATGCAAAACGACTTGTCTACGGAGATCGGACGGAGACGACGAGCTGCCTGGTCTGCACTTGGATCGATAGTGGAAGTGACAGACAAATTGCGGGATGTGAAGACACGAGCACGTTTGTTCGACACCACGGTGCTACCTGCGCTGTGCTATGGAACCGAGACATGGGCGGAAACGAAGGCGACCACACAGGCCATAAGGACAGCTCACAGGGCCCTGGAATGCAGACTACTGAAGACTAATCGTCGTGCCCAGCGAGCTGGTGGCCTACGCAGTGCTGATCTTCGGAAGCAGTCGCAGTTAATGAACCCTCTTCTGTTCATGGCCCAGTCCAAACACCGATGGGCAGGACACGTGTTGCGTCGCATGGATGACCGATGGAGCCTCCGTACAACAGTCTGGTTACCACGTGATTGCCGCCGGCCTCTAGGCCGTCCTCCCACAAGATGGAACTCTGTATTTTCAGGCAGAGTCAAGACGTTCTGCACCGAGCGAGAGCTTCCTGAAAATCACCATCACTGGATGTCCCTTGCTCGGGATCGGTCGAGCTGGTTGAGATGTGGTCCACACGGCGGCGACGCGCAGTGAAGATGGATCATCAAGGTATCAAGGTAAGGTAACATCAATGGCCTGCGTGCCAAACTTGCTGAACTCACATTGTACATTGAACGCTTTCATCCAGATGTCATTCTCCTTCAGGAGACAAAACTTAGCCCAACATCCTCCCTACCCCGCCTCCCCGGGTATACGTCATACCACCTTCCCCGCACATCCCATGGTGGTGGCGTCTCTACATTTGTAAAATCCTCCATACCCTCCCACCTTATTCCTATTCCTAATGATAATGTTGTAGAATGTATTGGTGTTCATGTTGTATTGCAAAGTCGCCCCATAGATATTGTTAATATTTATATTCCCCCTATCTCCTCATGTCCCAATTCGTTTGACCCCACTTTATTTTCTTATTCTGTGCACTCTGCCCTCCCATCGTCTTCTGTTGTCGTGGCTGGCGATTTTAACGCTCACTCTACATCCTGGTTCTCCTCTCTAGATCCTGATGACAGAGGTGAACTACTAGAGCTTTTTGCGGAGGACTGTGACCTTGTTGCCATTAATGAGGACGCCCCCACTCGCCTTCCGTCCACGGGCAGCAGGCCGTCCTCCCCTGATGTCACTTTTGTATCCTCTTCTCTTGCTGTTTCCTGTAACTGGTCCACTGCTATAGCTATGGCCAGCGATCGTGTACCCATATGTGCTTCATTGGATTTGTCGCTCAATAGTCACCTGGCACCTTTCGTAGGCTCGCGTAGCAAATTGTACACCAACTATCGTAAGGCTAACTGGCTCACGTTTAAGGAGGTGTTACTCAGTCGGGTAGCCTGCTATCCGCTTACCGGCTCCGTTCATGAGAAGGACAAGCTCATCGTTGATGCCATATGCAATGCCTCCAGAATTGCAATTTCTACAGAGCGCGTTAGAACGTTTCATCCTAACGTTCCCAGAGATGTTCTGGAGCTGATCGAATCACGGGATGCGAAACGCCGTGCTGATCCTGCGGATCCCAGTATTCAACCACTGTCTGATGAGATCACCAAAAGGCTGAATGATTACAAGCGGACGCGATGGATGGAGTTCACTGAATCCTTGAATTTCTCCACTGATGCAAAGAAGACTTGGAGCATTCTTAAGCGGTTGTCTGGGAAGAAAATGGCAGCGGATCGCAACATGCTTGAGTTCCCTTCAGGGAAATTCGAGTCCGGCTGTAAGGCTGCATGCCGACTTGGAAAACACTTTGCTTCAGCGACGTCCCGCCGTGATCGATCCAACAGGCTCACTCTCCGGTCTATAAGGAAGCTCAGCCGACAAGATGTACCTGCCATAACTGCCTCTGAGATGTCTTCCCTCATCAAGTCCATGAAAAACTCGCGAGCCGAGGGACCCGACGGCGTGTCAGCCGTCCATCTCAAGCACTTGTCGGAACAGTTTCTTGAATTACTTTGTGATTTGGTCTACTCGTCATTCAGCTCAGGTGTCATTCCCGCTAGATGGAAGCAAGCAGTTGTTCTACCGATCCTCAAGCCTGGCAGACCAGAAGATCAAGCAACTTCGCATCGGCCCATCTCCCTTTTGTCCCCTATTGCTAAGTTAGCGGAGAAATTTATTAACCCGCACCTCCAAGAAGCACTACGACATAACGTGCATCAACATGGCTTCAAGAAGGCCCACTCTACCATCATGGCACTCACGTCTATCACTGAACACATAACGTCGGCGTGGATCCGGAAGAGACTTTGCGTTCACTGTTGAATGTTGGCGCAAACTCGGTGCACCTATGTTATAGCATGTGGCACCGAGTTTGCGCCAACCTTCGATGGGGAACGCAAGGTCTCTTCCGGATCCACGCCGATGTTAATTGCTGGCTTCAATATGAAACCTCCAGCTGGAAGAAGTATAGTCGTGGCAGTTGACTTAACCGCTGCCTTCGATAATGTCAGTATCCCTCTGCTGTCGAAATCGATTCTGTACTCTTCTATTCCTGATTGGTACAAAAGATGGACTGATAAATTTGTCAAGAATCGCTCCATTCGTTAAGAAGAAGTTTGGTATTCGAAGGTTTTTTTTCGAATGAATGAATAATTCGAATATTGAAATTACGAAATTTTCAAATGAATAAATTTTTCGAATATTGAAATTTCGAAATTCTCAAATGAATGAATTTTTCGAATATTGTTTTTTCGGGATTTCCGAATGAATGAATTTTTTGAATATTCCGCTTTTCAAGATTCCCGAATGAATGAATTTTTCAAATATGGTTTTTTTGGGAATTCCGAATGAATGAATTTTTCGAATATGGTTTTTTTGGGGATTCCGAATGAATGAATTTTTCGAATATTCCGCTTTTCAAGATTTCCGAATGAATGAATTTTTCGAATATGGTTTTTTTGAGAATTCCGAATGAATGAATTTTTTGAATATTCCGCTTTTCAAGATTCCCGAATGAATGAATTTTTCGAATATTATGCTTCCCAGGATTTCCGAATGAATGAATTTTTCGAATATTCCGCTTTTCAAGATTTCCGAATGAATGAATTTTTCGAAAATGTTTTTTTTGGGAATTCCGAACGCATGAATTTTTCGAATATTCCGCTTTTCAAGATTTCCGAATGAATGAATTTTTCGAATATTCCGTTTTTCAAGATTTCCGAATGAATGAATTTTTCGAATATGGTTTTTTGGGAATTCCGAATGAATGAATTTTTCGAATATTCCGCTTTTCGAGATTCCCGAATGAATGAATTTTCAGATATTCCGCTTTTCGAGATTCCCGAATGAATGAATGATTCGAAAAATGCTCTCTATTTTCGAATCAAATGAATATTCGGAATTCCACGGAGAATTCCAAAAAATGCAAGTCTGCCACGGCAGGTCCCGGCGTTTTCTCTTCGACTAACTATAACTGAAGCCTGAATCCTCCGGCTGTTCGAATTTAGGCCTGCTATGGCCGATCCAGTCAGTACGCGGACGAAGAAAGTTGAAAACACAAAAAAAAATCTCACGGGTGATAAAGGCATGACGAAATCGGGCCCCAAGCATGGAAAACTTTATTAACTTTAAAAAAGAACTAACTTCAGTGAGAGTTTGGTGATGATGGTAAATTATGATCTCGTGCAAAAAAATCTTGTTAATGTTAAATATTGGTTAACGATTAGGCATACCCTCTCCCAAACGAGATGGCAAGCGAAGAGTCCAATGAAGCAGCGACCCTCTGCGTCTCTGAGATTTTCGCATTTTCGGGCGTCGCGTACGCAAATATAGTTAGGCCCGTGGCCTGTTTCCTCGAAAAAAAAAACGTTTAAATTCAAATCGCGGCTGGCACGGCGGTTCAATTCTCAGAGATCGGGACTTAATGGCAGTGTTCACGATAATCTTCGATTTTGAGATTAATCGCTAAATCGATTGTTTGGCCCCCGAGTAGAACTGAAATGACGAAGAAACCGAGAAAAACGCACCAGATGGGCACGAAATCCTCAAGTATCAGCCCGCCTCTCAAGTATCAATGGAACTGTTCGTTGTGACAATGAAATCTTTTGTGGACCCGTCTTTTGCAATTCTCCATTCTGCGTTTCTCCGTTCTTTCCTTCGGGCCCTAACTAATACTATTTTGCCCAAAATATTCTTCCATTTCCGATTAGTCCCATTTATAACCGGTGACAACCACCGTGAACATGTTCATCCAATCAAACAACTAGTCCAGGCCTGAGAGTAATGTCTCTGAAACAAGACGTTTTAGTGCGTTTCTCGCCGTTTCTTCGTAATTTTGGTAACACTTGGTTGCCAACGGATTGTTTTGAGTGCAAAACTTGGAAACGAGAATCATCGTGAACACTGCCTCTAAACCACCACGCCAGCCGCGGTTTGAATTTACACGTTACGTAGCATGTCGTACCGTAATCTGAAAACAGATGACTTTAGGCCCACCTACTCAAGAACTCGGGGGCTATGGCCGCCGCACCATTGGCGAACCGCGCCTCCGATCAGCGAACTGATGTCGAAGGGTGCGCGGATCGGCGTCCTCCGGTAAAATCTGTCGGTCCCCGGCCCCCGAGCGGTCCAAAGTTTGTCCATAAGCGGCTCATGAACTGTCCATGTCCATTTTTGGCGTTTCCAGGGGTGCGTTCCAAGAAGATTTCCGTGGGAGGAAAAATAGGTCTGATAAGATATAACGAATTATAGTCTAGCAGATAGGCTCATTTCGGGCTGTCCCTCAAACTATGATTGGTCGGCTCTTATCAGAATAATTTTTCCTCCCTTGGAAACGTTCTTAGAACGCGCCCCAGATTCGCACAGAGGACCCGGGGACATCCCACAAGGATCACCCACGTGGGGGGGGGGGTGACCCCACCGCCACGGTCCACAGTGGGGTGCACCCATCATGGACCCTGGGGACATGGCAGCTGCATAGGGGCGCGGATGGCCGAACGACTCTCAAAGTCTGCGGTTCGCCGTTTCGGCCTTGAAAGTTTGGCGGGCCGTCCCCCGAGTGCCTGACACTTTCCCTGCCACGTAAAGAAGAATATCTGTATTGGGAGTGAGTACCACGGGCATTTCGAAAAGAGTAATGAAGTATGTATGTGAAAAAGAGGAGTGGGTATGTGAAAAACTTTTCGAATCTTGTTTTTGAACTACGGTGACAAATGCTACGCATTTGCGTACGCAACGTCTTACTGTAATCCAAAAATGTCAGCCGCAGGGGACCGCTGCTTCTTGATTGGGACAGGGTATGATTACACCTCACATTAAAGTTACAGGGAAAAGGATGAAGTCTCCTCAATGGTCGGTAGGGTATGCGACCAGCAAACTTATTTCATGGCAAAATGGTAGAATACTGCACAACTAGTGAAGGTCGCTGTCGAAGATTTGGTTTTTCCGAATGAACCGAATATTCGAAAAACGAATATTCTGATTTTCCGAATAAATCGAATATTCGAAAAAACGAATATTTTGCATTTCCGAATAAACCGAATATTCGAAAAACCAAATATTCTGCTCTCCCGAATAAATCGAATATTCGAAAAAACGAATATTTTGCATTTCCGAATAAACCGAATATTCGAAAAAACGAATTTTCTGATTTTCCGAATAAACCGAATATTCGAATTTTCGAAAATTCGAAAATTTATTCGAATATTATTCGATTCGGACCAAAGTATAATATATAGTGTATTTAATGTCGTATAATTACTAAACGGATTGTCCCTCCTCTAGAATCGCAAACTTTTCATATTCATTGTCCAATTCTAGGGAGTCACTCGAGTTATGTAAGTACACATTCACGAGCCTGATATCGAGCGATTATTATAGTGTCAAAAGATGGCCATATTCTGCTTGTAATGTTATTTCTTTAACTTCAATGCATAGGCACTTAAAGGCACAGTCCAACCTCAGAGGTAATTTTTAATATTATGGTCCGGTAGCCGCCAACCCTGCCAAGCGCCAAATCTCAATTCGCTCAAATAAGCTAGAAAAGGCTAGGAAAAAGTCGGCCATGCCCCTTGAAAGAAAAAATGGGTGACGCCCACTGCCAGGTTTCCGACTTCAATGGGAAAGAGACGCGCGAATGATTTCATTCAAAACCTATGTTCTTCAATTTAATTTCGGTTTGGCTTCATATTGTGGCCTGCTTCAAAATGATGGAGCCGAATATCGAGAAAAGACAGGCTCGAGACAACTTGCCCGCGAACTTCTAGTAATTCAAAAGCGAGATTTTTAAGGAGCCGTAACTCCGTTCGTAGTGATTCCTGAGCGATTCTGGAGACACTATGCTGCCGAGATGTCGTACGTTCGTGCCGTGGCAGTGTGGAGGAAAGAAGACCACCTCCGTGCAAACCGACGTCAATCCCTCCGCGGAGAGGGTTTTTGTCATGGGAGAGGTGCTGGCTGGCCGCAGCTCTCCTGAAGATTCTACTGCAAAGAGCCGGCGTCGAGAGGAACCCAGGACCCGCGAAGAAGAAGAACTACCCATGTGCCACATGCGACAGAGATGTCAATTGGTATGGAACCAGCGTCCAATGTTTTGGATGCCAAAGGTGGGTGCACTTCTCTTGTTCGGGTCTCAGTTCTGTGAGGCACCACGATTCTTCCTTTCGTTGTATTGTGTGCTCCGCCTCCAGTAACTCCAATTCCTCACCTACCAACCGCCCTCTCTTAATTGTACATATCAATCTCAACGGCCTTCGCGCCAAGCTTTCTGAACTATCTCTCTTTGCCCGTACTCATCACCCGGATGTTATGATGGTTCAGGAAACCAAACTCTCTCCCTCTGCTACCTCTCGACATCCAAACATCCCGGGCTATACTGCATATCATAATCCTAGGTCATCTCAGGGAGGCGGAGTCTCTACTTTTGTTCTGTCGTCTCTTCCCTCTCACATCATTCCAAACACTCCAGTGGATGGCACTCTCGAGTACATCCCCATCCATCTACCTCTAAAAACTCCACTTTCTCTTTTCAATATATACATTCCTCCTCCCACATCCTGTCTACCAACCTACAACCCTAACCCTCTACTCAAGCAGCTGTATGACTGCTCTCTATCTCCCTCAATTGTCTTTGCGGGTGACTTGAATGCTCACACGTTCTGCTCGTCGCTCGATTCTGATGCTAGAGCAAATGACGTCGAAGATTGGGCGGATGAGTGCGACCTCGTTATCCTTAACGATGGCCAGCCCACTCGTCTCCCTGCCTACGGTCGATCCTCCAGCCCAGACATCTCCCTTGTCTCTTCTAATCTCTCTAACGCCTGCTCTTGGTCTACATCCACAACTCTTTCCAGTGATCACATACCGGTCTTTGTCAATATCGATCTCTCTAACTCGCTTGCTCCCTATACAGGTGTTCGTCATCGTTCTTATCTCAATTTAGGCCTTGCAGACTGGAGCCTGTTCAGGAGGTTGCACTTCGCCAAGCGGCCGAATATCCGTGGAATGGCAATGTACACCAGAATGAGCGCCACCTCTCTAATGCCATCAGGAAGGCGATGAAAGCTGCGATCCCTGAAGGTCGTGTCAAGACCTTCTTTCCCAATGTCACCAGGGAGACACTGCAGAAGATAAGGAAAAGGGACGCAAAGAGAGCTGCTAATCATCTTGACCCAGACATTGCCGAGCTGGATAATGAGATCAGGATGGACCTTGATAGGCACAAGAAAGAATCTTGGGAAAAGTTCACTGAGAAGATGAACTTCAGAAATGATGCAGCAGCAACGTGGAAGGCCTTGAAAAGGATCTCCGGAAAGTTCACCTCCGCCGACAATTCCACGATTGAATTCGACGGCGGAGTCTTCAAATCAGGAAAGAGGCCGCAAATGCTCTTGGGAAGCATTTTTCATAACTAAATCAAAAAGAGAGAAGCAGAATAGAATAACTGTTCGGGAACTCAGTAAACTGCCACTCATGGCTGAAGATGATGCAGTCACGCCCGCTAAGGTCGAGAAGGTTATCAAGGAAATGAGTAACTCGAAGGCAGTAGGGCCAGATGGTTTGAGCCCAGCAGTTCTAAAGAGACTGCCAAATGAACTACTACCCCTGCTCGCTGACGTCATTAATACATCGTTTCGCACCTGTACATTACCTCCAAGATTGGAAAGTAGCACGCGTCATCCATTGCCGAAGCCGGGTAAATCACCATCCACGGCAAAGGTTACAGGCCAATCAGTCTTCTCTCACCTATTGCCAAAGTTGCAGAAAAAATTGGCTGTGGAGGAGCTTGCCGAACATAATAGCAAACAACAGCATCAACATGGTTTCCGTAAGCTACATTCCACCACTACGGCCCTGCTGAAATTGTGAGCTATGTTTTGGACGGCTTCAATGCCATGAAACCTCAGCGTACCGTAGGTGTAGCCCTCGACCTAACGAAGGCTTTTGACACTGTAAATTTGGGCATTTTGTCGGAGAGCCTATTAAGGTCTACCATTCCGCCCTGGCAGAAGCGGTGGATAACCGCATTCACCAAAGGACGTCGGGCAAATGTGCTATTTCAAGGGCACGTCTCCAATAGCATACCAATTGCCGCCGGTGTACCTCAAGGAGGAGTTCTATCGCCTGCTCTTTTCAGTCTGTATATTGAAGATCTACCCGTTCCATCCCAAGACAACCAGGTCGTAGCATATGCGGATGATATTACTATACTATGCCGGGACCGCGACATAAATGTAGCTGCCAGTAAGATCAATGACTACTTGATCGAGTTGAAATGTTTTCTCGATAGCAAGATGCTTACGGTCTCTGCCGCTAAATCATCCGTAACCGTCTTTTCCACTGATAATGCGGAGCACAGTGCTCATCCCATGGTGAAATGGGACGAAACTCGCCTGCCGGCCGCCCGATTCCCTAAGCTGCTCGGACTCGTGTTGGACCCTTCGCTGAGGTTTCATAAGAACACTGAGCAGAAGCAAGCTGCAGTGAAAACAAGACTGAACGTCCTACGTGCTCTCGGCGGAACGTCCTGGGGGTGCAGTAAAGAAACGATCCTGACCACGTACAAGGCCATCGTACAGCCCGCCCTGGAGTATGCTGCACCAGTCTGGCAGCATATCGTGTCGGACACATCCTGGTCCAAGCTGCAGCGCATTCAAAATGGAGCATTGCGAATCGCAACAGGCTGTTCTAAAAGCTCTCCAGTAGAGCACCTACACGCCCAGGCTCGCATTCTGCCAGTTAAGGACCATTGCCAACTCCATGCACAACAGCTGTACATAAACATCCTGAAGCAGCCGAATCATCCGTCGCGAAGACTATTAGACCCCGTTAGAGAGAGAAGTATAAGAAAGCCGTTTGCCGATGCTCCCACGAAAAACAATATACAGAGATGGACCAACGCACAACAAGAACGCCTCCGTCTCTTACGTGCAGAGCATACCCAATTCGTCAAGGATCACTTATGCAAGACCGCCGTAAACTCCATTCTCGGAGTCGTGCCGCCTGAGGTCAGCGAAACCGAGATGGAACTCGGTAGGCGTGCCAGGTGCACCCTTACCTCGTTGCGCTGCGGGCACTCCCCCATGCTTATGTCTTATTTACATAAGATCGATAGCAGCAGACCTGACGAGTGCCCGGATTGTGGTAATAAAGGGCATACTACTGCGCACCTTTTCAACTGCCCGATGAGACCGACATCGTTAACACCAGTAGATCTGTGGGAGAATCCGACGCTTGTGGCTCAGTTCCTCAATCTATGACAGGACCCTCTCTGTGGCTGCAGAAGAAGAAGAAGAAGGAGACACTATTGTGATCAGTGCGAAATTTTCTCCAAGATAGGCAGAAAAACGAAAAATATATTCTGAGGGTAGACTGTGGCTTTAACTACATCATGCCTTCAACAACCAACGAAGTCTTGCGCAAAATAATTCCAGTCGTCAAAAGTATGAGACTTGTAGAACTAATCACTGTATACGATTAGGCGAGAACTGGTCCGCGCCGCGATTTCGTAGGCCCTAAGACCTGGGATTAAAATCGAATAGAAAATCCAACCTCGTGTGTGGATGTTTCACTTCTTAGGGCCCTAAACTATCCCGTATTTGGAAGGGGAAGGAAACTCCGGGTTGGCGCGAAGTTTTTTGTAATAGGTGAAAAATTAGGCGCGGACCAGTTCTCCGGCAACGACTGTATATACCAGTGTACTTCAAAAGAACGTTTTCGTACTGGATTTTTTTTCTAGGATTTTGCCACTGTCTAACGATGAACTTGGTCAGAGGTAGGTACATACCCACCAAGAAAAAGAACCAGGCAGGATGAAGTCACTGAAGAGCTCCGTGGGTACAATCTGTTTGTTAACACCGCAAATAGGCCTCCTACAGAAGCAGAATGTCAGCCATATCTGAACTATATAGCCGCAAGATCAGCTCATTGATGTAGTGGATGTTTGTGAAAGCTGTTCCTGTTAAAACACAGTGTTTCACTATTGACCTCAATGCCCAGCCATTATTTAGATTTGGTAGCCAATAGATTAGATGACAGATGTAGTAAATGCTTCTCGAAGTTGTTCTTGTTAGATCGTTGTTATTTGCCTTTTACTCCAGTATGCTAGGATTCGTTTGGATAAAGCAGGTTGCCCACCACTCTAAAACAGCATGCCTACCTCTATCATCTCTGGAAAGAGCTCAAACTGGCAACTCGTAATGCGTACTGAGCCCTTCCAACGACAACGACGTGTCTATCGCGCTCCAATGATAATGAACACTAGGACCATGTGAACATCTCTCCCCGCGCGTCCCCGTCCCCGCGAAGGCCAATTTCGTCTGATGACCAATCACAGAAAATGATTGGTCAATTTCGTCTGATGACCAATCACAGAAAATGATTGGTCAATTTCGTCTGATGACCAATCACAGAGTGGCTTCGCGGGGACGGGGACGTGCGGGGAGAAATGTGCATACGGCCCTAGCTGTCTGCGCGTTGACCCTCGCCATCTGCGCTCTAACCTTTTCCTCTGCAGTCGCGCGTCTTCCGAGACGATGGGTGTGAGTTCTCATAGAATCGATAGTGGTCGCCTGCTAAATCGGGCGGAAAATGATCAATGTCTTCCTAAAACAAGGCGCGCTCTCTTCCCGTCCACACATACAATTGAGGCTGGGCACGATATGTCCGCGAAATGCCCTTATTGCGGAGCTCAGAAACTACGGTCTCGCACAAGGTAGTCACTTCTCCGTCTCTGCGGGCAGCTTCGCGGGACGGTGAAGTCAAACAGATGCGCGCGGATTTTTTTGTCGGAGACAAGGTGAGCTGCTTCCCTTATGTTGGACATCGCAGCCCATGCAGCGCTTCTTCTTCGACTGACTTCGGCCCTCAAATCGTTGTCCATGGTCACGAGGCGCCCGAGGTACAGTTCACCTCCGCACTGCCGTTCAGTCCGCAAAGTGCACGCTGATTGCGAAATAGTGCTGCGGCGCGGTTGCGAGTATCCTCAGACAGGGATGTGGGATCACCCGGGCGGTGGAATCACCCGGACACCAAAGGCGAAAACCCGCCCGGGTGATCCCATATCCTTGTCTGAGGATACTCGCAACCGCACCGCAGCACGCTTTCGCTTACAGCGCGCACATTGCGGACTGAACGGCAGCGCGGAAGTGACGTGTAGACGTACTTCTCCGTATCAGGAAGGGGAACTCCGTCCACTGTACTCGGTGCTGGGTCTGCCCATCTGTTCCTCATGACTTCTGTCTTGCTGCGATTCATCGTCAACCCGATTCTGCGGCCAGCTGCGTCCAGTTCATCCACCATCTGCTGAAGTTCGGTTTGACTGCTGCTGACCAAAACGATGTCATCGGCGAAGCGGAGGTTTGAGAGTTTCCTGCCGTCTATGGGATTCCCCTGTCGTTCCAGTCTAGATCAATCATGGCGTGATGGAGAGCAGCAGTGAACAGCTTTGGTGAGATGGTGTCACCTTGGCGGACTCCTTTCCCAATCGGCACCGTCAGCTCCTTGTGGAACATCTTGATCTTCGTAGATGTGCCCACGTTGCACTCCTCTAGCACGTTGATGTAGATCGGGTCCACGCCGGCACGGAGCAGTTCCAAACTGCGTTCAGTTCGACACTGTCAAATGCTTTAACATAATCGATGAAGCACATTAGGAGCGGTTGCTTGTACTCTCGTGTCTTTTCAATTAGTTGAGTCACCGTGTGGATATGATCCATACAGCAGTATCCAAGACGAAAACCGGCCTTTTCCACGAGCTGGAACTCATCCAACGTGCTTTCCAATCTGTTCAGCAAAATCTTTGTCAATAGCTTGTACGGCTGGGACAGATGAGCGATTGGCCTGTAGTTCTTGACCTCATCTCGTTCACCTTTCTTGGAGATCAACACCGTTCTTGACGATTTCCACTGTTCCGGGATCCTTTGTTCTGCCAGATAGCGATTGAAGCGAGCGGTTAGCTTTTGAACGATGATTCCGTTGTCGGTCTTCAGAAAGTCTCCGGAAACTTGATCAGGTCCTGAGGCTGTCTTGGGCTTCATCTGTCTAATAGCATGTTGAACTTCAGAAAGAAGTATCTCCGGAGCCTGGCCTTGACTCGGTGTGGGAATTCTAGGAACGGGTGTTGATGATCGGTACAGGTCTGTGTAAGAGTCCACGACAATCTCTTCCATCTTTTGACGGGACGTGTGCTGTGTTCCGCTGGCGTCCTTCATGACAGTGGTTACAGCTTGAGAGTCAACGAGGGTCTTCCGGCATCTTCTTCCTTTTCTCTGCAGCCTCCTTCAGTTTGCTGTCCTTGTATGCGCGAATTGATCCCTTAACAGCGACTCTGCAGGATTTGTTTATGATTGCCCTGTCGAGAATGCTGGAGGACGGATCCTGGTGAATTTCAGCACGCTGCTTCAGAAGCCTTCGGGCATGATCGCTTATGCGTCCTGAAGAGCTGGGGACGGGCGGGATCATTGATGCCGAAGCACAATGGTTAAGGCCCTCCACGAGGAGCTGGTAGTCTTCCGTAAGATCGTTACTTTCGCTCCACTGGTATCCAGCAGCAGCGGCTTGTAGCAGATCGGCATCATAATTGGGCAGTTGTGTCGATGCTGGGCGATGACCATCCTTTCACTTAACCTTCTCGCGAAGACAGATCTTCGCTCGGACAAGACGATGGTCGCTTCCGGTATTGAAGGGTTTCACTACACCGACATCGAATAGACACCAGCGTCGATTAACCAGGATGTGATCCAATTCAGAGTGAGTCACTCCGTTCGGGCTTGACCATGTCCATTGTGTCGCGGGTTTTTTCTGGAAGAAGCTGTTACCGTGAAACAGATTACAGGCTTCTAGTAGGTCCATCAGACGCTCTCCGTTTTTGTTGGTCGTTCCAAGTCCGTACGATCCCACTCTAGCAGTAGACGGCTGAGGTTCGTTGATGATGGCGTTGAAGTCACCACAGACGATCTTGTAGTAGGCCTTCTCTTGCTTGAGGATCTTCTCGAGGTCAACAGAGAACTCATCCTTGTCGTTTTCAGATGCAGCTGAAGTCGGAGCGTATCCGTTTATGATCGCCATAGTTGTCACCGCATTGACCTTGATCCGCAGAACAGCTAGCCTGGGGTTTACCAATTCGTAGGAGTCAATCTTGGGTTCGAGGTTGCGGTGGACAATGAATCCCACTCCTCCGATGTTTTTATTGTCAACCTTGGCTCCAAGTATGATCAGGTCCCCGTCAGTTGTCTTTCTGGTACTCTCCGCTTTGACTTTGGTTTCTTGAAGAGCCAGCACGTCGTAGCGGATTCTCTGGCTGGCCTCCATGAGCATTGCCAGATCAGCTTCAGAGTTGACGGTTCTGCAATTGTAGGTGCAAATCCGTAGACAGTGTTGATGCCTCGTCCGCTGATCCTTGTCCTGTGCACTCCATTTCCTGCGGCAGTTTTGTTCTGCAGGTCCCTTCCGGTTGTCGTCTGCTCCAGTGCACGTAGAGCACGTACTTCCTTCTGTGCCGCTCCGGACCCTCCTTGTACGTGTTTGAGCAAGTTTGAAGTTCACGCGCGCCTTTGGGATGAGACACTTATCATGTGCAAAATCGCATAAATTCACATCAAATTCATTTTAAAAAAAAATCCTGCAAGAAAGTGTTTTCCCAAAAATGTTGTACAACGGTTTTGGAGGCCTTCTCAAGGCTAGCAAGTGGCCTTGGTTTGGAGTTTTCTGAGGGAATAGCCCTCACTAGAATTAATGCCACGAAAGTGTTAAGAAACTCCGTATTCAAAAACTGTACATTCGAAACCCAAGCTTGAGTATGAGTAAGGCAAGGTTTGTGATGTCGTATAACATGTTAAAGTTTCATCGAACTTCGCTCAGCCCAGGCGGAGATACGTTTAAAAAGTATTCGCGAAAATGGGTGTTCGTATATTTATAGAACGCAGTAGTACATTTATACTACATGTAACACATTTATGTTACATGCAACCTACATTTATATCGCATGTAACTCAAATTTATATTAAATGTAGCTTACACTTATGTTAAATGCTGATTCCATTTATATGTTCACCATGGGTGGCGATCAAGGGACGCAGAAAACGCGTCCGCACGCGGCCCAGCAAACACGCTATGCCGACAATGCTGTGCGGGGTCCTGTACCTCAAACTTTAGTAATTCAACCGGCAACAACAGCTGTGCTAAGCCTGACCCCGGGAGCGCGTCGTTTACTACCTTAGGAAATGCTTTCTTGGCTGATCCAAGTTCCTTGCTATATATTTTGTGCCATGTAAGTTACATACATGTAACATATCGGAGGCGCGCCGGTCTCGGTTTACCGCTCATATGTTACATGTACCTTAAATGACCTGAGATAAGTTCTAAAAAGTTTACGTCAGCACAGATATGTTATAAGTAACTTGTTCTCGGCCTTTGATGTTACCGGTAACTTGTTTTCATTTTTTCTGAGTGGTCTACAAACCGGCCACTAACTCTCTAGTCCCGCTAGCTCTACCAGGTTCTCTGAATCGGATAGAACACTGGATGAGACATTCTGTCATCAAGTCAATATCAGCTTCCCGAAAACAGCTACATGAAGGCGCCGGAATATATTAAAAAAATACCAAAAGCCGAAAAATCCCGAATAATCGTAAACGCAGATCAGAATCGTGATTTGTACATTTGAGAACGCCTACGCCCACGCTATTCGTGCCGTAGATTCCCGCTAAACTTCAAAAAACTAAAAATTAATGTGTTTCCAAGCTCATATTCTGAAGCATACTTAAATGGAAAAGGGGAAACCTACATTGCATTCAAAAAAAGAAACTACCTTGGGTTCGTACCAAGATGATCGATCCGTGAGATAGAAACTTTCCAGTGCCTGCTTCCTTGCTAAAAGACTTGAAGCAATTTTTCTTCCCCTGAACAGGCGCATGAGAAATGCAGTCGGAATCTGGAATAATCATGCATAACTGCCATACTAAAACAACTATATGTACATAATGTGGCAGAGGGCCAAAAAACATTTGAGAAACGGATGCTGCCGAGATGTCGTACGTTCATGCCGTGGCAGTGTGGAGGAAAGAAGATCGCCTCCGTGCAAATCGACGTCAACCCCTCCGAGAAGAGGGTTTTTGTCATGGGAGACGTGCTGGTCGGCCGCAGCTCTCCTGAGGATTTTATTACAAAGGGCCGGCGTCGAGAGGAATCCAGGTCCAGCACAGAAGTATCCATGTGCCACCTGCGGCGAGGATGTTACCTGGCATAAAACAAGTGTCCAATGCTTCGGATGCCAAAGGTGGGTGCACTTCTCCTGTTCGGGCCTCAGTTCCGTGAGGCATCATGACTCATCCTTTCGTTGTGTTCTATGCTCTGCCCCCAGCAACTCTGATTCCTCAATTACCAACCGCCCCCTCTCCATTGTTCACATTAATCTCAACGGCCTTTGCAAAAAGTTATCTGAACTCTCTCTATACGCACGTTCTCATCACCCGGTTATCATGGTTCAAGAAACCAAGCTTTCTCCATCTACCACTTATCCCCAACCTAACATTCCGGGCTACACCGCCTATCACATGCCAAGGACAGCTCTTGGAGGCGGAGTGTCTACTTTCGTGCAATCTGCCTTACCTTCTCATATTATCCCTAATACTCCTAAGGACGGTACTCTCGAGTACATTCCTGTCCACCTCCCCCTTAAAACCCCTTTATCTCTATTTAACATCTATTCCTCCTATATCATCTTGTCCCCCCTCTTATAATCCTATTCCCCTCCTTAAGCAGTTGTACGACTGCTCACTCTCCCCTTCAGCTGTCTTTGCGGGTGACTCCAATGCTCACACGTTCTGTTCTGCTCTTGATTTTGACGCCAGAGGGAAATATGTCGAAGAATGGGCTGAGGAGTGTGACCTGGTTATCCTCAATGATGACCAGCCCACTCGTCTCCCTGCCAACGGCCGACCTTCTAGCCCAGATATCTCTCTTGTGTCATCCAATCTTCCTAATGCTTGCACGTGGTCCACATCCGCAACTCTCCAGTGATCACATTCCCGTCTCTGTCTATATTTATCTCTCTGACTCTCTTGCCCCTTACTCTGGTTTTCGTCATCGTACTTATCTTAATTTAGGCCTAGCAGACTGGACCCTGTTCAGAGATGTTGCACTCCGCCATGCGGTCGACTACCCATGGAATGGTGATGTCCATCACAAAGAACGTCATTTAACAAGTGCCATCCGCAAGGCCATGAAAGCAGCAATTCCTGAGGGTCGTGTCAAGACCTTTTTTCCAAATGTCAGCAGGTAAATACTGCAGAAGATAAGAACCAGAGATGAGAAGAGAGCCGCAGACCATCTAGACCCGGACATAACGTCGGCATGGATCCGAAAGAGACTTTGCGTTCACTGTTGCAGGTTGGCGCAAACTTGGTGCACTATGTTACAAGATAGGTGCACCGAGCTTGCGCCAATCTCCAATGAGGAACGCAAAGTTTCTTCAGGATTCACGCCGATGTTAGCTGTGCTGGATGAGATCAAGCGGGATCTCGATAAGAACAAGAAGGAATGCTGGGGGAAGTTCACTGAAAAGCTGAATTTCAAGGCTGACGGAACTACGACGTGGAAACCGGTTGTCGCTCATGAACGCTTCTGAGGCCTTTACTCTCACGCAAGTAGAGAAGGCTATCAAAGAAATGCGGAATTCGAAGGCTATCGGACCTGACGGTATCTCCCCAGCCATCCTGAAGAAGCTTCCCATGGAACTTCTACCGATGCTTGCAGATATCATTAACACTTCTTTCCGGACCTACACTCTACCCCAAGCTTGGAAGACAGCTAATGTGATACCGTTGCCAAAGCCAGGCAAGTCCCATAGTACGGCAAAAGGCTTTCGACCTATTAGCCTTTTATCTCCCGTTGCCAAATTAGCTGAGAAGTTGATCGTGAGGGACCTGGCTGAGCAAAATGAGCGACAGCAGCATCAGCATGGGTTCAGGAAACTTCACTCTACCACTACTGCTCTATTGGAGATCGTGAGCTTTGCGGTCGACGGATTCAACATGAGAAAGCCCCTAAGAACGGTGGCCGTCGCCCTCGACCTGACCAAAGCGTTTGACTCTGTTAACTTGGGACTGCTGTCCGACAAACTGCTGAAGTCCTCGCTGCCATCCTGGCAGAAGCGATGGATTGCAGCGTTTACTAAAGGCCGCTGGGCTAAGGTTCAATTCCAGAATCACGTATCCGATAGCATTCCAATCGCAGCTGGTGTTCCGCAACGCGGAGTGTTGTCCCCTGCCCTATTCAGCCTGTATCTTGAGGATCTTCCCGATCCACCACAGGATATAAAGATTGTTTTGTACGCCGACGACATCACCATCATGTGCCAGGACCGTGACCTGCAAGTAGCCGCTAACAAGATCAGCGCCTATCTCGTCGAGTTGAAGCTTTTCCTCGATAATATGATGCTCACAGTCTCTGCTGCAAAGTCTTCTGTATCAGTGTTCACAACAAGCAACAAAAACAAATGCCCACCCAGATGTCAGATGGGATGGTAATCGTTTACCAGCAGTAAGATTCCCTAAGTTGCTTGGTCTTATACTCGATCCGTCACTGAAGTTCCACAAAAACGCGGAACAGAAACAGACAGTCGTCAAGGCAAAGCTTAATATTCTGAGAGCTCTCGGAGGAACATCATGGGGAATCAGCCGGGAGACTATACTGACGACCTACAGAGCAATACTTCAGCCGGCTCTGGAATATGCGGCACCAGTGTGGCAGCACCTGGTGTCAGAGAGCTCCTGGAATAAGCTGCAGCGTATACAGAATGCTGCGCTAAGAATCGCTACCGGTTGTGCAAGGAGCTCTCCAATAGAACATCTTCACGCGGAGGCCTGCATATTGCCAGTTAAGGAGCATTGTGAACTCCAGGCACAGCAGATGTATATTAATGTTCTGATACAGCCAAATCATCCGGCAAAGAGAATTATGAAGCCCATTAGAGAGAGGTCGATTAGGACGCCGTTCGCAGATGCTCCTCGTAAAGTTGATGTACAGAGATGGGCCGACTCCAACATGGAAAGGCTTCGTCTTCTGCGCGAGGAGCACACCCAGTTTGTTCGAGGATATCTGGAGAAGGCGGCTGTGAACCCAATTTTAGGAGCAGTGCCGCCTCGAGTTTGCGAGACCGAGTCTAAACTCGGCCGGCGAGCCAGATGTGCTCTCGCCTCGCTGCGCTGTGGTCACTCTATTCTGCTAATGTCTTACGCCAACAAGATCGACAGCAACCGACCGGACGCATGCCCGGACTGTGGTGCTCCCGGACACGACACGGCGCACTTGTTCATGTGCCCGAAGAGACCTACCTCCTTAACAACAATGGACCTCTGGACGAATCCTGTGAAGGCAGCCCAGTTCCTCAACCTATGACAAAAACCTCTTTGAGGCTGCAGAAGAAGAAGAAGAAGTGTTCACAACAAACACCAAGGAACACAGTGCCCATCCAGATGTCCAATGGGATGGTGACCTGTTGCCAGCAGCCAAAGTCCCCAAGCTGCTTGGCCTTATTCTTGATCCGTCACTGAAGTTCCACAAAAACGCGGAACAGAAACAAACAGTCGTCAAGGCTAGGCCCAATATCTTGAGAGCTCTCGGAGGAACATCATGGGGAAGCAGCCGAGGGACTATATTGAGAACCTACAGAGCAATACTTCAGCCGGCTCTGGAATATGCGGCACCAGTATGGCAGCACCTGGTGTCTGACAGCTCCTGGAATAAGCTGCAGCGTGTACAGAATGCTGCGCTTAGAATTGCTACCGGTTGTGCAAGGAGCTCCCCGGTGGAGCATCTTCACGCGGAGGCCTGAATAGTGCCGGTCAAGGAGCATTGTGAACTTCAGGCACAGCAGATGTATATTAATGCTCTGAAACAGCCGAATCATCCGTCAAAGAGAATCATGAAGCCCATAAGAGAGGTCGATTAGGACGCCGTTCGCCGATGCTCCTCGTAAAGTTGATGTACAGAGATGGGCCGACCCCAACATGGAAAGGCTTCGTCTTCTGCGTGAGGAGCACACCCAGTTTGCTCGAGGATATCTAGCGAAGGCGGCTGTGAACTCTATCTTGGGAACAGTGCCGCCTCGGGTTTGCGAGTACGAGTCTCAACTCGGCAGACGAGCCAGATGTGCTCTTGCCTCGCTGCGCTGTGGTCACTCTATTCTGCTCATGTCTTACGTCAACAAGATCGACAGCAGCCGACCAGACGCATGCCCGGACTGTGGTGCTCCCGGACACGACACGGCGCACTTGTTCATGTGCCCGAAGAGACCTACCTCCTTAACCACAATGGACCTTTGGCCGAATCCTGTGAAGGCCGCCCAGTTCCTCAACCTATGACAAAAACTACTTTGAGGCTGCAGAAGAAGAAGAAGAAGAAACGGAAAAAAACTTTTTGATACAACTAGTGACCCTTCGGGTCACTAGCCCGTGGCAGCCACGTGATTTGAAGGCGTATGTCCCCCGGCATTAGTATAGCTCAGCATTTTGAAAAACGAGCAGTGTAGCTGCGCATTTTGAAAAACGAGCAGACAAACAAACACGACGTCGAAAGCATTTAAATTCTTCAATATTTCAACTTCTTCAATCAACATGCGTTCATAGGTGGTCGCACGCAATGACGACACGTATCATATGTACACCCGTACCTTTCCGCCGCTGCCCTCTGGCGCCGGTCATATCTCGCTTACACCCAAAATGGCTACCGTTTCATAGCTCTTAGCAGAGAGCGAGCTTAGTGAAACGGAAGTCCAACTTCGTCGCCGCGGCTTCGCCGAACGATGGGCCGGCTTCGCCGACCTCTCTCCCTCTACATGGTATTCGTTCGGCTTCGCCGAACGATGGGCCGGCTTCGCCGACCTCTCTCCCTTCACGTAGTATTCTTTCGGCTTCGCCGAACGATGGGCAGGCTTCGCCGACCTCTCTCCCTCTACATGGTATTCGTTCGGCTTCGCCGAACGATGGGCCGGCTTCGCCGACCTCTCTCCCTCAACGTAGTATTTGTTCGGCTCCGCCGAACGAAGGGCCGGTTTCGCCGACCTCTCCCCCTCTACGTAATATTCGTTCGGCTACGCCGAACGATCGGCCGGCTTCGCCGACCTCTCCCCCTCTGCGTAGTATTCGTTCGGCTCCGCCGAACGATGGGCCGGCTTCGCCGATCTCTTTCCCTCTACATGGTATTCGTTCGGCTTCGCCGAACGATGGGCCGGCTTCGCCGACCTCTCCCCCTCTACGTAGCATTCGTTCGGCTTCGCCAGACGATGTGCCGGCTTCGCCGAGCCCCTCCCTCTACTCTGCCAACGCGTAGCTAAATGCCTCCAAGGGCGCGGCCTGAAACGCCGCCCCATTCCATGTAGCGATAAATTACGGGTTTTGGCTACGATAGCTAAAGCCCGGATATTCTTGTGTTGAGGCTACAATTGTGCAAATTCTACGCGTATTCTACGTAAAAACGAAGGCTAAATTCGATGCATTGATCTCTCTGTCGCTAAACCCGTTCATTCTCGCTATAATTTTGTAGCGATAATCTACGGATTTAGCGACAGCCTGCATGAAATGCAATCTCAAACTCGCGCTGGCTACGCGGAACGTAGTGATGCCGTTCGAACAGCGTTGGCCGAGTCAATCCACGGATAACTTGACGCTTTGTGGGTGGTCGTGAAGGGTGACCCCGCGTCGCTCTCTGGAATACCTTGCTAGCGATAATTTCGGCCGCTGGTATGCTGCAGGCCGAGGAGAAGAAACGGCGATGCGCTCGATCGCAGAGGGGATCGCCTTTCTAGAACGGATCAGGACTGGGTGGGTCCATCGACCGAGTGCTGCAAAGAGAATAAGCGTGGAATATGCGGGTGCTGTAGCGAGAATTTACGTAGAATATGCGGGCGCTGTAGCTAAAATTTCACCAACTGAGGCTAAACTCTCCGTAATTTACGTAAATTCTCGTGTCAAAATTGGACTAGATGCCTCCGAAACCCTGGGCATCTCTTGTTTCCGTGTGAGGCATCTAGCTACGTGTTGGCGGAGTACGTAGTATTCTTTCGGCTCCGCCGAACGATGGGCGGGCTTCGCCGACCTCTCCCCCTCTACGTAGTATTCGTTCGGCTTCGCCGAACGAAGGGCCGGCTTCGCCGACCCCCTCCCTCTACGTAGTATCCATTCGGCTCCGCCGAACGATGGGCCGGCTTCGCCGACCTCTCCCCTCTGCGTAGTATTAGTTCGGCTTCGCCAAACGATGGGCCGGCTTCGTCGACCCTTTCCCTCTACGTAGTATTCATTCGGCTCCGCCGATCGATGGGTCGGCTTCGCCGGCCACCCTACGCGTAGTATTCGTTCGGCTCCGCCGAACAATGGGCCGGCTTCGCCGGTGTTGCATACGAATGAAATGATATCATGGTGAATGATATCAGTGATAACGCGGCTATAAAAGCTGCCTTATGACTCAAGTGATGTTCAGTTGTTCATATCTCGTCTACCGAATAAACGGTCACTCCCATCGTCTCAACACACCCCCACCGACACAACATTTTGGCGATAAGGCAACGACGATCACGGAACCGAACCCTCAACGACCGACGACATCGACAGCGACCTCATCTACCGTCGCACCATGCCAACCATCACCGACGAGTAGTTCCAACAGCTGCTCACCACCCTCGCCAACGCCCTCCGAGGAGATACCCTACACCACTCGTCAGCATCCGAAGACCCCTCACCCAGACAATTCGACCCACTCGCCAGTCGAATCCTACCCTTAGCGTATGACCCCGATGCAGACGTCACATTCGAAGCTTGGTTCCGACGTCACCATGATGTGCTCACCGTGGACGCACAATCCCTGGACGAACCCACAAGAGTCCGCCTCCTGCTTCATAAGCTCGATCCCGCCGCTCATGAACGCTACTCCAACTACATCCTCCCCCGGACCCCCAGAGAAGTCTCATCCGATGCCACAGTCAAGAGTCTCATGGATCTCTTTGGACCACAACAATCCCTATTCAGTGCACGTTATTCCTGCTTGAAGATGGTCAAAGACACCAAGGACGATTTCGCAACCTATGCTGGACACGTGAATCGTAAGTGCTCAGAGTTCAAACTTTCTGAATGTAATGATGCACAATTCAAATACCTCATCTTCGTGTGCGGGCTTCAGTCAACTTCAGATGCTTTCATCAGGCTGAAGTTGTTGGACAAAATTGAGGCCGACCCCACATGCACCATCCAGACGCTCACTGAGGAGTGTAAGAGACTGATCAATCTGAAACGGGACACTAAAATGACCGAGGATGGAACCCAACCGTGCAATCTGTACAACGTTCACCTGCTTCCCGATCACGCTCGCATCCTCAACCCATATCTTCTCATCAAGAAAGACGTCAAACCGCACTGAATCCCAGAAGCAATAACCAATTCAACCGCTCCGATAGCAACACGAGACCGCCCCCATCCCCATGCTGGCTCTGCGGATCAATGCATTTCGTTCGGAACTGCACATTCAAACGCCACAAATGTTCCAACTGCCGCAGGACTGGCCACAAGGAAGGTTTCTGCGACCAAGCTAGACGCCGCCCAACGAATCCACATCACGATCGACAACGATTGCACCCGACAAGGCAAAGCTTCCGGTCAGACGCAGGATTCAAGGTATCCAGTATCAATTGCAACCACTACCGACGTTTCGCCACGATAAAGGTAGACGACCAACCCATTGTTTTCCAAGTGGACAGCGCTTCTGATATCACTATTATCAATCTGGCAACGTGGATACTCATGAACAAGCCAAACCTACAAGCATCAACACTCAATGCTCACAGTGCTTCCGGCGACCGCATTCAATTTGTTGGTGAACGAGAATGCACCTACTCCTTCAATGGATCCTTAGCTAAGGGAGCATTCTACGTAGCTGATACGAAATCAAACCTGCTCGGAGCTGAATGGATTTCAAAAATGGGAATCTATCGCATAATGGACTCCCTTCCGAACACGGATTCATTGACAACAATCAACTTCACCAACATCCCCAACCCCACTTCCTTTCCTACCTCCAACTCCAACAGCAAACAAATAGCTGAGCTACTAAAAACCGATTACCCGCAAGTCTTCGACACCGAACTGGGCCTGTACAAATTCTCGAAGGCTACCCTCCAACTCAAACCAGGAGCCAATCCAATTTTCCGTCCGAAACGACCCGTCCCATACGCCGTGCTACGCGCAGTGGAGAAAGAACTTGATCGACTCGAATCAAGCGGTGTCATTTCGAAGATCGACTACAGTAACTGGGCAGCCCCAATAGTAATCGTGAGAAAATCGAATGGATCACTGAGAATCTGCGCCGACTTCTCAACTGGCCTCAACGACGCCCTGGATCTCCACCAGTACCCACTCCCTTTGCCCGAAGACATCTTCGCTACACTTGCTGGAGGTCGCTACTTCACACCCATCGATTTCGCCGATGCATATCTCCAGATAAAAATGGACGATAAATCGAAGGAATTGCTGGTCATAAACACCCACCGTGGACTCTACCAGTACAATCGTCTACCATTCGGAGTGAAATCAGCACCAGCGATTTTCCAACAACTCATTGACGCAACCTTTGCTGGTCTCAATGGAGTTGTAGCTTATCTTGATGATGTCATTGTAGTCGGAAGATCAGCCGAAGAACACAAACGCAATTTAGATGCCGTCTTCGAAAGGATCGCAGACAGCGGTTTGCACGTGAAACTAGAGAAATGTCGCTTTGCAGCAAATTCCATCAACTACCTCGGATATATCGTCGACAAAGACGGCCGACGCCCTGACCCACGGAAGATCGAAAGCATAAAGAACATGCCAGTACCCAAGGATGTTCCCCAATTACGCCCATTTATCGGTCTACTCAGCTACTACGGAAATTTCGTCAAAGAAATGAGATATTTTCGTGCGCCCCTTGATGCCTTGTTGGTAAAGAACACCAAATTCGAATGGTCTTCAAAATGTGAGGAAAATTTCAACAAAGCGAAGGCAATCCTCATCTCCGACCTTCTTCTAGCCCACTATGATCCCAACCAAGTAATTATAGTCGCCGCAGATGCCTCTAACTATGGATTGGGAGCAGTTATTACCCACAGATATCCAGATGGATCAGAGAAAGCCGTATCACATGCATCACGCTCCCTACTCCCCGCTGAGAAGAATTACAGTTTGATTGAAAAGGAAGGCCTTGCGCTGATATTTGCCATTCGAAAATTTCATCGGATGCTACATAGAAGAAAATTCACCCTTCTGACAGACCACAAACCCCTTCTCGCAATATTCGGATCAAAGAAAGAAATTCCCATATACACGGCCAACAGACTGCAGCGATGGGCAACGACATTGTTAGCCTATGACTTCAATATTCAGTATCGATCCACAACAAGTTTTGGACAAGCCGACGCACTTTCAAGGCTCATTGCGACTCAGTCAAACCCTGACGAAGACCGAGTCATCGCCGCTATCTCAGCAGATGCTGACCTGACACACGTGCTTACAACGCCGTCAAGGCACTGCCAGTGACAGCCGATGAAATCAACTCAGGCAAACTGGGGCGTCGACAGCAGGTCAATAAGTTGTCATCTCATAAACCGCTCCCTGTTGACAAGTTGAATCGCGCGTATTGTCAGCCTGAGACCTGCCTGTTGCCCAGCGACGTCCGCCTGTTGTCGGGCTGTTGACAACTCGATGTGTCGCGTTTAGCGGCCTATTTAGCGACGGTTCACATCCTGCAGGACTATTTCATTTAGCTTAGGAATTTTCTATTCAATTCAATTCAATAGCTTTATTTTTCAATAAAGAAACATACGGAATGTATGTGAGGGAGGTTAATTACGCGATCCTGAGTACGCAGCCAACAGAACAACGAGAAAAAAGAAGAAAAAAAAAGAAATACTCGTACAATCGGAGCACCCTGTACTTAAAGCTCTAACAGAAAGAGCGGCCATCTGTCCCTTGCAATGACCTGAGATTGAAGTGGGACAGCCTGCTTTTAAAAATTGGAAAACTTTTGGCATCAACGATTTCCGGAGGTAGTTTGTTCCAAATTGGGATGACCCTAAAAGCAAACGAATGCAGCACACTAGATTTCGATGTAAATCTACGTTCGAGCTGAAAAGCGTGCTGGCGGGAGCGAGTACAGCGGCGGGTAAACGCGAAAACGCTTTCAAATGGAATGTCGCAGAGACCTTTAACGATTTTGTAACATATATGTAAGTCGAACTCAGTTCTTCGATATCGTAAGGTTTCGATTCCCAATATTTCAAGCCTCTTCATGTAGTCTGGCACTTCTCGCATAGGGAATGCCTTGACGAAAACGCGTTTTGAGTACCGCCTTTGCACGTTTTCAACGACTTCATCATCTTCAACAGAAGATGGTGACCAAACCTGCGTACAGTATTCCAAGAGCGGCCGGCAGTAGACAATATATGCTTTCCTATAATGTTCGAGACATGGGTGTTGCAGAGATCTCAGGATGCAATTTGCCACACGAGAAGCTCTTGGAAATTTCCTTGCAGTGGGATTCCCACTTCAGGTCGGTGCTGATAAGCACACCAAGATCACTGACAGTCTCGCGTACGGGGAGCACAACATCATTTAGGCGTAAAAAGCACTCATGTTGGAAATTGATGTGGAATAAGCTGCATTTTTCCTCAGATAGCTTCAACTGCCATAGCTTGGACCAATCAGCAAGCCGGTTCAGGTCACACTGAAGCTCGTGGAAATCGATAGCGGGGTTGCGAAGAGGACGACACGCGTCGCGGCTGGTCGCCCTGCCTCCACTGGGGTCACCACCGGATAGGCAGGACCTAAAGATGCTGGGCGAGGCTAATGTACCGCAAACTTGGGTAATTACACCGGCTGCACTCTCGTCATTCGCAGCATGCCTGAAAAATGCGTCGTATACTTCCCTTGTATCTAGAGCGCTAGCCGTGCAACAGCTCGACATAGACGAGATCATAACTCGCGGCCACGGCCCCACCGAATATTGGCGCGTTGGTCAGCGATGACTCATGGTGGGCGGATAGGCCTGTTGTCGACGCCCCAGTTTGCCTGAGAAGGATTTCACTGCAAAGGATCGTATTCTGCAACGCGCTAAGCTCTATGTTCGAGGAAGATGGCCGAAGACAATCAAAAATCCGCAAGTGCAATGTTTTCACAATCGACGCGATTCTCTCTCCACTCAGGATGAATGTCTTCTACTTGCTGAACGCGTGGTCGTACCAAAATCCCTTCAACAACGAGTGCTGCGCCAACTTCACAGCGGAAATCCTGGAATGGTCCGAATGAAGGAACTCGCACGCAGTTATGTATACTGGCCAGGTATCGACAAAGATGTCGAATACACAGTCAAGCGCTGCACTAAATGCTCGTCTGTCGTCAAACTTCCTGTCAAGACAACGCTTGCATCATGGCCATTACCCGAGAAACCATGGGCAAGGGTACACATCGGCTACGCCGGACCTTATGAAGGCACCTATTTCCTAATCATCGTCGACGCATTCTCTAAATGGCCCGAAATCTTCAAGACGGATCGTACAACAACCAAAACTACGGTCGCGATTCTACGACAAGTATTCGCAAGATATGGAATGCCGGAAACGCTCGTATCTGATAATGGCAGTCAATTCGTGTCTACTGAATTCAAGGATTTCTGTTCGGAAAATGGAATCCAGCAACTTTTCTCGCCTCCATACCATCCACAATCAAACGGTCAGGCCGAAAGTTTCGTTGACACTTTTAAACGGACACTTTCGAAGCTCAAAGGAGAAGGAACCCCCTCTGAAATGCTCGATAAGTTCCTGCTAACCTACCGCTCAACACCCTGTCCAACTCTGCATGAAGCCAGAACCCCAGCGGAAGTTTTCTTGGGACGACACATTCGCACGACCCTGTCCTTGATGAAACCCCAAGAAAAGCGACGCCATGTCATCAATGAATCCATGGAACGTCAATTCAACAATCAACACGGTGCAAGATGTCGAAGCTTCAAAATATCTGACAGAGTTTTCGTGCGAGACTATGGAAATGAGCAAAGATGGGTCCCTGGCACAATTATTCAGCGGATCGGACGGGTATATATGTATATGTATATGTTTATTACACTCACATGAGGCAAATGCGTGATAATAATACGAAGAGATGCACAGAAAAAAAACCAACAAGACCGGGAGAAAGAAAAAAAACAGACAGCAAATTTGAGCAAAAATACTCCTATTCTTCATACACCCTACCAATCAAACAAACGAAGATCTATCTCTAGAAAAGAAGAAACAGTCGAAAATGCTATGTTTCGTAGCTAAGAACTACTTGGGATACCCGTCGCCTAAACTGGCTCAAGGAAGCAGCGCCGGTGACTCTTCTAGCGATTTTCAGGTATGCGCTACCCGCCCTATGTGGAAAAGACCTAACCCTAACACTGGTAATTGGCCGACCGAGAAATATTTTCATTATTTCACCTCTAGTTCTCGATGTGACCAATTTGAAATAGGGTGCAAGCCTGAAAATACTGCTGTTTTCCAGAAGTTTGCGGACCATGCAAAGGTCAAATACTCTGCGCCGAAAATCCAGCGTTGGCAATCCAAAATATTTGTTCCTTAAGTGGGCCCTGGGTATCTTGGAATTGAGGAAAACACCGATGCGAATCAACAGTTTGCGAGTGAAACTATTCTGAACCTTTTCGAGCTCGCCAATATCCTTTTTCTTGTGCGGAGCGAATACTGATGTTCCAGATTCCACAATGGGTCTTATATAAGTCTTATATGCTCGGAGCAGAACCTGTTTGTTTCTAGTGGAGATACCCTTATAAATCTGGAAAATCCGCCTGTGAGCCGATTGGCATTTGATTTTGACATGCTCAGAAAAATCCAACTTCCTATCGTAGTGAAAACCGAGGTCTCGAACCGAGTCTACCGCTCGCAGCGCGACACCAGCACATGTATATGAATGGGCCGTCGACACCGGATCCAAATGAACCCGCATAAATACGGTTTTTTGCGGAGCCAGTGGCAGCTGCCATTCTCTCGCCCAGTCAACTATCAGGTCAATTCCCTCCTGCAGCACTTGGGTATCTAATGGATCAGAAATGACTTTGTAGAGCTTTATATCATCCGCATAAAATTTTACTGTAACACTTTTGTCATGAAAAATGATAGGAATGTCAGCTGTAAAAATACTAAACAATGTTGGTGATAATACACCCCCTTGTGGGACCCCGCTCGCTATGTTTCTCACCTTGGAATAACAATCCCCGACCCTCACCTGGAACGTTCTATCAAACAAGAATTGGGCGAGCCATTCTTTCAATATCGGATGAAATCCCAGATCCCGTAGTTTTGATAGCAGTTTCAAATGTGAGACACGATCAAATGCCTTTGCAAAGTCAAAGTAAATGACATCACAACTGCATTTCTTGTCAAGGGCCTCCGTCCAATCGTTTATGCATTCCAAAAGGTTCGTTTCTACCGATCTTCCAGGTACAAAACCATGTTGGCTCCTAGGAATGATGTTATTCGAAAACAGATGTAGGACGATGTGCTGTTTTAGGACCTTCTCGAACAGTCTGCAGAAGAGTGAGGTTATGCTAACTGGTCTATAACTTCCTGGATCAGTGGCCGGCTCCTTCTTCAAAATTGGTGTTACAAAAGAGTGCTTCCAGCGGATTGGAACTTCACCATAGATAAGAGACTGATTGAAGATATAGGCCAAGGGACCACAAATAACGGGTGCAATTTTCTGAATAAAAAACAGAGGAATGAAATCCGGGGTGATCGAGGAAGATTTAGACCACTTAACTAACAAATCCTGCAACTTCATAGAATGAAACCATGGAAAATCAGTCATAGGCTGAATACCTGAGAACGATGAAGACGGACAATTTCCGTCATCTTCTTGGAATTGATTCACGAAATGATCCGCCAACATGTTTGCCTTATCACTGGCCGATGTTGCAAGAAGGTCTCCGTTCTTAAGACAGCCAATACTACTCCTTTCCTGTAACTTGGAATTCAGATAACGATAGAAGTTCTTATCTCCCGACTCTATCTTTTTCTTCTCCAAATAACTGTTATACCTACCCAACTGAGAATGGAACTTTTTCGCGAATGCGTTATATGTTTCCCAATTTCCAGTGCGCCTTGCTTCATAAAATGAGCATTCACGATGTTCAGACATTTTTTGCAAGTGAGCAGGCAGGCGAATAGACCTAATAGAGGACACAAGCTTCCACGGCACATGCAGATCAATAGCTGCTTGGATAATTGACAAGAAAAGTTCATATTTCTCATTTACGCTGTTGGTAGATTCTAACAGACTGACCCAGTGAATTTGGCTAAGATATCCATTGACGGCTGCATAGTCGCACTTTGCGTAAACCCTGCGATAGACCGGTGAAGAGCCTGTTTCACAACATTGAATATCAAATGAAATGCTATTATGATCGCTTAACCCCACAGGAGGCAAAATTTCCAGGTTTTCCAGTAGAGTTTCATGGGTGCAGAACACTAGATCCAGAACATTATGACCTCTAGTAGGCTCATGAACAAATTGGAACAGGTCGTAACAGTAAACTAGCTCCTCCAAACAGGATAGATTTGTTGCCACCACATCCCCTTCACTCCTTCGAGCGAAGTCCGGCAAATTGAAGTCCCCCACGATGATCGTGTGGAGTTCACACGCTACCAAATCACTCAAAACTTTGACTAGCATTTCGGTTCCGGCAGAATCACAAGACGGGGCCCTGTACACAACCACGACCCTAAAGCTCGAACTTTCATGGTAAAGGTCGGCACAAAGTATCTCATAAGCATGTTCCACCGACTCAGAGAAAACCACAGATATTGAGAGCCTTCGATGCACCAACAACATCACCCCGCCTCCTGACTTCCTAACGCGATCACACCTCTTGAATTCATAGTCCAGAGAGAAATTTCCCAATAAGGACGAAACCGAATGACTAGACTTGAGCCATGTTTCAGTGAAGGCATAAATATCATAATTATTGGAAAGAATCAGGTCAATATGTTTCTTGTTTTTTGAGACAGATCTTACATTTGCATATAAACATTTCAAAACACTACAATGATACCGGAGAGGATGAATCAGTTTCCCTGATCCGTAGGCGTTGACTCATCGTGGTTCGATGAGGAGGCCGCAGAAGGGGTTACCCCAGAGGCAGATTCGGCCGGTCCACCCTCACCCCTAGAAGGCGAGACTGGCTCAACACTACCTCCAGGGCCAGCTCTCATACGCCTCCGATATTCCTCCCTTCTTTTAAACCGTTCTTCCTTCGTCAGGGATTCTCTGAGATAGAGCCCCTTAACGGGGAAGAACTTCAGACGGGAGGGATTTCTCAACGCCTGTTTCTGATACGAAGAACATGGCATGATAATCTTCAAAAGTCGATGTTTGCCTTGAAACGGCGAGCCTAAGCGATAAACAGATACCGGAGAACAATCCACATTTAAATGAGAAAGAACATCCATCACAAAATTGGCATCGTGACTCGATCTTTGCCGTACAGGAAGATGCTTCGGCTCAGGAACACCACTAAGAACCAGGGAGCGAGCGCGCTCCTTCTCACTCTCACTATCACGAGTGGTAACAAGAGGCGATGAGACTTGAGAAGAAGATGGTAATGCAATGGAATACGTCTGAGAAGGTATACTATTTCCATTCACAAGCTCAGGATTAGCAAAATGACTTTGGAGAGAACTTCTCAACTTGGTGTTTTCCTTGTTGAGGTTATCCAGCCTGTCCAGAAGTTCGGCGTTCAGACGTAAAGCAGCATCCGTATGACGTCCCCCCTCCAGCAGGAGCGCCAGAATTAGCCGAGCGTAGTGAGGCACTGCATCATCTTCCATAAGTTCTTTGACGGCCCGCTCGACATCCGAACCATTCAAAATATCGTCCTTGCCCATTGCCATTTGAGACTGACCAACCACAGACACCAGATACCTCAAACTTGGGTAATTAAACCCAACTTGGGTATTTTTATTATAAGGTGGCCGTAGGAAAAGAAATATGGATCCGGCACACCAACCAACTTAGGATCCGCTTACACTCACAACGTGCGCAAGAAAAAGACATTGATACACTGTTTAATATGTTTGATCTAGAGCCACCAAAACCTTCAAACTTATTCCCAGAAGAATATGATGGAAGCTCCATGGAACCAACCCGATCGACACCTCTGCTCGATGCTATGCAACAACGACGATCTACACGACTACGGAAACCCACCAGACGCCTCAGCGTAGATCCAAGCAAGAAGACATCGTGTATAGACGTTTCTAATCTTATGTGCTTCCTTATCAAAAAAAGGAGGTGTTGCATACGAATGAAATGATATCAGTGATAACGCGGCTATAAAAGCTGCCTTATAACTCAAGTGGTGTTCAGTTGTTCATACCTCGTCTACCGAATAAACGGTCACTCCCATCGTCTCAACACACCCCCACCGACACAACAGCCGGCCACCCTACGCGTAGTAATCGTTCGGCTCCGCCGAACGATGGGCCGGTTTCGCCGACCCCTTCCCTCTACGTAGTATTCATTCGGCTCCGCCGAACGATGGGCCGGCTTAGCCGACCCCCATCCCTCTACAGGCCATAAAACGGCCAATGTCTCACCGTCGACTGCGTACCACGCGCTGCGCGACCGCACGCGCGTCGGAAGCAGACGGGTTTTGGCCGCCGCGCGACGAGTTTTGGCGGCCGCGCGACGTTTCGGCCGCCGCGCGGCGTCCGAAACTCGGCCCGCGGCGGCCAAAACTCGCCTGCTTCCGAGGCGCGTGTGGCCGGGCAGCGCGTGGTACGCAGTCGACGGTGAGACATTGACCGTTTTATGGCCTGTACGTAGTATTCGTTCGGCACAGCCGAACGATGGGCCGGCTTCGCCGACCTCTCCCCCTCTACGTAGTATTCGTTCGGCTTCGCCGAACGATCGGCCGGCTTCGTGGGCCACCCTACGCGTAGTATTGCCAAACGATGGGCCGGCTTCGCCGACCCCCCTCCCTATACGTAGTATTCATTCGTCTCCGGAGAACGATGGGCCGGCTTCGCCGGCCACCCTACGCGTAGTATTCGTTCGACTCCGGAGAACGATGGGCCGGCTTCGCCGACCCCCCTCCCTCTACGTAGTATTCGTTCGGCTTCGCCGAACGATGGGCCGGCTTCGCCGGCCACCCTACGCGTAGTATTGCCAAACGATGGGCCGGCTTCGCCGACCCCCATCCCTCTACATAGTATTCGTTCGACTCCGGAGAACGATGGGCCGGCTTCGCCGACCTCTCTCCCTCTGCATAGTATTCGTTCGACTCCGGAGAACGATGGGCCTGCTTCGCCGACCTCTCTCCCTCTACATAGTATTCGTTCGGCTTCGCCGAACGATGGGCCGGCTTCGCACGCCACCCTCCATGTAGAATTCGTTCAGCTTCGCCGAACGTTGGGCCGGCTTGGCCGGCCACCCTACGTGTAGCTGCTCCCTCCGCCTGTCATGCGCACTCTCGCTGTCTCTAACCTCCGCTCCGCACCAGCAAGCTATAGTTGTACACGAACGAAATTTTCGAAAGATTTTTCAAAATTTTTTTCGTTCGTTCGAAAACTCGTCGAACGAAATTTTTTCAAATTTCGTTCGTTCGAAATTGTTTCGAGCGAAATTTTTTCAAATTTCGTGCGTTCGAAACTTTTGCGAACAAAAATTTTTCAAATTTCGCTCGTTCGAAATTTTTTCCAACGAAATTTTTTCAAATTTCGTTCGTTGGAAATTTTTTGGAACGGAAATTTTTCAATTTTCGTTCGTTCGAAATCCGATTTTTCGAAATTCGTTCGTTCGGAATACTTTAGAACAAATTTCGAAATTTCCGACAAATTTCGGAAAAATACGAAATTTCGAAAAAAAAATCGAAATTTCGATTAGATTCGAATTTCGTTCGTTCGACCTCCGGAATTTCGAAAGTGTTTAGAAATTCGTTCGTTCGGAATTTTCTCGAACGATATTTTTTCAATTTTCGTTCGTTCGAAATTTATTTCGAAATTGTACAACTATACAGCAAGCGTAGGAACCATAAAAATTTCGTGGTTTCACAGCCTATACAGAAGAGAAATTCACAGAGAAAGGGTGCTCTAGCAGCAGGGGGAGCACTATGACATCGCCACGCCCAGTTTTCCGAGCCGCATCGCAATTTGGACACCAACCCGGAATTTTCCTCCACTCATTGCGGCGCTGAAAAATCGGTGTGGCGAAGTGCGATACCGTAGTGCCCCCACCCCTACGGCGATAGCACCTGAAAAAAAAATCATTTTACAACTAAAAACTGCTCTTATGAAGGATCGCCTACTCGTTTGGCAAGAGCGTACGCGGAAGAAGAAGTCGTCTACAATGGCCGCCATCCTTCCGAAGTCAAAGATCCTCAACCATACCTCCCAGAATCTCACTTCTCACGAGTTCTGGAGCCAATTTTTTCGGTTGCGGGTCAGCATAAACCGGCGCTGCTGATCCGTTGTCTACTTATCCGTGCCGGAATCGAAGCAAACCCTGGACCCCCTCGCCGGATTCGATGGCCCTGCACCCAGTGTGGTGCCTCGGCCGCTGCAGGGAGCGTCCAACGTAGCAAATGCAGGAAATGGACTCATGTGAAGAAATGCTCCGGTCTCAAGTCCTTCAAGGATGCGGACAGCTCATACGTGTGCCCTAACTGCGTCTCCGTACCGACATATCAACCTCAGCGTTCAAGTCCCGACTCCCTAAAGATGATCCAGTGGAATATAAATGGTTTTCGCAACAAATCAGCGGAACTAGAAGCTCTCGCACACCGCATAGGAGCTGACATTGTGGAACTTCAAGAGACTAAACTGGATCCCAATCAAGGATCACCGGTGGTTCGAGGCTACACATGCCTGAGAAATGACCGAACGAGTTCCGGAGGAGATGTGGCCTTTCTGGTCAGAAACAACTTACAAGGCAGTGTGATCACTCCTGGAACCAGAGATGGTACGACGGAATGCATCTCCTTAGCTGTGGAAACGAAGGCTGGATCGGTGCACATTCACAATCTCTACTCTCCGCCTAGGTCCTCATGCCCACCCGCATACGAGCTGTCTATCGCCCAATTCTTGACATGCGGGAAACCCACAATCATCATGGGAGATGTCAACGCGCACAGTCCTCTATGGTCAGAGGGTGAAGAGGACCAACGTGGACAGGACCTCGAGGAGGAGATAGCGCAGTCGAATTTTGTGATTCTCAATGATGCCCGTCACCCTACTAGGAAGCCGACGTATGGAAGACCCTCGTCACCGGACCTCTCGCTGTGCTCACAGGACCTAGCATCGTCAGCAGTTTGGGACACTGTTAACACAGGCGCAAGCGACCATCTTCCTATCCTGTTGGATTTCAGAAGCGAGGCCCTTATATCTTCCTCACTGAGGAACACTTTCGTGGACTTCAAAAAGGCGGACTGGCCCAAATTTCTGTCAGTGCTTGAACAACAATCGGCGAATTTCGACTTCCGGACCTCTCCACTGGAAATGGATCGATTTCTCGCATCGGCCGTAAGGACAGCAACGTCACAATCTATCCCTAAAGGCAGACGTAAGGCTTTTATGCCGGGTCTGTCGGACACCGCTAAGGACCTCATACGACCTCATGTGAAAGAGACTCGATTTGAAGAACGGACCCGACCAAAACCAGAATCCCTGAGCTGAACAGAGAAATCGCTGATGAAGTGAGGAAGGACCGACAGCAGACATGGAGAACTTTCGTGGAAGGCATAGATCATCGTGCAAACTCTTCGAAGCTATGGGCAACCATGAAGGCTCTGGATGGCCGTTCAGTGAAACCCAATCCCATCCAAATTTTGCATAGGGGCAAACCGTTGAAAAATAAGAATGCGGCCAACCTTTTATGCAAACAGTTCAGTTCGCCATGCCCTCATAAAAGCATGAAGTCGTCACGAAGGACCTTCCGATGGATTAAAAACTTTCCGAGAGAAGACGTTCCCATAATTTCGACAGCCCTCATCGACGCCGCCTTGAAGAAATGCAAGCCGTCTAGAGCGTTGGATACAAGTGGGGTGGCCCCTGTAATGCTCAAACATTCAGGACCAACTTTTCGGGAGTGCCTTAGAGCCCTTTTCAACAGAACCCTGTCAACTGGACTGATCCCGGCGTCGTGGAAGGAGGCGAGAATTTTCCCACTCCTGAAGCCTGGTAAACCTGCAGAAGATCTGAACAGCTACAGGCCTATTTCGATCATTTCATCTATGGCACGCACTTTTGAAAGAACCATTCTTCCTACACTGGAGACGCACCTGCAAATCCCTGGATGGCAGAATGGTTTTCGGAAAGGTTTCTCCACAACCTCAGCGTTGGTCGAATTGACCGGATTCATCACGGATGGGTTAAATGAGAAGAGACCGCCTAGCCGCTCAATTATGGTTGCACTCGACTTGAAGAAAGCATATGACACTGTGGTTATCTCCATCCTTTGTCAAAAGCTTGCCGAGTCATCCCTACCGAGAGGTTTAGCCCGATGGATTTCTAGCTACCTGAAAGGCAGAACAATACGGACAGAGTTTAGAGGCCAGATGTCGAAAGTAAGATTGGCGCGCTCCGGGGTACCGCAAGGTGCGGTTCTATCTCCGCTCCTGTTCTCATTCTACATAGCAGATCTCCCGACACCCCCTCCAGAAACACGTCTAGTCGGATATGCGGATGACCTAAAACTGGTGGCGTCAGATCCGGATATTGCAACTTGCGAAAAGCGTCTGAACAAATATCTCCCGCAGCTAACAAAGGCCCTGGAAGATCTACATCTTCAAACTGTCGCTTCAGAAGACCACTGTCTCTCTTCTAACAACACACTCTGCTCAAGCGAGATACGTACCGAAAGTGTTCATAAATGGGATGCAAATCACCCACGAAAGAAATCCGACAATTCTGGGCTACCATTTCGACACTATGATGACGGGTCGACTACATGCGGAAGATGTTCGCAAGAAGACGGCTAAAAGAGCGAATCTCTTGAAAGCGTTGGCAGGAAGAAACTGGGGACAAAGCAAAGAACTGCTCACACTGACCTACCGCGCCACCGGACAATCCGTGATGTCTTACGCTGCTCCAGCCTGGAGCCCGCTCATTGCGTCGACTCACTGGGATCGATTACAAGCTTGTCAAAATACAGCCTTGAGGACCGCGACGGGAAGCCTGGCGATGGCTGGCACTACCCACCTCAGCAATGAGACGGGAATCATGCCAGTCAAAGCTCATAATGAGATGTTGACGCTTCAATATCGAACGGTCGCGGCAGTTGATCCAGAACATCCCTCACACGACATGATGAGGAAACCGGAACCACCAAGACAGATCAGAAAGCATGTCAGCACGATCAAGCCAATATTGGTCAGGCCAGGAAACGCGGAAAGCATTCGCAAAGAAGTGCACAAAGAGTTTGTAAAGGAATTCCTGGTTACTATGAACTCCCCCTTGCTAAGTGGACCACCGCCGAAGATTGCTAAGGAGGAGGAGACTTTGCCAAGACCAAGTCGGGCAGCGCTATCTCAGCTCCGGAGCGGTTTTTATTCGAAGTCGCAATGGTATCTACATAAAATAGGAGCAGCCGATAATCCACTCTGCCCAGACTGCGGGCTGGAGGAACACAAAGTACCTCACATGTTCTCCTGCTCTGGAAAGCCAACGCACCTCACAATAGAAGATCTCTGGCTCAAACCAGTGGAAGTAGCCCATATCCTGTCACTTTAATTATGCAATAATGAATTTGAAATGTAAAAAAAAAGATGAAAAAAAATTAAAAAAATGAAAAGATAAAAAAATGAAATTAAAAAAAATCAAAAAAATAAATAAATAAAAAGATTAAAAAAATCAAAAAAGAGGGTGGAAACACGCCCCACTCAGGGATCCTCCAAAGAAGAGGATCCCAGAAATGTTGCTTCGATGACGTCGTCACTGGAGGAGAAATGCCGGACAGCACCGATTGCCAGCATAGCCGTCAAATAATGCGTTGTGGAGTGTGGTATGCACTTGCACACACCGCTCCCAGCTACGCCTATATTGTAATCCACGACCACCTGAGTCAATTCAAGGCTAATTGATCACAATTCATTAATGAGAATGAAAATTTACTAGTATTGAGGATGTCGGCTGTTATCCGTAAATTTCGAGGTGGAATTTCTCTAGAAATCATTTCTAACCCTATTTGGACGGTGCTCAGGGAAGGAAATCCCCTGCGTGGGACTAAATCTATAGTGTATCGGGTATTTCGGGGGGTGAAAATCAGTTCAAACCCTATTTGGACGGTGCAGCCTGCGGCTGCAGCGTCGCTTAGGGGAGGAAATCCCCTGCGTGGAGGCTAAGTCTGTCGTGTATCGGGTATTTCGGGGGTGGAAATCAGTTTGAACCCTATTTGGACGGTGCAGCCTGCGGCTGCACCGTCGCTTAGGGGAGGAAATCCCCTGCGTGGAGGAAATCCCCTGCGTGGAGGCTAAATCTGTCGTGTATCGGGTATTTCGGGGGTGGAAATCAGTTTGAACCCTATTTGGATGGTGCAGCCTGCGGCTGCACCGTCGCTTAGGGGGGAAATCCCCTGCGTGGAGGCTAAATCTGTCGTGTATCGGGTATTTCGGGGGTGGAAATCAGTTTGAACCCTATTTGGACGGTGCAGCCTGCGGCTGCACCGTCGCTTAGGGGAGGAAATCCCCTGCGTGGAGGCTAAATCTGACGTGTATCGGGTATTTCGGGGGTGGAAATCAGTTTGAACCCTATTTGGACGGTGCAGCCTGCGGCTGCACCGTCGCTTAGGGGAGGAAATCCCCTGCGTGGAGGCTAAATCTGTCGTGTATCGGGTATTTCGGGGGTGGAAATCAGTTTGAACCCTATTTGGACGGTGCAGCCTGCGGCTGCACCGTCGCTTAGGGGAGGAAATCCCCTGCGTGGAGGCTAAAACTGTCGTGTATCGGGTGTATCGGGGGTGGAAATCAGTTTGAACCCTATTTGGACGGTGGCTCAGGGGAGGAAAACCCCTTCGTGGAGGCAAAATCTGTCGTATATCGGGTATTTCGGGGGTGAAAATCCGTTCTACTCTATTTGCATCAACGGAGGGAGATCCCTGGGCGACGGCCTATTCTTTAAGCGAAAACTACGAAAACTGTTACAAGGCCTAAGCCATTCATTACTAGTTTCTGCTACTTCCTTTTTTCACGTTTCATATATTTTAGAATTCTCTCTTACTTCTTATGTTGATCATTCTCTCACATCTTCCTTTAGTAGCGTATCAAATGAACATCTACCTCACAAATAGCGTTTCCGCTATGAATTCGTGGTTCTACCATGATTTGTGGTGGAATCAATAACTTAGGCGTAACATCTGCAGTGTGTTGGGCAGTAACACCACCAAACACTGCATTTGACGCCTGTGTTGGCAATCGGTGCCGTCCGGCATTTCGCGTTTTCAGACGTCGTCAATATGCCGTAAATTGGATACAGGATCAGTGTGTATGGTGGATGATGGGCAACAACAACAACAACTAAAAACTGAGCAAAAACAAAAAACAGATTTTGTTTATTAGATAGATTTTAAACCGCTCGGGGGCCGGGGGCCTACATATTTCATTGAAGACGCCGGTCCGCGCACCTTTCGATATCGATGGCTGATCGGAGGCGCGGCTCGGCGGCCGTACCCCCCGAGTTCCTGAGTACCCAGGGTTTCCCTCCCCTGTCAAAATCAGGGGGCTAATGCCATGGAGACAAAACACAAAACGATTGTCCGTGAAATAACTTGTGTTGTGTGCATCCACGTACAAGACACGCCCCCCTTACGCGCAATTCTTTGGTGGGTCGTCGCGTTCGAATAGCGAGCAAAGCATGCAGGAATTGGGAAGAGGGCATACAATACGTCGTTGCAGAGCGATTTAGGGTTATGGGGTGTGCTAAATGAATAATATATGATTTTCCTAACCTATTCCTCTCTAACGTTAGTTTCTGTGCGCTATTAATACTATTGCTGGGAAATCTCACTAGTTTTTTTGCTAACTGCATCCGGACCTTGTGTTGGGTCGATCATCTATTGGGCTTTTCTTGTGAAATCCACTTCCTGCATTCGAATACCTGATACCTGAATTGTTTTGGGGAAATTCTAACTAGTCGCCAGTAAACTTACAACGAAAACATTTGGCTGCTGGGCACCCGCGGGACCATGAAGGGTGTGTCGCCGTTTGGTAGATTCGCGTATTACTGTATTTCGCATTGGAGCACCGTTTCCGCTAGTGCTCAGCTGCGAACCGTACAAGTTCCAACTTTTTCACTACTTTATATAGCCGCTTACTTCATTTTAGTATAACTCGAGTTCAGATATCAGTTCAATCACTTCTATTCACCTTTAAATGCTCCGAACTCAATCAATCAGTGTTTTCGGGGTTTTTCTTACAAAATAAAAACATGTGATTATATTTTTCAGATATCCGAATAGACTGATAGTTACCAAGACTCGACTGCCATTACGCTATGATCGTCAGGTACTCTGCTAAAACCGTGGAATTAGGCTCTAGTCGTCCAATATTCTCCTGAAATGTCAGATATTCTGCTAAAACCTATTCATATCTAGCTATGATCGTCAGATATTCCGCTACAAACCGCTATTACTGTTCTAATCGTCAGATATTCCACTCTAGTCTTCGATTAATTTGCTAACATATATTGAATTCTTTCAGCACACCGCTACGATCGTCAGATATTTTGCTGAAATCGCCAGATATTTTACTTATATTCTAATCATCAGTTACTTTGCCACCACCAACACCTGTTCAGCTAATACCTACTAACGCTGACAAGCACTGTTGTCTCCATCAATCATCTGGCTCTTTCTCTGCCACGATGGAGTACCACTGTCCGGGACCGACTTAGACCTCCTGCTAGTAGATTCCTTGCCTACTTTCTCACCGTTAACCTATCACATCAGCCTTCATTGCGCTTGTGGTAATTCAATGGTGACAAAGGAAGCGGGAACCCCCTTCCAGGAGGTCTGCATGAGTGCCAGTATTCCATCTCTTGGCTACCTTTTCATCCCATTCCTCCCAGCGGCAAACTCATCAGTTAGCTTTAGTTGATTTCACTAGATTTGTGCTATGTGAATCAACCAGGGCTTATTGGTAGTTGCGTGCCATGAGCACTGTAACCAGAAATACGCATCGAATTCGATACTGAGGTGAGAAACGACATGTGAGTGATTTCGCAATGTAAATCTGCCCAGGAGCCTGGGTTTTCGCAATCCGTGAGTTACTTCGGTTCAGACGGTCAGCAAATATAGTTTTTCCCATTTTTATATCGCTTTCTTGTTCAGCATAAATGTTTGAAATCTATGCATCCTTTTGTCGAGCCTACCGCTTTTGTTATGTATTGGAATTCAAAACGGAACGGAATGATGAATATCTAGCATCGGTGTAATAGCGGAACGAGTGTGAGCGCAGAAGAAAAGGTGCTCCAAGGCGAAATACAGTAATACGCGAATCTATCGAACGGCGACACCCCCCTCATGGTCCCGCGGGTGCCCAGCAGCCAAATGTTTTCGTTGTAGGTTTACTGGCGACTGTAAATTCTCGAAATCGAGAGCTCATATTTTATGACTCTTAAGCAACAACTTTGTAATATTAGTTTAGACTGAAGACCTGTAACACTTAGTTATTGCACAATCAGTTCTTCATGTTACCATGGGCATACATCGCAATAGGCCATAAACTGAACAAGTCTTCGAATGCACATCGAAACCAGTTCTACATGTGAATTGAGCTGTTCTACCTCTGAAAATAAGTCGTACGGTAGAGCAACCCTGCGAAATTGTGATACTGATACTTTCTAAGGAGATAAGAAAGCTAGCGCGAAGAGCTTGCAACAATGCCGAAATCTGTCTCACGGCCAATGAGTAGATTGGGGGTGGGCGAACTGACTGTTTCCATCTGATTGGGAGTGGTGCTCTACTAGAATATCCCACTCGATGGAAACAGAGTTCATGTACTGTGCTTCTCTGCGTCAAATTCCCCTCCGCAAATGCGTATTGAGACGCTTCGCGGCCGCACGCGGTCGAGCCGGACGAGATTCCGGCGCCGTAGCCGATAAGCCGATTGTAGGTGTTTTTTTTTCATTTTCTTCAATTTTCTTGGCTTCTGTGACCAAACCCGTCCTTCTGTGTTTTTTCATATAATCCTTCCAGATGCCTCCGCAACAACTTCTAGGGGAGAAAAAATTCACGGGGGCATTTAATTTTTTATTTCACGTTTATTTTTGTGTTTCTCTCCTTTTGTTTTTCTTCCTTACATTCCAGTGATTTATATGATTGTTTGGTTTTCTGGGGTAGATCTGGTTTCATGCCGAAATCGATCAAAGTCGGTATCAAACCGGAACTATTCTTGAAAAAAAAACACATGAGAATTGCGAAACCAAACAATCATGAAAATTATTTGAATGAAAAAAAATCAGAAGAGAATCTCAAAAATGAACGAGAATATGACACTTTACTTACCATCGGGAATTTTTTTCTGCCCTAGAAGTTGTTGCGATGGCATCTAGAAAGAATAATTAGCGCGCATGTAGATATAACGGTTTGAAGAAGTTACAAATACGAGAAAGTACTCGCGACTATATTTCCAAACCTCGGGCCGAGTTTTGATGGGCGTGGCAGGGGCGGGGCGTGTAAACTCGTCCATTCCTATCGGGACCCAACGCCATTACAGTAGCTGCTGCTCGCCCTTTAATCGACGCCGCTCGCGCGCGAATCAGCTGTTTTCTCTCGACTTGGCCCGATTCCACGTCTTTATTCAGTTTTGCGGCCCGCCCAACGTATTCTGCTGCACTTTCATCGATATATTCTGGTCCTGCTGAGCTGGTGCAGTACTCTGCTGCAATATTCAAGTCTATTTTGCCCTCCCCTACCGTCGCCGCTCTATTTGGATCCTGATTCGTACTGTTTATTCGTCTTCCTACAGATATTCACCTGATATAATAGTATTATCCACTATACATACTTTATATAGTTTTTGCTCCGCTGATCGTTCCATTTTTTCTATACATAACTTTTGTGAAACTGTGGATCATTTTGCATGGTTTTCTGCAGATTTTTAGAATAGCTTTTTTCGATGGATTTCTGCCGAATTAAACCTGTCATTTTCAGGAGCCAGTCGCTGCATGCAATTGCCCGTTCCTTTCCCATGCATTTTCTCCCTCCTTTCCTCTCTTTGTATCTGACGCAGTTTCCGATTCTGTATCATTGAGACACTGGTTAACACAATGTGTACTCTTTGATACAGTCTCGGTGCATGCCGACAGAGCTATGCTTCCCCCACCACCTCACTTCTTCCTGCCTTGCTGTGGACATCGTCATGCCACGCTGATCAGTACTGCTGGTAAACTTCGATCGCAAGTAAAATGCTGCAAATCTCAAAGCGTGTCGTTTTTTTCGGAAATCCATTCTTCACGTTATTAGTGCTATCCCCCCTGTGCGGTGTGTGGAAGCCGGTGGAATTGGAATTTGAGACCGAATTTCATTCAGTTCTACTGTTCAGTGCTGAAACTTGCGCTTCCAACGCGGATTCTTCGCAGAGAGCCACGGCTCGGTCATTATATCGTTACCATGGACGCCTAGCAATTTTTTTGTGAAAAAAAATTGCTAGAATTGAAGAAAAATTAATGCTCCGCTCTCGAGGTATCTACTGACATCATAGGTCATTTTTATATCCCACGAAAGGCCTATCGCGGTCGCAGAACACAGCGACTTCGCTGAGAGCAGCCGTAGCTGTCGATCAGGGCCAAGAAACACCCGGTACGATGCTGAATGCCGATGCCTAGCTTTCCCGACTCAACCTAATCTAGCATTGTGCCGGATGTTTCTTGGCCCTCCTCTCCATGTGTTGCATTGAGAGAACGCCGATTGTGCGTACAGGACGCATTTCGACTTCCTTCATCAAAACTCATGTGACACTCACGACGGGGTGTGCACGAGCTGAACCCAACCCAAATCGACAAACCCATGCCTAACGCAATGATGAATCCGGCCTCTATTCCCTCGCGCGCTTGTGCGGAGCGATGGTAGAGATAGCGAGAGTGTGGGGAGAAGGATATGCAGCGTACGTTCGCAGACGCACGCGATGAATGCAAATACTGTGCTTCTCTGGGCCACATTTCGGTCCGCGATTGCGTCTCGTCAAGCTTTGCGGCCGCGCGCTTTCGAGTTTCCAGCGCCGCAGCTGCCGATCTGTTGACTCTAGGTAGGTTTTGGAAACTGAAAACTAAAAAATATTGGATGAAACTGTATAGAGAGTACAGTTACGGAGCTTCGGGAGCGAAAAATATTTTGGCACTGGAGCACGTTTTTCTCCCGTCCCTTTAATCATTGCAGGCTTTGCTATGCCAGCCGCGACCTGCACGTGCATAATTAATGTTTTTGTTGAATTGGCAAATCTTTGAATTAAAAAAAATACCTCGATTTTGAACTAAAGATTGAAACTCCGAGTGGACAAAATTCTCGCAGGCTTTCTAAGTTTCTCACCCTCCGGGGTTTCAACCCCTGGCCCAAAATCGGGGAAACCTCCGCACGCATGCGAACTTGATACCGAGTCCAGCTCATGGCAAGCGCGACAGTACATACGACACTTATACGAAATGACGTATGCAGGCACTTCAGAGAAATGCTTGGGGCTACTTCCTCGGAACTTCGGAGAGCGAAAATGTATTTGGCTTAAATAAACGTACATACTGGACAGGGGTGTCAAAAAAAATCGCATCCACATCAAAATTTTCCACAATTAGGATTTCATAAAAGTTTGATACATGTGACAAACGTTTTCCAAATTGCTCCAAGGGGTTGAAACTCCGCGTGTACCAAATTTTGGCGTGGGTACGGAGTTTTCCTCCCCTTCCCCCCCCCTCTATTACTCAGAACCTGGTACCGGGCGACCCGTCGCTGCTCGTCCGGGTCGCCCGAAATGGTGAATCGGGTCGCGAGAAAATCTGTACATTGTAGATTAGTCGTCCGTAACGTACAGTCACACGCAAATTCGCTGCCCCGGGAAGGCAATTTTCGTCATCCGGGTGGCTGGTAACAAACGGGGGGTGAGCGGGTCGCCCGGAAAGGTTGGCGGGTCGCCTGGAACGGGATCTGGCCCCGATTTTGAGTGTCCGGGTGGCCCGAAATGCAGTTTTTCTGCACCGGGAAGGCCGGAACGAAGTTCTGAGTACGGACGACTAATCTAAAATGCACAAACTTTCTCGCGACCCGATTCACCATTTCGGGCGACCCGGACGAGCAGCGACGGGTCGCCCGGTACCAGGTTCTAAGTATGCGTATTTCAACCTACCAAGGGTGTGGCAGTACAAGCCCGTATTTCTCACAACATACGGTAACTATGATAACTTTGTAAATGAGAAGTATTTAACAGTGTTGTATCCAGAGTTCTTGGTTGAACTGATTTTCCTCGGTAGCGTCGGAACTCGTCCGCGCCATCATTTTCACACTCAACAAACTTCGCACCAACCCGGGGTTTTCCTGCTCTTCCAAAATCAGGAGAGTTATGGGCCCTAAGATGTGTCACGTACACACAAAGTCAAATTTCCAATTTGATTTTAACCCCACGTTCTAGAGCTCAGAAAATCGCGGCCTCTTACGAGCTCCAACGCAATCATTATCCTCATGGTATTTCCACAGACAATTCACATTTGGCAAAATCTATTGCCTTTGTCGTCCTATTACCTCCGAAATGATCTTTCCCTTGACACGAGCATGCGTTTTCTGGAGATTGCTATGCATTTGTCTTCCATCTTCTAATCGATAAAAATGGCGCGATAGTGATCGAGAAATTGACAAGGATAGAAAAACGTGCTCCAATGCTAAAATATTTTTCGCTCCCGAAGCTCCGTAACTGTACTCCTGTATAGAAAAGCCACATCGAGTCGGCTTTGTCGCTGGCAACTCGACTGACTCGAGCGCGTTCGGCCGCAAAGCGTGTCGAGACGCAATTGCGGACCGGAATTTGGCCCAGAGAAGCACAGTAAATTTCATTCGGAGACAGAGGTTAGGGTAATGGAAAGAAAGTTAAAGCCTCGGCAGAGTGGCACTGCTGCGGGTCGGCCCGCAGCGCGAGCATTTGGTTGTGTCGCCGCAAAAATATTGCAATCTGGGGCCGTATGTTATTCTATCCCGGCAAGGAATGCAAGCCTTGTACGTTATTGAACAATTTGGCCCAAGATCCAATCAGAGACGACTCGATTTCCGACAATCGGGGGACACAATAGCATGCGGCTCTTGGATCGGCACTCGCAGCAAACAGCATTAGCTTCTCCATTTCAAGCATTTTTCCATCAAAGAACCGCTCTGCGTGCATGATATAATGGCCAAGCCGCGGCTCTCTGCAGAGAAATTTTCTATGGAAATGCGAGATTCGACACCGAACCAGTAAAACTGGATGAAAGGCCGTGCAGTATGGCTACAAAGAAGAAGAAAATCAGCCTCTAATTCCAGATCCTCCGAAATCCACACTTCGGAAACGAGAAGTAGCACTAACTTGAAAGAAATGATAAAAAACGACTTACTCTTTCAGATTCGCAGAGTTTTCCTTGCGATCAGTTTCCCTGTTCTACTCATCAGTGTAGCATGACGATGTCCGCAGCAACATCAAGAAAGAAAGAAGTGGGAGGGGGAGCAAATCTAGTCGGCATATACCGAGACTTCACCAAAGAGTGCACATTGAATTTACCAGTGTCTCAATGATAAAGAATCAGAAACTGCGTGTGACATAAAGAGAGGAAAAGGGAGGGAGAAAATGTTTAGAATGGGAGGGGCAGTTGCACGCTGGCGCTTGGAAATATGCCGTGAAATTCAAGAGTAACTGATGAAAGAAAGATTCGCTATGCTAAGCTATTAGCTGCGGAGTGCCATGCGAAAAATGCTGTTTTTTTGCAATTTCAAACAGTTGCTGAGAGGATTGGCATAAAATAATCCAGAATTTCAGGGAATAAAATGAAATAATCGTTTAATCAATTTAAAATTAAATATTCATGCCAGATACAATTTAATAAATATCATTTGAAATAATTAATTGAATAGTTCGAACAGTGTTCTCCAAAATAAAATAATAACGATGATTTCGGTTTAACAGCTGGGGTCGAATTGCAAACTGTTCTTTAAGAGAGGGTTAGCAGACTGAAATCACGATTCATACTAACAATAAGTAAAAAATACAAAAGGAGAGAAAAGGTGCCTAGAAAATGTTGAATAATCAGCTCAGCACCAAATAATAGAAAGAGTAGACTAGAATGATACAGCACAATAATATAGTAGGCCCAGAATATTGAAGAAAGTTCGACAGGGTACTGCACCAGCTCAGCAGGACCAGAATATATCGATGAAAGTGCAGCAGAATACGTTGGGCGGGCCGCAAAACTGAATAAAGACGTGGAATCGGGCCAAGTCGAGAGAAAACAGCTGATTCGCGCGCGAGCGGCGTCGATTAAAGGGCGAGCAGCAGCTACTGTAATGGCGTTGGGTCCCGATAGGAATGGACGAGTTTACACGCCTGCCCCTGCCACGCCCATGACAACTCGGCCCGAGGTTTGGAAATATAGTCGCGAGTTCGGTACCGCACGGTATTTGGAGTGTACTGAAAAAGCAGGCGCTGAGAAACTTGCACTCCTAGAAAATAGCAGGAAAAAACCAATGGAAAGCATGGTTAACATCGCAGATAGAAGTGAAAATCCCGTTCACGAAGTACAATACGGACATAATGCTGCGAGTGGAGCTGAGGAATATGGCGCCCCAATGCGAGCGCGACGCGACCGACGAAGGATTTGAGTGTCCGAACCGGTTGGCCAATAAGTTCTTCTGACATAGGTGGATTTAAGAAGCTGCAAACTGAACAAAAGTGGAGAAAACTGCATAAAAAGCGATATCGAGCCGGCTTTGGCGCTGGAAACTCGACGGGCTCGAGCGCGTGCGGCCGCAAAGCGTGTCGAGACGCAATTGCGGACAGGAATTAGGCTCAGAGAAGCACAGTAGATATGTTTTGAGTGAAATCCGCAATAACATTCCTTACGCTCAGAAAATTGCCTGATGGATAAATATAGCCTAGCTCCGCCATTCTGAGATGGTAGAAGTAACGCTTCTCGGGCTTATCATGCCGAAATCTCCTTATCACTGTTATACATGGAAGACCGCTCCGTTGCTTGCTCCGACTGGACTCATCCGAGCAAGCTATGCTTTACCGTATCTTTTCGCTTAACTGAGAACCCTCTTAACGATTCCCGGAGTTTTCTTCGGAAACTAAAAAGCATCTATTCGGAAATAATTACTAATAATTACTAAACGACTGGTCGGTAACTGTCTAGTAAATCAGAAGAACGTTTCAGAAGAAATTACTGGCCAATTGAATTTTGTAGATAAACACGAAAACCCCGCCCACGAAGTACAAATCCGAGTACGGACACAATGCGGCGAGTGGGGCTGAGGAAAACCGCTCCCCAATGCGAACGTGTCGCGACCGCGTCGCGTCCGACGAAGGATTTGAGTGTCCGAACCGCTCAGAGAAACTCACGGCTCGTCCGCGGGGCAGATGAGCTTTCCGGACGGTCCGCGGCGCTTGACGGCTGATCCGCGGCACGATTGATAGTGGGACGCTCAAACAGCCGATCCGCTGCGCTGTTTGTTCTCGAGGGGGTGACTGCGGGGCGCACCGCCGATCCACCATCTCAATACCGATCGATGAAAAGCAGCCACTTATATTTTTGAGTTGTTTTTGGATTGAACGACTCCACCACCTCATTCCCCGCAGCCTTAGACAATTTCCCAGCCGCTGACTTCGACTTTCTCGACTCGCGATTATATTTCCAAACCTCGGGTCGAGTTGTCATGGGCGTGGCATGGGCGGAGCGTGTAAACTCGTCCATTCCTATCGGGACCCATCGCCAATATGGTAGCTTCTGCCCCCTCCTTTAAACTGCGCCGTTCGCCTCCGAATCAGCTGTTCTTCCTCGACTGGACAGAGGATTCGACGTCTGTATTCAACTTTGCGGTAATTCTTCTGTATTCTGCTATATTTTCGTGGATATCTACCGGTCCTCCTGTGCTGGTACAGCAATCTGCTGCATTTCTCTATCGTTCTCCTCTTGCTGCCGTACTTTCTTTAATATTCTGGGACCACTACATTATTGCGCTGTATTACTCTATTCTATTCCATCTACTGTTTGGTGCTGGGCTGATTATTCATTCTTTTGTTTTTTTCGTTTGTATTATTTTCACTTATTGTTTCCGTCAAACTTGATTTCAGTCTGCTAATTCTTTTTTGAAGAACGGTTTGCAATTCAACAGCAGCTGTCAAATCAAAATCTTCGTTATTAATTCTATTTCGGAAAATACTGTTATAACTTATCAATTGAATATTTAAAGTGATATTTATTAGTATTATTTGACATATCAATTTTAAATTGATTGCACAAATATTTCATTTTGTTCCCTGAAACTTTTTGGTTTTCATGAGTTTCTGTTAAATTTTATGGCATATTTGCAGGAGCCAGTGCGCAACTGCCCCTCCATTTTCCAAATACTTTCTCCCTCCATTTTCCTTTCCCTTGTCCTTATGTCTCACGCAATTTCCGATTCTTTATCATTGAGACACTGGTAAACATGAGCGTACTCTTTGATACAGTCTCGGTATATGCCGACAAAGATTCACTCCCACCCTTCCCTTCCCCCCCCCCCCGCACCCGAATTCTTTCTGCCTTACTGTGGACATCATCGTCATGCTATACTGATCGGAGTGCAGTGAAATTTCAATAGCAAAGAAAACGCTGCCTGCGAATCTCAAAGTGTAATTCTTTTTTCGAAACTCTTTCTTTCAAGTTAGTGCTACCTCTGTGCACGAAGTGTTGATGTCGGTGAATTCGGAATAAGAGATCGATTTTCTTCTAACGTCGATCACTGGATGGACGGTAGCCGCAACGAACACACGTGCCACGCACGGAAGCGAGGAGGTAATGATAGTCATGAACATCGATCAAGTGATATCACGTTAGATCGTTGCGCTGCGGCTATCCCCCACCCAGTGATCGACGATACTTCTTTGCAGCCACCATTTGCACCGATGTTCACCTAATCTTACTTGTTCCGTGTTGAATCTTGTACTTTCGAAGCAGATTTTTTTTTGCTGAGAGCCGCGGCCGGCAATTATATCTTGATTATGGACGCAGAGCAGTTGTTTCGTGAAAAAAATTGAGGAGCAAATGCTGTTTGCTATGCACTGTCCATCCAAGAGCCGTATGTTATTGTGTCCCTCCAATGTCGAAAATCGAGTCGTCTCTGATTGGAACTCAGGCCAAATTTTGGGAGAGGGGCTCTCTACACACCGAGAGAGTTGTCTCGCCTTTTGCGGCTCTTATTTCACTCGGGACCACGTCGCATGAATTGAGTGATGTGTCGTTTCGAACTGCAAAAACGGGACAACTACTCCCCTGTGTGTAGAGAGCCCCACAAGAACGATAGTTAAGTGCGCCAGAATCGGGCTACCGTAATCTTAGCCGTAAAATAAGTTGTTTGGCGACGGTTTTTCACGGACCTAACAACTCATTCGACGGCAGATAATGGATTTTTGTTCGTCAGTGTCGTGTCGGCGCTCAAATCATAAAGGACCTCAAGAAGACGGTTTTTTGTTATTGGAGAGCTCGATGAATGGACCCAAAACGACTTTTCTATTTCTTGCGCTTCCTTTGAGTACTTTTCATGAGCGTTGTAGTTTGTTCGCTTTTTCATGAAATTGATTGAAAACTGACCATGAGTACCGGAAGAATGGATGTTAACAGGAAAATCACGGAAAGAGTTTTCTTAATTATTCATTCATTGTCTATGTGGATTCACATAGCAAGGCAGTCCTATTGGAGAGAATTGTTTAAACTAGCAAAGATTCATAAGTGTTAGATGTGGAGCAAACCGCTGATTACTTTTCGGGATACCCGTAAACAAGCCTTTCGCACTAGAATAGTATGGTAGGCAATGGATTTGTTTTCAAAAAATATTACGGATTGTTTCTATAAGTAATTTGAAGAAATTAACGAATGTTAGCGCGAATTGAAGTTTGAATCACGGAAATTGTTGAGTACGCATATAAAATTATCATTCCAACTCCTACCATTACCAGAAATCCCAGAAAACTCTAAGATGAGATAGAAATATTGAGAAAAGTCATGTTTTCTCACTGTATGATTATCGCCGTCGAATGAGTCGTTTCGTCCGTGAAAAACCGTCGTCAAACAATTTATTTTACGGCTAAGATTACGGTAGCCCGATTCTGGAGCACTTAACTATCGTTCTTGTGAGAGCCCCTGTCCCCCAAATTTTTCAATGACGTACAATGCATAGCATCTCCATTGCCTGTTGGAAAAGATTAGCATACGACCCTAGATTGCGACATTTTTACGGCGACTTAAACAGATGCTCGCGCTGCGGCCCGACTGCCGAAGCCTTAACTTTTTTCTAATAGCCCAGGTGGCGTCTTGCGGAGCCAGTCGACTTCGCGACAAATAGCTACCCTGCTGTGAGTGCAGGGTACGGCGCGGGGTGTGGATATCCACGGGGAGGGGGCGAGCAGCTCTGGGGTGAAGGGGGGGGGGTCTGAGCTCCGCGGGGACACCAAGCGGACAATACTGAATGAAGGTATACTTTGTTTACCATCGACATGGATCCTAATGAGACTTTGCGTTTTCCCATTGGAGGTTGGCGCAAACTCGGTGCGCCTATTTTATAGCATATGGCACCGAATTTGCGCCAACCTTCCACAGTGAACGCAGTTTCATTAGGATCGAAGTTACATTAATTTTTTTTCGAAGAATTCGATCAAGATACTCTTCAAGTTTTACAAAAAAAAACTAACCAAATAACACCTTGGGGGGGTCTGGGAAAATGGCCAAAATTTTGTTCTGGAGGGGGTCTCCGTACCTCGTGCCGTACCCTGTGTGAGTGCCACTGGAGTTTTGATTGGGGCAGTCGAAATTCGTCTCTCACGCACACTTGGCGACACATGGAGAGAAGGTCATTTATGCTTTTTTAGAGAATAGCTTCACTATGTTGTTAAGGACTAGTGCGCTGCAGATATGTATATTTACGTGATCACAATGTCGCCTTAGTCATTGTGTCAACGGTTAGTTCATCATTATGAGAGGAATAATAGCTCAGCTAAGGAAGAATAACTCTGGAAAATCTTATTTTTGTGAGCGACGAAGTGTCTCTCAGAGCAAACCTTCATGACCGACCACTAAGAGCGCTCCCCGTGCAGTCCTCAAAACACTGAACACCTTGGAGGTGTGCTCCGTTTTTTTTTCAGAACGCCAAGACTACGGTTTCAGTGCCTTAAGAGCGAAGCATTTGTTTCTCCATTTCTAGCTTATTATTTTACGAGACAACCGTTCGGCGTCCACGGTAAAAATAAATCTGGGATATGGCGATATAACTAATGGCTAAGCCGCGGCTTCATGATAAAAAATTGCACAATACTACCTATTCAGAAGCATGCTACTCGGGTCCATGATAACGGTATAATGGCCGAGCCGTGGCTCTGCAAAAAAATCGCCTTTCAAGTTCAAGATTCAACACTGAACAATAAAACTGGAGGAAATTCGGTGTCTAATTCCGATTCCACCGACTTTCACACATTTTACAAGTGAGGTGGCACTAACGTGAAAGAATGGGTTCCAAAAAACGAGTTACGGTTCGAGATTTGTAGCGTTTTCCTTGCCAATGAAGTTTCCCGGTAGTACTGATCAGTGTACCATGATGAATATCCGCAGCAAGGCAGGAAGAGGTGAGGAGGAAGCAAATCTCTGTTGGCATATACCGAGACTGTACTAAAGAGTTCACGTTGCGTTGAACAGTGTCTCAATGATACAGAATCGGAAACTGCGTCAGATAAGAGAAGAGAGAAAGATTTAAAAAGAGGAAAAGGAAGGGAGAAAATATTGGGAAAGGGACGGGCAATTGCATGCAGCGGCTGACCCCTTCAAAATGATACGTTTAATTCGGCAGAACCTCAACGAAAAAAAGCTAGCTGTTCTAATGATCTTCTGCAGAAAAAAAAGCAAAATGATCCAAAGTTCCAAATTTCTGAGAGTATTTATATCTCCGATAATTTAAAATAATGTACTGACGTCCAATCGATGCTTTTAAAAATCAATTTGTAAACCTTTTGTGGCGAGGGTTGCAAAAGTTGAAGCACTTGGCGACCTAGAAATCGTTCTTCAAAAAAAAGGGAAAGCTAGCTAAGTAAAATCAATTTTGGCGCTGACAATGAGTAGAAAAGGTGGAAAATCTGTCAAAAGCTCTGTCTAGAAAAATGAAACGGCAGAAGAGCATGTACTTTAAAAATAGTAAATAATACTATATGAAGGGAATAACTGTAAGTAGCCGAATAAAAAATACGAATCAGGACCGACGGCGACGGTTGGGGATGGCGAAACAGACTCGAATTATGCAGCAGATTGCTGTACCAGCACAGCAGGACCGGAATATATCCACGAAAATATAGCAGAATACAGAGTAATGGCCGCAAAGTCGAATACAGACGGCGAATCCTCTGCCAAAAAGAGGAAAAACAGCTGATTCGGAGGCGAACGGCGCAGTTTAAAGGAGGGGGCAGAAGCTACCGTATTGGCGATGGGTCCCGATAGGAATGGACGAGTTTACACGCTCCGCCCATGCCACGCCCATGACAACTCGGCCCGAGGTTTGGAAATATAGTCGCGAGTTACCGACCAATCCTCTGGCGATTATTAATTTTTAATCGCCAACCTTGCGGTGTCGCTAGCACTTGTACAGTGTACTCACTCCACATAACTTCAATACGATTATGTCTCTCATAGTTCGACATAGTTCACAACGCCCCTCCTCGTCCCACTAGTACGCGTTTTTTATCCAGCCTTCCATTCTCTGGGTCAGTCGACTGTTTGCGGTCCTCGCGCATCTCAAAAAAGAAATGGCTATCAACGATACTGTCGTTCGTAATGAATTATACCTCAATTCGAAGTACTTCTATGATTGTTTCCTAATCAAATTTTGTAGCTGCTGCAAATCTTCCTAGCAAAATGCAACTTTTGGTGACTTTAAAAACGCTGGACCATTGGCTATGATGGGAATATGGTAGTTTATCAGTCTCGAATCTAACTGGAAGCATTCTTGTAGTAGTATTTAATATGCATAAGATGAATTCAAGGCACACTTATCGATATCTTTAAAGTCTAAGTGAGATTACGCCAGCCAAATAGTACTATGTTCTATATCTGTTGTAAGATAAGGTAAGCTTCAGAATATCGAGAAACGGGTATAGTTATGTTCTGAGTAAAATCCGCAATAACATTTCTAACGCTTCGAAAAATGCCTGATGAATAAATATAGCCTAGCTCCCTCATTCTGAAATGGTCGAAGTAAAGCTTCTCGGGCTTATCATGCCGCAATTTCCTTATTTCTGTTATATTTTGCCAAGAAAGACCGCTCCGTTGCTTGTTCCGACTGGACTCATCCGAGCAAGCTAGGCTTTACCTCATCTTTTCGCTTAACAGAAACCCCCTCTTAACCCTCCTCAGAGTTTTCTTCGGAAACTAAAAAGCATCTGTTTAGAAACAACTAATAGTACTCGCTAAAAGACTGGTGGGTAACTGTCTAGTAAAAAACAGGCGCTGCAAGACTTACACTCCTAGAAATTAGCAGAAAAAAAGCCAATGGAAATCATGGTAGAAGCGAACAATTTTATGTGTCTGCCTTTTTTTGAATGATTCATCGTCCTCGAATCATTTGCCGTTTTCTTTTTGGCCAATTGAATTTAGCAGATAAACACGAAAATCCCGTCCACGAATTACAAATCCGACTACGGACACAATCCGGCGAGAGGAGCAGAGGAAAACCGCGCCCCAATGCCAACGTGTCGCGACCGCGTCGCGTCCGACGAAGGATTTGAGTGTCCGAACCGGTTGGCCATTAAGTTCTTCTGAGTCAACAGATCGGCGGCTGCGGAGCTGGAAACTCTTTCGACTCGAAAGCGCGCGGTCGCAAAGCGTGTGGAGACGCAATTGCGGACCGGAATTTGGCCCAGATAAGCACAGTACATACTGTGCTTTTCTGGGCCTAATTCAGGTACGCAATTGCGTCTCGACACGCTTTTTGCTGCCGCACGCTTCCAATTCGGAAGAGTTTCCAGCGCAGCAGCCGCCGATCTGTTGACTCTAGGTGGGTTTTGGAAACTGGAAACTTCAAAAAATTGGAGAAAACTGTATGAAAAAGTCAAATCGAGTCTTCTTCGGCGCTGGTAACTCGACTGACTCGAGCGCGTGCGGCCGCAAAGCGTGTCAAGACGCAATCGCGGACCGGAATTCGGCCCAGAAAAGCACAGTAACTCATAATCACACTGGCGTAATCTCACTTAGACTTTGAAGATATCAATTCAATTCAATTCAATAGCTTTATTTTGCAATAAAGAAACATACGGAATGTATGTGAAGAAAGGTTGAATACGGTAACCTGCGTATGCAGGCAAACAGAACAAAAAGCAAATAAAATAAAACAAAACACTCGTACTATAAAGTACCCTGTGTAAAGCTTCAGCAGAAGGAGCGGCCATCTGCCCCATGCAATGACCTTAGATTAAAGTGGGACAGCTTGCTTTTAAAAATAGGAAAGTTCCCGGATTCAACGACTTCCGATGGTAATTTATTCCAAATTTGGATGACCCTGAACGGAAACGAATGCAGCACGTTAGATTTCGATGTAAATTTACGTTCGAGCTGGAAGGAGTGCTGGCGAGAACGAGCACAGCGGCGGGTGAACGTGAAAACGCTCTCAAACGGAATGTCGCAAAGACCATTCACGATTTTGTAACATAAGTGCAAATCAAACTCAGTTCTCCGATATCGTAGGGTTTCAATCCCCAACATTTCAAGCCTAGTCATGTAGTCTGGCACTTCTCGCGTAGGAAATACTTTGACAAAAACGCGTTTTGAGTACCGCCTTTGCACGTTTTTTACGATTTCATCATCCTCAAGAGAGGATGGTGACCAAACCTGCGTGCAGTATTCCAAGAGCGGCCTGCAGTAGACAATGTATGCTTTCCTATACTGCTCGAGACATGGGTGTTGCAGAGATCACAGGATGCAGTTTGCCACTCGAGAAGCTTTCTTAGAGATTTCCTTGCAGTGGGATTCCCACTGAAGGTCGGTGCTGATAAGCACACCTAGATCACTGACAGTCTCGCGTACAGGGAGCAACACATTATTTAATCGTAAAAAACACTCATGTTTGAAATTGATATGAAACAGGCTGCATTTTTCTTCAGATATTTTTAGCTGCCATAGCTTGGACCAATCAGCAAGCCGGTTCAGGTCACACTGAAGCTCGTGAAAATCGATGGCTGGGTTGCGAAGAGGGCGATATATTTTAAGATCATCAGCAAAAAGCTTACATGTGCTCGACAATTCGTCAGAAATATCGTTCACATAAATGAGGAAGAGCAAAGGACCCAGAACGTTACCCTGGGGGACACCGCTGACGATTTGGCAAGACCGAGAACAATATTCGCCAATTTTGACTCTGAAGTCGCGAGGCGTCAGGAAAGATTCAAACCATTTCAGGATGTCAGCAGAAATGCCGTAGCGTTTGAGTTTCAGAATTAGTTTTGAATGAATGACGGTATCGAAAGATTTAGCGTGGTCGATGTACAAAACATCGGTCTGGCAGTTCTCGTTCACTGCTGAACACCAGTCCTGAAACGAGGATACCAACTGAGATAGTGTAGATCTACCCATGTAGAAAACCATATTGCGCGGGACTGAGGAGGTCGTTCGATGCAAGGTGGGAGAGAACGCAATCTTTGATAATGATTTCAAGTACTTTACATAGTGAGGAGGTTAGACTGATGGGTCGATAGTTCGAAACCTGAGTAGCTGGTGCCTTTTTAAGAAGCGGAGTTACAATCGCAGTTTTCCATGCGGATGGGAGAGTTCCAAGAGCAATACTATGTTTGAAGATGACTGAGAGAGCGTAACATAACCCGTCAGCAGCTCTTTTGATAAAATAAGAGGGTATGGAGTCCGGAGTAAGCGGAATTTTGTCGTTGAGCTTTTTTATGGCACCCATTACAACTTCGTAGTCAATAGGTATGGACCACAATTTCTGAGGAGATCGTGGGGAAAATGGGGGGGGGTCGCGCCGTTGTCGTGAGTAAATACCTTCTCAGGGAGTAGGGGTGTTCTATTCGGCCACGATTGGCTTTCGACTCGACTACAAAGCGGTTGGACGACGATATGGCCACGCGCCACGTGGCCTAATCGTCGTCCAAGTGAGAAGCACGTGGCGCCAATCATAGCCGTTCCACTCGGCCACGATACGCTTTCGATTCGACTACGATGAGCTTGGACGACGAACGAGCCACAATGCCCATGATTGAACACGTTGATCGATCGCTTCAGAACTGACTCGGCGCATGTCAGCCGCACAGCACGTATATAAGGGGCCCAATCCCAGAGAGAGCGCAGTCGACCTTTCGGGAACGCTCCTGGAAGGTGATTACGAGTCACTTTCTGGACGATTTTTGAACCGCTAAGGGGTCTCCCCCACGGTCCTCAGCGAGGGGAGCTCCCTGGCTGTCGACCGTGGCGAAGGTGATGTCCCTGCCGCGGACTGCTGTGTGGGTGATCCCCTACTGCGGTTCGTGACTTGGACCGTATCCTTGTTGGGGGAGACCCGCTCCCATCGAAGGTTTGGGAGCCCGCCCCCAGCGCCACGTGCTGCTGCGTGGGAAACGGGGGTTTAGAGAAGGTTCTGCATGTTTGGGCTACGTGCTCCTATTGAACAGGCCATGTGCTGTAGCGTGGGAAATAGGGTGCGGCAAAAGTTTTGCCTCGCTGCGCCACGTAGTGCTATCGAACAGGCCACGTGCTGCCCCGTGGGAAATGGGGTGCAGCAAGGGTTTTGCCTCTGCGCCACGTAGTCTTATCGAACAGGCCACGTACTCCTCGGAGCAGCACGTGCTGCTGCAAAAGTTCCTTTCAACTCGATTAGGTACCCGAATAGAAAGCCTATTGTGGCCGAATAGGACCCCCCGACTCTCTGAGTTAGAGAAGTAGTCCGCAAAGATCTCGCATTTCTTGCTGATCAACGACAATGGTTTCGCCCTCATCATCTTTCAGGGAACTGATACCCGTACGCGTCTTCATCTTAGCATTCATGTACCGTGCTTATCTGGGTCGAATTCCGGCCCGCAATTGCGTCTCGACACGCTTTGCGGCCGCGCGCTTTCGAGCCTGAAGAGTGTCCAGCGCCGCCGCTGCCGCTCTATTGACTCTAGGTGGGTTTTAGAAACTAGAAACTAAACAAAATTGAAGAATGCTGCATAAAAAAGCCATATCGAGTCGGCTTAGGAGCTGGAAACTCGATTGACTCGAGCGCGTGCGGCCGCGTAGCGTGTCGAGACGCAATTGCGGACCGGAATTTGACCCAGATAAACACAGTATTTGAAGAAGTTTTTTTGATTTCCTGAGCAAATGAGGCGCTTTTCGCGCTTTCTGGCAAATCGCTTACATTCCTTTTCAAGATCCTTAGCGCACTTATTGAAAGCATCGAGCCCACCAGGCTGAAAACGGTCACGCCAGAGGAAGTGCTTTTTAGCGGCAAGGCGTTGTAGGTGCGGTGGAAAGTTTTTGGTCGTAGTACCGCGTTTACGAAGTGTAACACACTTCTCGCTGCCGAGATGTCGTACGTTCGTGCCGTGGCAGTGTGGAGGAAAGAAGACCACTTCCGTGCAAACCGACGTCAATCCCTCCGCGGAGAGGGTTTTTGTCATGGGAGAGGTGCTGGCTGGCCGCAGCTCTCCTGAAGATCCTACTGCAAAGAGCCGGCGTCGAGAGGAACCCAGGACCCGCGGAGAAGAAGTACCCATGTGCCACATGCGACAGAGATGTCAATTGGCATGGAACCAGCGTCCAATGTTTTGGATGCCAAAAGTGGGTGCACTTCTCTTGTTCGGGTCTCAGTTCTGTGAGGCACCACGATTCTTCCTTTCGTTGTATTGTGTGCTCCGTCTCCAGTAACCCTAATTCCTCATCTACCAACCGCCCCCTCTTTATTTTACATATCAATCTCAACGGCCTTCGCGCCAAGCTTTCTGAATTATCTCTCTTCGCCCGTACTCATCACCCGGATGTTATCATGGTTCAGGAAACCAAACTCTCTCCCTCTGCTACCTCTCGACATCCAAACATCCCGGGCTATACTGCATATCATAATCCTAGGTCATCTTAGGGAGGCGGAGTCTCTACTTTTGTTCTATCCTCTCTTCCCTCTCGCATTATTCCAAACACTCCAGTGGATGGCACTCTCGAGTACATCCCATCCATTTACCTCTAAAAACTCCACTTTCTCTTTTCAATATATACATTCCTCCTCATACATCCTGTCCTTCAACCTACAACCCTATCCCTCTACTCAAGCATCTGTATGACTGCTCTCTATCTCCCTCAGTTGTCTTTGCAGGTGACTTCAATGCTCACACGTTCTGCTCGTCGCTCGATTCTGATGCTAGAGGAAATGACGTCGAAGAATGGGCGGATGAGTGCGACCTGGTTATCCTTAACGATGGCCAGCCCACTCGTCTCCCTGCCTACGGTCGATCCTCCAGCCCAGACATCTCCCATGTCTCTTCTAATCTCTCTAATGCCTGCTCTTGGTCTACATCCACAACTCTTTCCAGTGATCACATTCCGGTCTTTGTCAATATCGATCTCTCTAACTCTCTTGCTCCCTATACAGGTGTTCGTCATCGTTCTTATCTCAATTTAGGCCTTGCAGACTGAAGCCTGTTCAGGGAGGTTGCACTCCGCCAAGCGGTCGAATATCCGTGGAATGGCAATGTACACCAGAAGGAGCGCCACCTCTCTAATGCCATCCGGAAGGCGATGAAAGCTGCGATCCCTGAAGGTCGTGTCAAGACCTTCTTTCCCAATGTCACCAGGGAGACACTGCAGAAGATAAGGACAAGGGACGCAAAGAGAGCTGCTAATCATCTTGACCCAGACATTGCCGAGCTGGATAATGAGATCAGGATGGACCTTGATAGGCACAAGAAAGAATCTTGGGAAAAGTTCACTGAGAAGATGAACTTCAGGAGTGATGCTGCAGCAACGTGGAAGGCTTTGAAAAGGATCTCCGGAAAGTTCACCTCCGCCAACAATTCCACGATTGGATTCGACGGCGGACTCTTCAAGTCAGGGAAAGAGGCCGCAAATGCCCTTGGGAAGCATTTCTTCATAACTAAAACAAAAAGAGAGAAGCAGAATAGAGTAACTGTGCGAGAACTCTGTAAATGGCCACTCATGGCTGAAGATGATGCAGTCACGCCCGCTCAGGTCAAGTAGGTTATCAAGGAAATGAGTAACTCGAAGGCAGTAGGGCCAGATGGTTTGAGCCCAGCAGTTCTAAAGAGACTGCCAAGTGAACTACTACCCCTGCTCGCTGACGTCATTAATACATCGTTTCGCACCTGTACATTACCTCAAGATTGGAAAGTAGCACGCGTCATCCCATTGCCGAAGCCGGGTAAATCACCATCCACGGCAAAAGGTTATAGGCCAATCAGTCTTCTCTCACCTATTGCCAAAGTTGCGGAAAAATCGGCTGTGGAGGAGCTTGCCGAACATAATAGCAAACAACAGCATCAACATGGTTTCCGTAAGCTACATTCCACCACTACGGCCCTGCTGGAAATTGTGAGCCATGTTTTGGACGGCTTCAATGCCATGAAACCTCAGTGAACCGTAGGTGTAGCCCTCGACCTAACGAAGGCTTCTGACACTGTAAACTTGGGCATTTTGTCGGAGAGCCTGTTAAGGGCTACCATTCCGCCCTGGCAGAAGCGGTGGATAACTGCCTTCACTAAGGGACGTCGGCCAAATGTGCTATTCCAGGGACATGCTTCCAATAGCATCCCCATCGCCGCTGGTGTCCCTCAAGGAGGAGTTTTATCGCCTGCACTTTTCAGTTTATATCTAAAAGATCTGCCCGCTCCCCCTCAAAACATCAAGGTCGTTGCATACGCAGATGATATTACTATTCTGTGCCGAGATGGCGACATTAAGGTAGCCGCCAGTAAGATCAATGACTACTTGATCGAGTTGAAATGTTTCTTCTATCGCAAATTGCTCACAGTCTCTGTCTCCAAATCATCCGTCACCGTCTTTTCCACTGATCCTGCGGAGCACAGGGCTCATCCCATGGTGAAATGGGACGAAACTCGCCTGCCGGCCGCCCGATTCCCTAAGCTGCTCGGACTCGTGTTGGATCCTTCGTTGAGGTTTTATAAGAACACTGAGCAGAAACAAGCTGCAGTGAAAACAAGACTTAACGTCCTACGTGCTCTCGGCGGAACGTCCTGGGGGTGCAGTAAAGAAACGATCCTGACCACGTACAAGGCCATCGTACAGCCCGCCCTGGAGTATGCTGCACCAGTCTGGCAGCATATCGTGTCGGACACATCCTGGTACAAGCTGCAGCGCATTCAAAATGGAGCATTGCGAATCGCAACAGGCTGTTCTAAAAGCTCTCTAGTAGAGCACCTACACGCCGAAGCTCGCATCCTGCCAGTTAAGGACCATCGCCAACTCCACGCACAACAGCTGTACATAAACATCCTGAAGCAGCCAAATCATCCATCGTGAAGGGTATTAGACCCCGTCAGAGAGAGAAGTATAAGAAAGCCGTTTGCTGATGCTCCCACGAAAATCAATATACAAAGATGGACCAACGCACAACAAGAACGCCTCCGTCTCTTACGTGCTGAGCATACCCAATTCGTCAAGGATCACTTATGCAAGACCGCCGTAAACTCCATTCTCGGAGTCGTGCCGCCTGAGGTCAGCGAAACCGAGATGGAACTCGGTAGGCGTGCCAGGTGCACCCTTGCCTCGTTGCGCTGCGGGCACTCCCCCATGCTTATGTCTTATTTACATAAGATCGAGAGCAGCAGACCTGATGAGTGCCCGGATTGTGGTAATAAAGGGCATACTACTGCGCACCTTTTCAATTGCCCGATGAGACCGACATCGTTAACACCAGTAGATCTGTGGAAGAATCCGACGCATGTGGCTCAGTTCCTTAATCTATGACAGGACCCTCTCTGTGGCTGCAGAAGAAGAACACACTTCTCTATCACAAAGTGTAAATAGGAAATGACGGTTTCATACAATTTGTTTATGTTTCGGCACGCGCAAAAGAGTGCATCCCAGTCTGTTCCTATCAACCAAAGATTTACTTGGTCCCAGTTAGCACTGCGAAAATCGAAATTACGAGCTGTATTCGGAGCATCAGGTTCACACACGATTTTAAAGGCTATGCTACAGTGGTCACTCGTAGAGAAATTTGGCTGTACCTCCCAATCAGTAATCAATGTGAGGTCATTACATAGGAGCAGATCGAGCACATTTTGCCCATGAGTGGGCTCACAATTCAGACATGATAGGCCAGAAAATGTTCAAATGAAGTACTAAATCGCATATCGGAATTGCCAGAAGAAAACGCATAATTGAAATCACCAACGACTATGGAGGGGGATTGCACCGTACACCAGTCAGCTACAGTCTAACAATTCGAGAGATTCCTCACTACTCGTTGCTGGCCGTCGGTAAGCTGCAATCAAGCGGAAACAGGAACCAAGCTCAAATACAACATCAAGAAACAGAAGTTCACAGCAGAAGCTAAAAGATTTCTGCATGAACTCAGCAACCCTAATTGTATTCTTCACAACAATTGCGACACCACCTCCTGTAAAGCCCGTTATTCGATCACATCTATACACCACATAACAGCCATCTAATGCTAGGAGTGAGTCCGGGTCGTCCTCAGTGAGCCAGGTTTCGGTTATAATGACTATATCGGGAGACGAGTAATTGAAGAGTGAGTTCAAAGAGGCTAACTTGTTTCTAATGGATCGGGCATTGAAATATATACAGTTCAGGCTGCCCTTCGCCACCGAGGTCGACTCATTCACACTCACTGTGATGGGGAGTAGCGAGTGGGAGGCTGAGGCGCCCGAGGGCCCCCCCTCGGGCGTCTCACCCTCCCACTCGCTACTCCCCAGACCTGCGACGAGGCGGCCTCGTATCCCGCAGGCGAGCTCGATCCTCCTTTTTTTGGAATCTCGCCTCTGCTCATCACCTTCCCTTTGTAGATCAGAGCACTCTCGTCCAAGCTGCGAGCTTCGCTCGCAGTTTGGAACTGTATGAAGGACGCACATGAACATCTTTCCAATCAGTAGAGCGCTTTAGCTGATGACTGCAGCGTAGGAGTTGAACGGCATCGTGATGGTTGCCGAAGGCAACCTTCACCGGACGCTTCTTCGCCTTATCGAAAATCCCCATACGGTAAACAGCCGTTGGGATGGCGTCCACCTGTAGATGGTCCAGCAAAGCCATCACAGTCTTTTCATCAGCCTCCCTCCGGCTGTGGGCCGGCAAGTCGCTCTCTTCACACAGTCCCATGATGACAACTTGAGAATCAATCACCTGCGGCTTAGCCGCCGGAACGGCTCGCTTACTTGCGTCACCTGCGGCAGGGGCGGGTAACATCACTCCTCTCATCTTGACCAGCTCACCAACAGCATCAGTTATCGATTGAATAAGGGAATGTAGGGCGTCGGCCATAGACTTGACCAGCTGCGTCATCACACCAGTCATCGCCTCCTTCACAGTCTCCTCAATCATCCGCGCAATCTCAGCTCTCTGCTTGGCTTACATGTCTGGATGCTCGACCGTCCGATGTGTACCTCAAACTTGGGTAATTAAGCCCAATATCAATAAGTGGGCCTTGAATTCATGTTAAGCATATTAAATACCACTACAAGAATGTGTCCAGTTAGATTCGAGACTGATCAAACTACCATATTCCCATCATAGCCAATGGTCCCGCGTTTTGAAAGTCACCAAAAGTTGCATTTGCCAGGAAGATTTGCAGCAGCTACAAAATAAGATTAGGAAACAATCTTAGAAGTACTTCGAAATCGGGTACAATTCATTACGAACGACGGTATCGTTGACAACCATTTCTATTTTGAGATGCGCGAGGACCGCAGACAGTCGACTGATCCAGAAAATGGAACGTTGGATAAAAAACGCGTACCAGTGAGATGAGGAGGGTCGTTGTTACTATATCGAACCATGAGAGGGATAATCGTATTGAAGTTATGCGGAGTGAATACACTCTAGAAGTGTTCGCGACGCCGCAAGGTTGGCGATTCAAAATTAATAATCGCTAGAAGATTGGTCGGTAACTATTTAGTGAGAAAAACAAGCGCTGGAAAACTCACACTCCTAGAAAATAGCAGGAAAAATCCAATGGAAAGCATGATAGAAGTGAACATTTTATGTTCCCCACTCCGCGTGGGCAAATCTCTGACATGGGTGCGAAAATTTTCTTCGCCCCCCCCCCCCTCTCTCTCCCCTTCTATCCGTATTTCAACGGCGCTACCGCAGCGGGGGCCACTATGGTATCGCACCATAGCGGGCGGCGGCCAGGTGGTACGCCGCGCGCGGCTGGGAGGATGCGTTGTGTGTCGCGTCGTACCATCAAGCGTTGATTGGGTCATTTCCCTTCAACGAGATGTTTGGAAACACTCATACGATAGGTTCAGTGCAAGTTAACATAAAAGAGGTTCATAGAAGCGGGCGTCAATCGGTAACTTAAGAATGACTTCGTTTGCGCCTGATTTCTGTGAATGAATACATATATATATATATATATATATATATATATATATATATATATATATATATATATATATATATATATATATATATATATATATATATATATATATATATATATATATATATATATATATATATATATATATATATATATATATATATATATATATATATATATATATATATATATATATATATATACATACATATATATATTTATTTATTTATTTATTACATAGGCAAGCCTATGTAGTCAAGAAAGAATATTCAAAATGACCGCGAAATACGAATGAACCATAGGAAGTTTAAAGCATGGAAACTAGAAAAAAAGAACAACATAGCGGAACAGAAAAGAAAAGCGCTTTGCTGTAATAATCAACCTAAAGAAAGGAATCAAACGCTATCCAGCCAGTCAGGAAGGGCTACTTGTTTGATCAGCCAGCTCAAATTTTTCTCGAATGAAATTTTTGAATGACGTAAAGTTGGAAGGAATGGAATGATTTCTACCAAGGTTCTCAAAAATGGGTATTGTTCTGTCGATGAAAAAGTGACGCCTGCAGTTGAGGTTAGATGTGTAACGGTGGAGTTCGATGGGGCCACCCCTAGTGGTTGACTCTCTCGTTGTCACAAGGTCCTCAGGTTTAAGACCGAAATCTACGCCAAACAGGATCTTGTGGAGAAGAAGTAAGTCATTCTCTACTCTTCTGAGGGATAACGGTTTCAAGTGAAATAGCTCATTTCTCTGCACGGAATCGGGTATGCGGCCATAAACGAAACCATGCATCCTAATAAACAATTTCCTTGTGAAGTTGCTTTGGACTTTCTCCAAACCGTTGATGTCCTTCACTTTGTAGGGATTAAACACCGGCGTGCCATATTCAAGAATTGGCCTCACGTAGGTGGTGTAGGCTTTTATAAGAACAGATGGATTACGTGTTGCCAAAGCTCTGAATATTTTGTTCACTGCACAAGTAGCCTTCCTCTATGTAGTCTCACAATGCACATCAAAGCTCAGACTCCTGGTGATGACGAACCCAAGATCAGTTATCTGATCAGTAATCTCAATGGGAGTCCCTTCAATGTTATAATTGAAGTTATGATTGTTGGCACCGAGGTGGAGAATTTTGGTTTTTTCCTTGGACAGGGGCAGATCCCGAACATGAGACCACATGTTGATAGCATTCACTGATTGTTGTAAGGATTCACAGCCCCCAGGGGAAGTAACCTCATGATAAATTTTGATATCACCAGCAAAAGCACTGAAACCGGTGCCGAAGTGAGTGATCAAATTCGCGATTTCATACGTGCAGATGTTGAAAAGAATGGGAGAAAAAATTCCTCCTTGTTGAACTCCGCTATGAACGGGTCGCGGACTCGAAAAGTACGAGTTGACGCGGACAGAAAACGTCCTATCAGTCAAAAATGACGAAATCCATAAGACAATTCGCGGATGGATACCAACAAGTGAAAGTTTTTGCAACAATTTATCATGGGGAACCTCATCGAAAGCCTTGGTGAAGTCAAAATGAACAATGTCCACATTTTTTCCTTGATCGATGAGAGCTGTCCAGTTGTTCAACGCTTCTATCATTGCCGTCACCGTGGACTTGCCCTTCTGAAACCCATGCTGAAGAGGGGAGATAATATGGTTATCGTCGAGATGTCCAACTATCCGTTTTTTGAGATTTTTTTCAAAAAGACGCGAGAAGATAGATGTAATACTGATGGATCTGAAGTTGGACGGGTTAGTGAAAGGGGGCTTTTTTGGTATTGGAGTAACTAATGAGTGCCTCCATTTCAGAGGAACTTCAGCCGTCATAAAACTTAGATTAAGAATGTGTTCTAAGGGACCATAAATCTCATTGGCGACGCTTTTGATGAAACTAAGCGGGATGTCGTCAGGGGTTTGAGTTCCAGAGTTAGGCCATCGTAAAAGTTCATTCAAAATTTCATCCCTATGGAACCAGCATGAGTCATTCATAACGGCAAATGCACCGGGAACAGAATGTCTCGACGTATCGGCAGCTTCAGAGAAAGCCTCTTCAAAAACGCTTGTCAGTAACTCGGCTTTTTCATCATCCTCCCTCAGAATCACGCCATCGGGGCTATAAAGTACTCCAACACGTGGCTTTTCTTGGAGTTTCGAGTTGAAGAACCTGTAGAAAGAGTGTCGATCTTCAGATTCCACAGCCTTTTTCTCGATTTGATTGTTAAATTTTTCCATTTTCCGCACGAATCGCTCGCCTTAAAGTGGCCCCACTTTTCACTACTATTGTGGAGTTTAGCTTCATACCACGCCTTCGTTCTCAGACGCTCAAGTCTAGCTAAGTGAGCAGGAAGTTTTGGTTTTTTTCCCGTAAATTGATCAAAAGGGACAAACATTTCAATGCAGTGTTGCATGACTGCAATAAGAAGTTCATACTTCTCGTTAACACTACCCGCAGCGTTCAAGGAGCTGAACCAGTCTACATTTAGTAAATAGTCGCGTACAGCATCGAATTGCCGCCTGAATTGGTCCAGAGAGAGAGTGCCAGCGACCCTTCTCGTAATTTTCAAATACGCACTAGCAGCCCTATGTGGAAATGATCTCACCCTCACACTGGTAAGAGGACGGCCGAGGAATATTTTCGTTCTTTCCCCCCTTGTGTTCGATTCCACCAAGTTAAAATAGGGAGCAAGACTAAAAATGCCACAATTCCTTAGAAGCTTGTGGACCATGCAAAGGTCAAATACTCTGCGTCGAGAATCCAGCGTAGTCAACCCAAAATACTTGTTCCTTATATGCGCCCTAGGTATTTTGGCATTCAAGAAACCACCAGTACGAATTAGTAGTTTACGAGTAAAACTATTCTGGACTTTTTCAAGCGCTCCAATATTCTTTTTCGAGTACGGAGAGAAAACTACTGAACCAGATTCTACAATAGGTCTAATATAGGTCTTGTACTTTCGGAGCAAAACCTGCTTGTTTTTCGTGGATAATCCCTTGAAAATCTGGAAAATACGCCTGTGAGCCGACTGACACTTTATTTTAATATGCTCAGAGAAATCTAATTTACTACTATAGTGGAAGCCATGATCTCGAACAGAATCTACCGCTGGGTTAGCTACACCATCGCAAGTATAGGAATGTGTCGTAGGTCCCGAATTTACTTGAATTCGCATAAATACTGTCTTTTTTGGAGCCAGGGGCAGCTGCCACTCCTTCGCCCAGCCAACCATCAAGTCAATAGCCTCCTGTAGCATTTGGGTTCCGGATGGCTCAGAAATCACCTTGTAAAGTTTTATGTCGTCCGCATAAAATTTCATCGTAACAGCTTTGTCCCTAAAAATGATAGGAATGTCCGCTGTGAAAATACTGAACAATATTGGTGATAACACACCCCCTTGCGGCACCCCACTCTCTATGTTTTTTTACCTCAGAATAACAATCCCCGATTTTCACCTGAAACGTTCTACTACATAAGAATTGGGTAAGCCATTCTATCAATATCGGATGAAATCTTAAATCCCGTAGTTTTGACAACAGTCTCGAGTGCGAGACGCGATCAAACGCCTTTGCAAAGTCAAAGTAAATGACATCGCAACTGTATTTCTTGTCAAGTGCCTCTGTCCAGTCATTGATGCATTCCAAAAGGTTCGTTTCTACAGACCTTCCCGGGACAAAACCATGCTGGTTCTTGGGAACGATATTTTGCGAAAAGAGGTGCAGAACTATGTGTTCTTTTAGTACCTTCTCAAACAACCTGCAGAACAATGATGTAATACTGACTGGTCTATAATTTCCTGGATCAGCAGCCGGCTCTTTCTACAATAAAGGTGTAACAAAGGAGTGCTTCCAGCGAACAGGAACTTCACCATACATAAGCGATTGGTTGTAGATATAGGCCAAGGGACCACAAATAGCAGGTGCAATTTTCTGAATGAAGAAAAGAGGAACGAAATCCGGAGTGACCGAGGAAGATTTGGGCCACTTTTTCAGAAATTCCTGTAATTTTGTGGAATGAAACCAAGGAAAGTCTGCCATGGGCTGAATACCTATGAATGACGAAACTGGAGTATTCCCATCGTCTGATTGGAATTGTTCCGCGAAATGGTTGGCTAACATGTTTGCCTTATCATACGCCGATGTCGCCAGGAGGTTACCCTTTTTAAGGCAGCCGATATGACTCTTTTCCTGCAATTTAGAATTTAGATACCTATAAAAGTTTCTGTCTCCCGACTCGATCTTTTTCTTCTCAAGATAACTGTTGTACTTATGCAGCTGAGCATGGAACCTTTTCGCAAAATCACTATATGCCTCCCACATTCCCGCTCTCCTTGCCTCATAGAAAAGACATTCCCGATGTTCAGCCATTTTTTGCAAGTGAGCTGGAAGGCGAATTGACTTGATGGATGACACAGGTTTCCACGGCACATGTAAATCAATAACTGCGTGGATAAGAGAAGCTCATATTTCTCATTCACGCCGCTTACCGATTCTAACAGACTGATCCAGTGAATTTGGCTCAGGTATCCACAAACGGCAGCATAATCGCAATTAGCATATACCCTTCGATAAAGTGGAGTACTGAGTGTTTCGCAACATTGAATGTCAAATGAAATGCTATTGTGATCGCTCAACCCCACAGGAGGCAAAATTTCTAGGTTTCCCAGTAAGGTTTTATGGCTGCAGAAGACTAAATCCAAAACATTTTGACCTCTAGTAGGCTCCCGTACAAACTGGAAAAGGTCGTGACAATAAACTAATTCGCCCAAACAGGACAGATTCGATGCCAATACATCACTTTCATTGCTACGAGCGAAGTCTGGTAAATTGAAATCCCCCACAATGATCGTGTGCAGTTCACACGCTATTAAATCACTCAAAACCTTGACCAGTATTTCCGTTTTCGCAGTATCACAAGACGGAGCTCTATACACCACTATGACCCGGAAGCTCGAGTTTTCATGGTAAAGATGGACACAGAGAATTTCATAAGCATGTTCCACCGACTCCGAGTAAACCACAGACACTGACATCCTACGATGCAGCAATAACATAACCCCACCTCCAGACTTCTTACCACGATCGCACCTCTTGGCTTCATAATCTGGAGCCAAATTCCCCAATAAGGTTGAAACCAAAAGACTAGGCTTGAGCCACGTTTCTGTAAAAGCGTAAATATCATACTTATGAGAAAGAACTAGATCGATATGCTCCTTGTTTTTCGAGACGGATCCAACATTAGCATATAAACACTTCAAAACACTACAATGATACCTGAGAGAATTATTCAGTTTCCCTGAACGGGAGGTGAAGAGACATTAACAATGTGTGGCACAACAGTTACCGACGATCGCGGAGTACTAGGAGAGCTAAAATCTGTTGAGGAATCAACGTGAGCAATGGGTAGACCAGCTAATGACAATCCCGAAGTTCCAGGAGCGCCACCATCCACACTCGTACCGAAACTCTGCCGACGAGCACGAATTCTGTCCCTCTCCTCTTTAGTTAAGGAGGGTCTAATATAGACCCCCTTCGAGGAAAAGGACTTGAGCCCATGAGCTCGACGGCAAACCAAATCAGCATGGAACGAAGACGGCAGCATCACCTTGATCAACCGCGGTCGACCGGTACCTGGCCTGCCCTTCCTATAAACCGCTTTGGGACCACATTCCACTCTCAAGTGATCTAACACATTACGAATCATAACAGAATCGGACGACACACGATTTGAAGGCACTTCATCTAATGATTCCGATACCCCAGAGACAACAATAGACAGTTTCCTTTCATGCTCTTCCGGAGAATAGGTCACTATAGGAACATTATGAGCCACATGTGAATCCGAAATGTGAGAGAGCTGGTTCTTAAGCTTAACAACTTCTGCCTGCAGTGAGGCATTACTTTTAAGCAAGTCACTGTTTTCAGCAGCTAGTGTCTTGTTGGCGTCCACCAGTTCAAGATTTCTCGACATAACTGAATCAAAGGTTTCCTTCATTGAAGAGAAATGACTTATCACTAGTTTCAGGTGAGAAGGCAGTGTGTCATCTCTCATCAGCTGCTCAACCGCTTCAGCGAAGTTCATCGGTTGTTGCGATTGTGCTACCCCCTTCGCTCGTTTGGCCACTCCTCTCGTCTGAATGATAGACGCAGAACAACCTGTAGATGGCATGACACGAATGGAACAACAGCGAAACGGATAGACCTGATAAGGTGGCTTTTTTGGTTGTCGATCGATAATTACGCACCCCGCCACAGAGGTACTCACAAAGAATCCTCAGCACGTTGTCACGGACAGCATAAATTCGATTAACACCAGACCCGTCGCCAGACACCAGAAGCACCAGATCGCCAGACACCGAGAGCACCCAATCGCCTCGCCAGGAAACCGCCTCAAACTTGGGTAATTAAACCACTGGAGATTGAACTCTCAGCCGAACGGTTATCCCACTGGATATCGGGCAAGTTGAAATCACCAGTAACGATAGATGGCCAATTACACGCTACCAGGTCACTGATTGTCTTATTCATTCGTTCTGTGAAAAATGCACTGCAATTAGGAGTTCGATAGGCAACAATGATCCGGATAGTTTTGAGGTCAATTTCTAAGTCAGAGAACACAATTTCATAAGAATCCGGCGCAGACTCTTGGAACACCGGTGCAGGACAGAAAAGCTTACGTGCCAGTAAGAGAACACCACCACCCTTTTTACGACTTCGATCGCACCTTAAAACCTCATAATGAGCAGACCAATCACCAAGGAGGGAAGCCAAATCAATTGCACCGTTAAGCCAAGTTTCTGTGATAGCTACTATATCAGTATCGAGTTTTTGGAGGAGATAGAGCAAGGTCTCAGAATTTTTTACCACTGACCGGATATTGGTTATGATAGATGAGAGATGGCATTGAGGATTCCTGAGAGGGCTTACAAGTTTTCCGAACCCTGAGTGGCTGGGTTTACAGGCACAGAAATGGCTATATCCTGAGACACAGGCAACTGAGAAGATGTGGTAGGCGACTGGAAAGTTATCGGAGAATCTGCTACAATGTGTGGAGTGGGATTAGATGCACGCCGCTGAGCTCGCAGCTGATCTCTTCCGCTTTTAGGAAGAGAGGGTCTAATATAGACACTTTTGATCCTCGTGAATGATTTCAGCCAGTGAGCTCTACGGAGGATCAGACCGCTATAGAATGATGCAGGCATGACAATTTTCAATAACCTGGGCCTCGAAGGATTAGGTCGGCCCATCCTAAAAATAGAAGTGGGTTGACATTCGACTCCCAAATGGTCAAGAATATTACGAATGCACACTGCATCATAGCTAATCTTATTGGAAGGCACTTGATCTACGGACTCAGTGATACCAGATACTACAACAGCCCTACTACGCTCGTGTTCTTCAAACGAGGATTCAGACACAGCAGTAACAGGAGCTGTGGCAACAGCATAAACAGGACTCTGACACGGCACAACAATTGGTACAGACTGACGTTTATCTAACAGATCTCTCAATCTCCCATTCTCGGCCGTAAATGAATCCACCTTGGCCTCTAACTCCCTAATCCTAACAACGAGATAATCCATCGCAAGCTTTGAGTCATACAAATGAAGTAACATATCTCTCAAGTGACTGGGCAGCGACTCATCACCACGGACCATATCCACCACAGTATCAACAGAAGCTGGTCCACCAGAGGCTGCTCCTTTAGTGGCTGCTCCATTAGTCATAGCAGCGGCGGCGGCTTTCGACGTAGCACGAGTTCCCACCATTGTAGTAGATAGTAGCACTTAAAGGCACAGTCCAAGCTCAGGGACCAAATCTGAGATTTCCAAATAATTATGAAGTAGACCCACTCCATATAACACCTGCCAAGTGCGAGCTCTCGATTCCCCAGAATAAGCGAGATATAGGAGGAAGCCACCCTGGGGCGCCCGCACCAGGAAGCCACTTTGGCACGCCCCTTTTACGTATCTTTCGAGCTCAACAGTGCCGAGATTAGCGATGTTTTCCTGTCAATAACCCCGTTCTTCCCTTCATTCTCAGCCTCTCTTTATTCAGGTCGTCTCGCATCTATCGGTTGCGAATGACGGAAGTTACAAGCCTCGGACAACTCGTCCGCCTTGCTTCCGCCACTCAATTTTTAAGGGGCCAGAACTCCGTTCCCAGGGGGTCTTGTACGATTTGAGAGACATCATTGGAATCAGCGTGAGACCGTTTTCAAGATAGGCGGGTAAACAGAAAATCGATTCCGAGGTTGGACTGTGCCTTTAAGAAAAACAGCACAGCACCGAAAGAACAGGTGTAACGTACGATGTTAGGAAAGATAGACCTCGAGCGGCGGCTTACTCCGCCAACGCGTAGCTAGATGCCTCTCACGGAAACCAGAGATGCCCAGGGTTTCGGAGGCATCTAGTCTAATTTTGACACAAAAATTTACGTAAATTACGGAAAGTTTAGGCTCAGTTGGTAAAATTTTAGCTACAGCGCCCGCATAGTCTTCGTAAATTCTCGCTACAGCGCCCGCATATTCTACGATTATCCTCGTTGCAGCACACGGTCGATCGACCCACCCAGTCTTGATCTGTACTAGAAAGACGATCCCCGCTGCGATCGAGCGGATCGCCGTTTCTTCCCCACGGCCTGCGGCATACCAGCGGCCAAAATTATCCCTTGCAAGGTTTTGCAGAGAGCGACACGGGGTCACCCTCCACGACCACCCACAGAGTGTCAAGTTCTCCGTGGGTTGACTGTGCCAACACTGTTCAAACCGCATTCCTGCGTTCCGCGTAGCCAACGCGGGTTTGAGATTGAATTCAACACAGGCTTTCGCGAAATCCGTAGATTCTCGCTACAAAATTATAGCGAGAATATACGGGTTTAGCGTCAGAGAGAAAAGTGGTTCGAACGACACAAGAATATGCGGGTTTTAGCTATCGTAGCTAAAACTCTTAAATTCTCGCTACATGGAATGGGGCGGCGTTTCAGGCCGCGCCCTCGGAGGCATCTAGCTACGCGTTGGCAGAGTATATAAACGATTTTAATGTTGTCCCTTGCCGCAAGGGTATGAGCAAATCGATAGTAGAACCACGAGCCAGGATAACGTAGATATAGTAGTTCCGTGCAATAGTCGTACACGAGCAAGATATCCGTTATATATAGATATATACCACTAGCACAATCAGCCAGCACCCAGAGAAGAAAACTTCAAACTTGGGTAATTAAACCATAAAATATGGTAAAATGTATAAGATATAACTAAGAAAGCCATACTTCTGGGTTATTAACATCGAAATGCGATATCCTAGCATCCGAAGACGGTTCTTAAATTGAAATGCAATCATTTTGTTTGTTTTGACTCCACGGTGCATCGATGAATCGACGGTGCTACGCCGCGACGCGATACGCGTCGCTTGTCCTCGCCGCGCGGCGTACCACCCTTCCCGCATCCGGGCAAGGGCGACGTGGGAGGGTGAGGGGCAGGGATGTGCGGCAATTGCCGCTTGCCGTTTGCCGGTCATTTTTGGGACTTTTTTGCCGTTAATCGTTTGCCGAAATTTTTTTTATTTTGCCGGCAAAACTCGGCAAAACATTGAAAGGAAACGCAGCCTATGCTGTAGGCACTAGGGGTTATCCTATTAACCCTCGTTCGCTTAACCGTCATCCGGGGTTTTGACTTACTGGCCATAAAACGGCCAATGTCTCACCGTCGACTGCGTACCACGCGCGGCGGCCGAAACTCGTCGCGCAGCGGCCAAAGCTCGTCTGCTTCCGACGCACGTGCGGTCGCGCAGCGCGTGGTACGCAGTCGACGGTGAGACATTGGTCGTTTTATGGCCTGTATCTGGGGTGGTAGTAAATGGGGTCGAAAACTCGAGTTCACTCGCGGTAAGTTTGTGGTAAACTGCAGCTGAACGCGAGCTTCATATTTGACGTTTTTCAGAAAAGGTACCAGACATTTCTGAAACTACGCACCCACATGTTACGTTATGAGCCACTAGATACGCTTAGGGTGGAAAACATTTTCCCAAAAATTGGTTCATTCTGACTTTTTTTTGGAAAAAATATTGATTCGGAAAAAAATTTCTATAGATTTTTTGAACATTTCTCAGCTCGCGGTAAGTTCGCGCAAAAATGCAACTTAACGCGAGCTGACAGAGAAATTGGAAGTAATGTGTGAATGGGGGAAAAGATGGGTAGCTTTTGAAGAACTCCTCCGATGGACGTTTTAAAACGCTATCCATCTTTTTCTCTATTCGTACACAATGTCCATTTTCACTGTCAGCTCGCGTTAAAGGCAGCATACACGCTCGTAAACTTTGTTGAGATAGGAATGCAAACCGAACCGTACGGCTTGCACCATAACGCTCACGCATTTCGAAACTTCAAAAACGAGTTTTAACTACTTTTAATCAGTGGTAACCGAGTAATTGCCCGTACCAACCCTGTAATTGCCCGCACCAACTGTATTTCGCCTCCTCTGACCGGGAACACAGTGAATAACCGATCTTGAGGGAGCAATCGATCAACGAGAGAAATAGCACAGCAAAGTGGGAGACAACTCGACAGATCGCCTGCTTTGATTGAGAGATCATATTTTCACGCAGTGGTCAATTCCTCCACTCTCATGATTCAGTTGCAATAACACTGGATTTTTTTGAGACTAGAAAACATATTTCCGGTCACTTCCCTCCATTTTCCTCAGCGTAGATGTTTTTTAGCACTCCGGACCTCTCATAATCTATGAAAAACACGGGAGCAAATTTTAACGTGTACGCTGCCTTTAAGTTGACAGTAGATAGTCCAACTTCAATATGGTGCTCTAGCTTCTGTTCCAGAGTCTCAACAGATTCTGGTGTAGCTAAAAGAAGCAGGAAGCATTTGTGCGACACAGAAGCATTTGTGTGACACACGTGGGTAGGAACTAGGAGAAAGCATGCCGCGGCAGTGCCAGAAAAGTACCGCGACCTTCGACTGTGCCGCGATAGTTTCACGGTAGTACCGCTGCAGCCCCGTGATGATTACTGTGCTTTAAAGATTCTGTTGCAGTGTCTTGAGGGTCGACAACGCCGCGACATTAACGTGGCAGTACCGCTGCAGTTCCGTGTTGGAACCGCACGAACTCCGCGAGGATGCGCCAGCGAACCCGCGTCGACTACGTTTCACTATTATGTGTGGTAAAGCGAGATTGTTGCTGGTTCAATAGCCTGGATTTGACGTACATCCCGTATCTCCTTGGTCGAAATAACTGGTATACACTGTGTCCCTATCAGACAGAGGACTTAGGCACCTCAGGTGGGTTTTTTTGTTCATAGGCCCACCCAGTTGTATTATGACTCATTTCATATGAGTTACTCGCAGTCGGTCATATTTTGTCAGAGCGCAGACACCGACCGCGGAGCCGCAGCGGTACCACCGCGGACCCTCAGCGACACCACCGCGGACCTACAGCGGACTTGCAGCAGCACCACCGCGGACCCGCAGCGGTGCTACCGCGGAGCCCCAACGGCACTACCGCAAAGCCACCGCGGCACTACTGCGGAGCTGCGGCGGCACTACCGCGGATCCGCGGCGGCACTATCGAGGGGCCGCCGCGACATTGCCGCTGCGACTTCGCGATAGTGCTGCTTCAGTGCCTGTCGGGAGCAGCTCTTCCTCGCGAAGCCGCAGCGGCTTCTTTTTATTTTCATGAGGTTTTTGGGTTGATCTAAAGAATGAGGTTTTTGCCGTTTTCCGTTTGCCGGCCGTTTTTGGGATTTTCTTGCCGATTGCCGTTTGCCGAAATATGAAAATGGTTTGCCGCACATCCCTGGTGAGGGGTCGATGAAGAATACTACGTGGCCTTGAGCTGTGGCTCACTTCGCGTCGCGGTCGCGCTGCGGCGTTGCAATTAGAGCACGTTCACTCGTCGCCAACCCTTTTCGATGCGGTTATTTGTTGTAACACAAAAGGGATGAAGAAAAACAGGACAGACAGCAATGTTCAGGTGTTCAGGCATGAAGATAGCTGTCCATACAGCCATTAATCGCGATCAAAAATGGTTCTACTTTAAGCAACAGAGCATGGGTTCTTATTGTGAGACATCCTTCTTCCGCATTTTCTAGGCTGAACACCAGAGCTCACCAGTTATCTCTCACAAGACTAAGCCAACAGAGGATCGGTTTCAGAAAATCTCACGGAAATGATTCAGACATGGAAAACACTTTAGTTTTCTGTCCACTGTGCAAGCTGGGCCTTTTGCATTTAAAAAGCTATATAGGCACATGAGGGAGGTTCACGAGCGTTCAGAAGAACATGGGAAAAGTGATGTAAGAACGGCTATTCAAGGACTGCACCACATTTTGCTGTAATACCTGCGAAAAAAATCTTTTATTCAGCAAGCGGTATCAAGAAATACGAACAGGTATGTTTAAGCAGTTTGTGTTTATATGCTTCAAAAATTACCATCAAGATCGTGCGAGTTATATGGTATGGTATGCGAATCGTCTAATGCTTGGGTAAACTATGCTCTCTTTGTGGAAATCTAGTGCGAATTCCGTGATATTCTCATTCTCACTGCTGCGAATTCCGGGCGAACTCTGGAAATTCTGTTGCTGCTATGGACGGGACAGACGCGCATTCGATTGACTTGGATGCAGCTGTGAAAAAGATGTTGGATCTCCTTCTTCCTTTGCAGCCACAGAGAGGGGTTCTGTCATAGGTTCAGAAACTCGGCCACTAGCACTGGGTTCGTCCACAGATCCATTGTCGTTAGTGTAGTCGGTCTCTTCGGGCAATTGAACAGGTGCGCAGTAGTATGCCTTTGACTACCGCAATCAGGACACTCGTCAGGTTTGCTGTTGTCAATCCTATGCAAATATGACATAAGCATGGGGGAGTGTCCACAGCGTAACGATGCAAGGGTGCACCTGGCACGCCTGCCATGTTCCATCTCTGTCTCGCTGACCTTGGGAGGTGCAACTCCCAAGGTGGAGTTTATGGCAACTCTGCTCAAGTGTTCCTTCACGAATCGGGTATGCTCCGCGCGCAAGAGACGGAGGCGTTATTGTTGTGCTTCGGCCCATTTCTGCACATCTGCTTTCGACGGAGCATCAGCGAAAGGCTTTCTGATACATCTCTCTCTCACCGGGTTTAGTACTCTTCGCGATGGATGACTCGGCTGCTTCACGATGTTAATGTACATTTGTTGCGCCTGGAGTTGGCAGTGGTCTCTAACTGGCAATATGCGAGCTTCGGTGTGTAAGTGCTCAATTGGAGAGCTTTTAAAACAGCCTGTTGCAATTCGCAGAGCACAAGTTCGGACGCGCTGCAGTTTGGACCAAGAGGTGTCCGACACGATGTGCTGCCAGACTGGCGCAGCATACTCCAAGGCGGGTTGCACAATAGCCTTATACGTGGTCAGGATCGTTTCTTCATTGCATCCCCAGGACGTTCCACCGAGAGCACGCAGGACATTGAGTCTTGTTTTCACTGTGGCTTGCTTCTGCTCAGTGTTCTTATGAAACTTCAACGAAGGATCCAACACGAGTCCAAGTAGCTTGGGGAATCGGGTGGCCGGCAATTGAGTTTCGTCCCATTTCACCATAGGATGGGCTTTGTGCTCTGCATTATCAGTGGAAAAGGCGGTCACGGATGATTTGGAGACAGAGACTGTGAGCAATTTGCGATAGAAGAAACATTTCAACTCGATCAAGTAGTCATTGATCTTACTGGCGGCTACCTTAATGTCGCCATCTCGGCACAGAATAGTAATATCATCTGCGTATGCAACGACCTTGATGTTTTGAGGGGGAGCGGGCAGATCTTTTAGATATAAACTGAAAAGTGCAGGCGATAAAACTCCTCCTTGAGGGACACCAGCGGCGATGGGGATGCTATTGGAAGCATGTCCCTGGAATAGCACATTTGGCCGACGTCCCTTAGTGAAGGCAGTTATCCACCGCTTCTGCCTTCAACAGACTCTCTGACAGTAGGCCTAGATTGACGGTGTCGAATGCCTTTGTTAAGTCGAGGGCCACACCAACAGTACGTTGGGGTTTGATGGCATTGAAGCCGTCCAGCGCATAGCTCACAATTTCCAACAAGGCCGTTGTGGTGGAATGTAATTTACGGAAACCATGTTGGTGCTGCTGTTGGCTGTTATGCTCGGCAAGCTCCTCCACAATCAATTTTTTCCGCAACTTTGGCAATAGGTGAGAGAAGACTGATTGGCCTGTACCCTTTAGCCGTGGATGGTGACTTTCCCGGCTTCGGCAGTGGAATAACACGAGCCACTTTCCAATTTTGGGGTAATGTACAGGTACGAAACGATGTATTTATGACGTCAGGAAGAAGGTGCAGTAGCTCACTGGGCTGCCTCTTCAAGACTGCAGGGCTCAAACCGTCTGGCCCTATTGCCTTCGAGTTGCTCATCTCCTTTAAAGGCAGTGGTCACGATGAAAAACGTTATCGAAAAAACTACAAAAATCAGCTTAGATATAAAACAGCTAAAAAACTATGAAGGTAGCGCGGTGAAAAACGGGCTAAAATTAGAGATATTAAGACCCTGAATTTCCAGTTCGTGCACACGTGCACAGAAAGATCGCAGTCTCATGCCAAGCATTCAAAAATCATCGACACTCAGAGGAAGAAATAATTGCAAATTTACCTAATAAAACAGTTGAACAATGAAAGCTAGCACTTCAGGCAATGTTTTTGACTGAATGTGTACATAAATCCGAAGGTTCATTGATTGAAATCCAATTTCAAGCCAGCTGATGTTCTTGATACTAGAGATCATCGATGCCGATGATATGGGGTGGACTCGTCCACCATCAAAAGACAAGAAAGTTCAGGCATCGAATTTGGCCCAGAACAGCCATTTTTTCGCGATTTTTTCCTATAGGTTCTACTACTCTATACCCAGAGAAGTGTTTAGAGCGGAAAAGAAGACGAGCATATTTGAGCGCGACCACTGCCTTTAACACCTTCTCGACCTGTGCAGGCGTGACTGCATCATCTACATCCATGAGAGGCAATTTACAGAGTTCCTGTACAGTTATTCTATTCTGCTTCTCTCTTTTGGTTCTAGTGATGAAAAAATGCTTCCCAAGAGCATTTGCGGCCTCCTTCCCTGATTTGAACACTCCACGCTGCCGAGATGTCGTACTTTCGTGCCGTGGCAGTGTGGAGGAAAGAAGATCGCCTCCGTGCAAACCGACGTCAACCCCTCCGAGAAGAGGGTTTTTGTCATGGGAGAGGTGCTGGTCGGCCGCAGCTCTCCTGAGGATTTTACTACAGAGGCCCGGCGTCGAGAGGAATCCAGGTCCAGAGCAGAAGTATCCATGTGCCACCTGCAGCAAGGATGTTACTTGGCATAAAACAAGTGTCCAGTGCTTCGGATGCCAAAGGTGGGTGCACTTCTCCTGTTCGGGCCTCAGTTCTGTGAGGCATCATGACTCATCCTTTCGTTGTGTTCTATGCTCTACCTCCAGCAACTCTGATTCCTTAATTACCAATCGCCCCCTCTCCATTGTTCACATTAATCTCAACGGCCTTCGCAACAAGTTGTCTGAACTCTCTCTACTCGCACGTTCTCATCACCCGGATGTTATCATGGTTCAAGAAACCAAGCTCTCTCCATCTATCACTTATCCCCAACCTAACATTCCGGGCTACACCGCCTATCACATTCCAAGGTCTGCTCTTGGGGGCGGAGTGTCTACTTTTGTGCAATCTGCCTTACCTTCTCATATTATTCCCAATACTCCTAAGGACGGTACTCTTGGGTACGTTCCTGTCCACCTCCCCCTCAAAACCCCTTTATCTCTATTTAACGTCTATATGCCCCTGTAACATCTTGCCCCCCGTCTTATAATACTATACCTCTCCTTAAGCAGTTGCACGACTGCTCACTCTCTCCCTCAGCTGTCTTTGCGGGTGACTTCAATGCTCACACGTTCTGTTCTGCTCTTGACTTTGACGCCAGAGGGGATGACGTCGAGGAGTGGGCTGAGGAGTGTGACCTGGTTATCCTCAATGATGACCAGCCCACTCGTCTCCCTGCCAACGGCCGACCTTCTAGCCCAGATATCTCTCTTGTGTCATCCAATCTCTCTAATGCTTGCACGTGGTCCACATCCACAACTCTGTCCAGTGATCACATTCCCGTCTTTGTCTATATTGATCTCTCTGACTCTCTTGCCCCTTACTCTGGTTTTCGTCATCGTACTTATCTTGATTTAGGCCTAGCAGACTGGACCCTGTTCAGAGATGTTGCACTTCGCCATGCGGTCGACTACCCATGGAATGGTGATGTCCATCAGAAAGAACGTCATTGAACAAGTGCCATCCTCAAGGCCATGAAAGCAGCAATTCCTGAGGGTCGTGTCAAGACCTTTTTTCCAAATGTCAGCACGGAAATACTGCAGAAGATAAGAACCAGAGATGAGGAGAGAGCCGCAGACCATCTAGACCCGTACATAGCTGTGCTGGATAATGAGATCAAGCAGGATCTGGATAAGAACAAGAAGGAATGCTGGGAGAAGTTCACTGAAAAGCTGAATTCCAAGGCTGACGGAACTACGACGTGGAAAGTGTTGAGGAAAATTTCCGGCAAGTCCGCTCCCTCGATGAGCTCCGCTATTGAGTTCGAGGAGAACGTCTTCAAATCAGGGAAAGCGGCCGCTTATGCGCTCGGCAAGAACTTCTTCATCACACGTGCCAAGCGAGGCGTGCAAAACAGAGTCACGGTTAGAGAACTGAGCCGGTTGCCTCTCATGAACGCTTCTGAGGCCTTTGCTCTCACGCAAGTGGAGAAGGCTATCAAAGAAATGCGGAATTTGAAGGCTATCGGACCTGACGGTATCTCCCCAGCCATCCTGAAGAAGCTTCCCATGGAACTTCTACCGATGCTTGCAGATATCATTAACACTTCTTTCCGGACCTGCATTCTACCCCAAGCTTGGAAGACAGCTAATGTGATACCGTTGCCAAAGCCAGGCAAGTCCCATAGTACGGCAAAAGGCTTTCGACCTATTAGCCTTTTATCTCCCGTTGCCAAATTAGCTGAAAAGCTGATCGTGAGGGACCTGGCTGAGCAAAATGAGCGACAGCAGCATCAGCATGGGTTCAGGAAACTTCACTCTACTACTACTGCTCTATTGGAGATCGTGAGCTTTGCGGTCGACGGATTCAACATGAGAAAGCCCCTAAGAACGGTGGCCGTCGCCCTCGACCTGACCAAAGCGTTTGACTCTGTTAACTTGGGACTGCTGTCCGACAAACTGCTGAAGTCCTCGCTGCCATCCTGGCAGAAGCGATGTATTGCAGCGTTTACTAAAGGCCGTCGGGCTAGGGTTCAATTCCAGAATCACGTATCCGATAGCATTCCAATCGCAGCTGGTGTTCCGCAAGGCGGAGTGTTGTCCCCTGCCCTATTCAGCCTGTATCTTGAGGATCTTCCCGAGCCACCACAGGATATAAAGATTGTTTTGTACGCCGACGACATCACCATCATGTGCCAGGACCGTGACCTGCAAGTAGCCGCTAACAAGATCAGCGCCTATCTCGTCGAGTTGAAGCTTTTCCTCGATAATATGATGCTCACAGTCTCTGCTGCAAAGTCTTCATTATCAGTGTTCACAACAAGCACCAAGGAACACAGTGCCCACCCAGATGTCAGATGGGATGGTAATCGTTTGCCAGCAGTAAGATTCCCTAAGCTGCTTGGTCTTATACTCGATCCGTCACTGAAGTTCCACAAAAACGCGGAACAGAAACAGACAGTCGTCAAGGCAAAGCTTAATATTCTGAGAGCTCTCGGAGGAACATCATGGGGAAGCAGCCGGGAGACTATACTGAGGACCTACAGAGCAATACTTCAGCCGGCTCTGGAATATGCGGCACCAGTGTGGCAGCACCTGGTGTCAGACAGCTCCTGGAATAAGCTGCAGCGTATACAGAATGCTGCGCTTAGAATCGCTACCGGTTGTGCAAGGAGCTCTCCAATAGAACATCTTCACGCGGAGGCCTGCATATTGCCAGTTAAGGAGCATTGTGAACTCCAGGCACAGCAGATGTATATTAATGTTCTGATACAGCCAAATCATCCGGCAAAGAGAATTATGAAGCCCATTAGAGAGAGGTCGATTAGGACGCCGTTCGCAGATGCTCCTCGTAAAGTTGATGTACAGAGATGGGCCGACTCTAACATGAAAAGGCTTCGTCTTCTGCGCGAGGAGCACACCCAGTTTGTTCGAGGATATCTGGAGAAGGCGGCTGTGAACCCAATTTCAGGAGCAGTGCCGCCTCGAGTTTGCGAGACCGAGTCTCAACTTGGCCGGCGAGCTAGATGTGCTCTCGCCTCGCTGCGCTGTGGTCACTCTATTCTGCTAATGTCTTACGCCAACAAGATCGACAGCAGCTGACCGCATGCCCGGACTGGGGTGCTCCCGGACGCGACACGGCGCACTTGTTCATGTGCCCGAAGAGACCTACCTCCTTAACCACAATGGACCTTTGGGCAAATCCTGTGAAGGCCGCCCAGTTCCTCAACCTATGACAAAAACCACTTTGAGGCTGCAGAAGAAGAAGAAGAAGACTCCACCTTCAAATTCAATCGTGGAATTGTTGGCGGAGGTGACCTTTCCGGAGATCCTTCTCAAGACCTTCCACGTTGCTGCTGCATCATTTCTGAAGTTCATCTTCTCAGTGAACTTTTCCCAAGTTTCCTTTTTGTGCCTGTCAAGGTCCTTCCTGATCTCATCATCCAGCGCAGCGATGTCTGGGTCAAGATGATCTGCAGCTCTTCTTGCGTCCCTTGTCCTTACCTTCTGCAAAGTTTTAAGCCCATAAGAGAGAGGTCGATTAGGACGCCGTTCGCCGATGCTCCCCGTAAAGTTGATGTACAGAGATGGGCCGACTCCAACATGGAAAGGCTTCGTCTTCTGCGTGAGGAGCACACCCAGTTTGTTCGAGGATATCTAGCGAAGGCGGCTATGAACCCTATCTTGGGAACAGTGCCGCCTCGGGTTTGCGAGTCTGAGTCTCAACTCGGCAGACGAGCCAGATGTGCTCTTGCATCGCTGCGCTGTGGTCACTCTATTCTGCTCATGTCTTACGTCAACAAGATCGACAGCAGCCGACCAGACGCATGCCCGGACTGTGGTGTTCCCGGACACGACACGGCGCACTTGTTCATGTGCCCGAAGAGACCTACCTCCTTAACCACAATGGACCTTTGGGCGAATCCTGTCAAGGCCGCCCAGTTCCTCAACCTATGACAAAAACCACTTTGAGGCTGCAGAAGAAGAAGAAGAAGTGTTCACAACAAACACCAAGGAACACAGTGCCCATCCAGATGTCCAATGGGATGGTGACCTGTTGCCAGCAGCCAAAGTCCCCAAGCTGCTTGGCCTTATTCTTGATCCGTCACTGAAATTCCACAAAAACGCGGAACAGAAATAAACAGTCGTCAAGGCTAGGCCTAATACCTTGAGAGCTCTCGGAGGAACATCATGGGAAGCAGCCGAGGGACTATATTGAGAACCTACAGAGCAATACTTCAGCCGGCTCTGGAATATGCGGCACCAGTGTGGCAGCACCTGGTGTCAGACAGCTCCTGGAATAAGCTGCAGCGTATACAGAATGCTGCGCTTAGAATCGCTACCGGTTGTGCAAGGAGCTCTCCAATAGAACATCTTCGCGCGGAGGCCTGCATATTGCCAGTTAAGGAGCATTGTGAACTCCAGGCACAGCAGATGTATATTAATGTTCTGATACAGCCAAATCATCCGGCGAAGAGAATTATGAAGCCCATTAGAGAGAGGTCGATTAGGACGCCGTTCGCAGATGCTCCTCGTAAAGTTGATGTACAGAGATGGGCCGACTCCAACATGGAAAGGCTTCGTCTTCTGCGCGAGGAGCACACCCAGTTTGTTCGAGGATATCTGGAGAAGGCGGCTTTGAACCCAATTTTAGGAGCAGTGCCGCCTCGAGTTTGCGAGACCGAGTCTCAACTCGGCCGGCGAGCTAGATGTGCTCTCGCCTCGCTGCGCTGTGGTCACTCTATTCTGCTAATGTCTTACGCCAACAAGATCGACAGCAGCCGACCGGACGCATGCCCGGACTGTGGTGCTCCCGGACACGACACGGCGCACTTGTTCATGTGCCCGAAGAGACCTACCTCCTTAACAACAATGGACCTCTGGAAAAATCCTGTGAAGGCCGCCCAGTTCCTCAACCTATGACAAAAACCACTTTGAGGCTGCAGAAGAAGAAGAAGACTCCACCTTCAAATTCAATCGTGGAATTGTTGGCGGAGGTGACCTTTCCGGAGATCCTTCTCAAGGCCTTCCACGTTGCTGCTGCATCATTTCTGAAGTTCATCTTCTCAGTGAACTTTTCCCAAGTTTCCTTCTTGTGCCTGTCAAGGTCCTTCCTGATCTCATCATCCAGCGCAGCGATGTCTGGGTCAAGATGATCTGCAGCTCTTCTTGCGTCCCTTGTCCTTATCTTCTGCATTGTTTCCCTGGTGACATTGGTAAAGAAGGTCTTTACGCAGCCTTTAGGGATCGCAGCTTTCATAGCCTTCAAGATAGCATCAGATAGGTGGCGCTCCTTCTGGTGTACATCGCCATTCCACGGATAATCAGCCGCTTGGCGTAGCGCAACCTCCCTGAAATGGCTCCAGTCTGCAGGGCCTAAATTAAGATAGGAACGATGACGAACACCTGAATAGGGAGCAAGAGAGTTAGAGAGATCAATATCGACAAAGACAGGGATGTGATTGCTGGGAAGAGTTGTGGATGTCGACCAAGAGCAAGCATTAGAGAGATTGGAAGAGACGAGAGATGTCTGGGGCTAGATGATCGGCCGTTGGCAGGGAGACAGAGTGGGCTGGGCCATCGTTTAAGATAACCAGATCGCACTCCTCCGCCCATTCTTCGACGTCACTTCCTCTAGCATCAGAATCAAGCGACGAGCAGAACGTGTGCGCACTGAAGTCACCCGCAAATTGAGGGGAGATAGAGAGCAGTCATACAGCTGCTTGAGAGGGGATGGAATTGTATCTTGAGGGACAAGAGGTAGAAGGAGGGATATATATATATATATATATATATATATATATATATATATATATATATATATATATATATATATATATATATATATATATATATATATATATATATATATATATATATATATATATATATATATATATATATATATATATATATATATATATATATATATATATATATATATATATATATATATATATATAAGGAGTTCGAGAAGGCTTGGGAGGAGAAGAATCCGAGGAAAGCCTACACGTTACTGCGACAGTATAGCGGGAAGATGAAGAGATGTTCTCCTGTCTTGAACACTACCAATGGAGTTGCAGTTGGTGATGCGACGCTGCCAATATGGAAGGATTACTTCAGTTCACTACTGAATCGTCCAGCGCCATCAGTACCTGAGCTCCCGCATGTTCAGAGAGCACATTACGATGTCAGTGAGGAACCGCCGACTGAGTCTGAAGTTTTGGATTGTGTCCGGAAAATGAAGAATGGAAAGGCAGGTGGAGATGACAACATCACTGCTGAAATGCTGAAAGCTCTTCCTCCCGTCTGGGATTCGTGAAATGACCGACACCATCCGTGCCATATGGATGAGCGAAAGGATACCCGATTCGTGGAGACATGCGATCATCGTACCTCTTCACAAGAAGCTATCCGTCACGGATCCTAAGAACTACAAGGAGGAATCTCTCTACTTCGTGTCATGTACAAGGTTTTAGAGCGTATCATTCTCGAGCGACTTATCAAACATCGTGAAGGAACGACCAGAGATGAGCAAGCCGGTTTTCGACCTGGAAGATCGACCATCGACCAAGTGTTCGTCGTGGGAAGAGTAATTGAATCGTGGCAGCGGTTTTCGGAAGCCATTACAGCTTGCTTTTTTGAACTTTGAAGCCGCGTTCGACTCTCCTCATCGTGATCGATTGCTCAATGCTCTGCGAGCAGATGGAGTCCCGGAAAAGTATGTTCGGTTAATCGAGGACATGAACAAAGGAACAACAGCAGCAGTTCGTACACCTGTCGGATTTACGTCAGCTTTCGAGGTGAAAACAGGAGTAAGGCAAGGAGCCGTTGCAGGACCTTTTCTTTTCAACTTCGCCGTTGATGACATCATGCGTAGAGTTGCAGAACAGTTTTCTGCGGATGTGATCCTAACACCATCCAGGACGCTCCCTTGTCGACCTGGAGTACGCCGACGACATTGTGTTATTCGCTGAAAACAACGCAAAACTGCAAAGGATTGTGAACCTCGTTTCGAAGTATGCCGCAGCCTATGGACTTCGTCTTCGTCCCGACAAATGCAAGCAGATGTGGGTCTCTCAGAGGCCTTCAACTGGAGTTTGTGTGGACGGACAACGTATCGAACTGGTGGACGATTTCTGTTATTTGGGCTGTTTGCTGAAGAACGATGGTAGTTATGCAGCGGATATTCGACAACGATGTGCGAAAGCTACGTCTGCATTCAATTCTCTAACCAAGTGTTTGTGGTCTACCACCATCGCGAAGGAAGTCAAGTTGCGCGTCTACCTATCCGCTATTCGCCCTATCATGATGTACGGATCGGAGACGTGGGCAGCACCGAAAACGCAGATGGAAAGGTTGGATTGCACGGAGAGGAAGCTTTTTAGGCGTTTGCTTGGATATTTCTGGCCGCGTGTATGCCATAACGAAGACCTTTACAAGGAAATCGACGCAGTACATCAACGCTTGACACGAGGGAGGTGCCAGCATCTCCTAACGCCATCTCAAGCAGCAATGGAAAGTCGACTTCGACTGCTCGGGCATATACTAAGAAGAACGCCGGATCGTCTCGTACAACACGCTTTAAAAATGCTTCCAAATCCTGTCTGGAAACGGCCACCTGGGCGTAGGCGAAAGTTCTGGACGGATGTGGTTAAAGAGGATTTAAAGTCACTCGGCATCGAAAGACAGTTCAGGCGCGATGTTTCGTTTCGCAGGAAATGGAATAGTGACAGCTGGATGGAATGTGTTCAAATTGTGGCTGAAGACCGTGAAAAATGGACACGGCTGACTACTAGGACGGCACACCTCGGTGAAGATGCGGAATGACCGCGTCAGGCGAAAGCCAACCGATTAAGTCAAGTAAGTCATATATATATATATATATATATATATATATATATATATATATATATATATATATATATATATATATATATATATATATATATATATATATATATATATATATATATATATATATATATATATATATAGTATATATATATATATATATATATATATATATATATATATATATATATTAAAAAGAGAAAGTGGTGTTTTAAGAGGTAGATGGATGGGGATGTACTCAGGAGTGCCATCCACTGGAGTGTTTGGAATAATGTGAGAGGGAAGAGAGGGACAGAACAAAAGTAGAGACTCCGCCTCCTTGAGATGACCTAGGAGTATGATATGCAGTATAGCCCGGGATGTTTGGATGTCTAGAGGTAGCAGAGGAAGAGAGTTTGGTTTCCTGGACCATGATAGCATCCGGGTGATGAGTACAGGCAAAGAGAGATAACTCAGAAAGCTTGGTGCGAAGGCCGTTTAGATTGATGAGTACAACAGATAGGGGGCGGTTGGTAGATGAGGAATTTGAGTTACTGGAGGCGGAGCACACAATACAACGGAAGGAAGAATCGTGGTGCCTCACAGAACTGAGACCCGAACAAGAGAAGTGCACCCACCTTTGGCATCCAAACATTGGACGCTGTTTCCATACCAATTGACATCTCTGTCGCATGTGGCACATGGGTACTTTTTCTTCTTCGCGGGTCCTGGATTCCTTTCGACGCCGGCCATTTGTAGAAGAGTCCTCAGGAGAGCTGCAGCCAGCCAGCACCTCCCCCATGACAAAAACCCTCTCCGCGGAGGGATTGACGTCGGTTTGCACGGAGGTGATCTTCTTTCCTCCACACTGCCACGGCACGAACGTACGACATCTCGGCAGCATGACCTAAGACAGGCAGGCAAGATGTTGGATGATGAGTCGACGCCGCTACACATCCGAACGGTCATCGCGTTGCTCATGGAGAGTAGAAGCCAAGTGCAGTCGCTATGCCGTGCAAATCGAGAACTGGCGGACCACGTAACTTCTCTCTTGAAAATAAATACTGACCTAAGACAGGAGAATGCCGTTCTTAAAAGTGAGAATGCTGGTGTTAATTACGTTCTGCCTGAGGCCTCACGTACATTCCCGGACGATATAGACTCTACTGTGGTTTCTGATATTTTTATAGATGTTCCTATTTTTTGCGAGGCCCCACAATCTCCTGATGCCCACACGATTTCCCAGGATTTTAGAGAGATAGAACGTAATAGATCTGTTGTCATCATTGGGGTTCTAGAATTTCCGAATGTGTATACGTCATCACGGGCTAGAGCTATCAATGATCAGAAGTGTGTGTATGATCTCCTAGATGTCTTGTCTATTGACTGTTTACCGGTTTCTGTGCATAGAATGGGACGGCCTAGTCCTTATTTCAATAGATTGATAAAGGTGATTTTTCCGTCTTCAGCCATTGCCAGAATGGTACTGCAACGGGCTTTTCGGCTCAAACACTTCCCCCATGCCAAGGGGGTCTATATTAGACCCTCCCTCCCAAAGGAGGAGCGTGTGAGGTGGAGTGTTGAGAGGAGGGGCCGGAGTGGACCAACTATAAAGGTGAAGGCTGCCACTCCAGGCAATCATTTGAAGTCAGTTAAAGTTGTTGCTCGTAGTTCTCCTAATATTCAAGATTCCTTGGACATGTCTCATAACCCGCATGTCTCTATATCTTCGTCCAGTAGTAGTTCGGCCGATTCTTCCCTTCCTAGTCATTCAAACCAGTAGATCATCCCCGGACACTTAGTATTACTGCACCTTGTATCTCAACAAAAATCTCTTTCCAAAAACATCCATTGCCTCCTTTTTCTAATCAAACAATTTCAATTCAATGACGTAGCTCTCACGGAGACATGGCTGTCGGACACTATAAATGATGCATCCTTATTTGGTAAACTATGCGCTCATTATGAGCTTCTCAAGTGCGATCGTAGCCACAAAAGGGGTGGTGGCGTTGCGTTTTTAATCAAAAAATCTCTCTTTCCCAGGTTTGTTAATTGTGACTCAAATCCAGATGGTTATGAAATTATTTGTACGGAAATCAGCTTCGGTCAGCGGTCTATTCGCATGGTCTTGGTCTACAGAACTCCTTCCTGCACGGCAGCGGCGTTCCATCGACTGATTAAAACGCTAAGTGATTTTGTTGTTTGCGACCACCCTTGCATTATTACAGGGGATTTTAATCTTCCAAACGTGTGCTGGGCACCAGGGCTGTGCGTCATAACGTTAACGGGTTAACGCGGTTTTTTTCTCGAAAATTAACGATGAACGCTTAACACAAAAGTCTTGAAATCACGTTAATTTATAATTCGTTAATTGTCGTAGAATTATGGCACCAGATTACTGCACGGGGTGCGGGTCGGCCCGTTTAGCTCAAACCCCCACTCCAATGTAAATTTCGCTCAGAACCCCTCCCCAGGAGCGTGAGAATGTCAAGTTTTGACCGTGTTCTACACCTCCCCCTCCCCACCTAGAGCTGATGTTTTCAAACAGTGTTTATCTAGCAGGTTTGCCCTAGTGTTTAATTGCAGCTAAACTACTATTGTCGTTTACACAAGGTACTGAGTTGATCGCAAAACGCTTGGCTCCGGGCGAGATTGAACCAGCATATTCCCTTTCCGGGGGAGCACCTTATCGCACTGCGCCACCGAAGCCCCAGCGCCGCTCTCACTCAACTGCTCGGTGAATCTTCACCGAATCAATCATCCTTTCACCCGCATAACGGGATGAAACAGGAATACCGTCAGAGACTATCTAACAGTCGTAGACCTGTCAAGATGATGCCCTAGTTAAGTCTTACACGATTTTTGGATGTTTTTTGCCGTAGCTGCAGTTTAACGTCGCAGTGCACGTTATGGTATGTTTACACAAGGTGCTGAGTTGATCGCAAAACGCTTGGCTCCGGGCGAGATTGAACAAGCATATTCCCTTTCCGGGGGAGCGCCTTATCGCACTGCGCCACCGAAGCCCCAGCGCCGCTCTCACTCAACTGCTCGGTAAATCTTCACCGAAGCAATCATCCTTTCACCCGCATAACGGGATGAAACAGGAATACCGTCAGAGACTATCTAACAGTCGTAGACCTGTCAAGATGATGCCCTAGTTATGTCTTACACGATTTTTGGATGTTTTTTTTGCCGTAGCTGCAGTTCAACGTCGCAGTGCACGTTATGGTATGTTTACACAAGGTGCTGAGTTGATCGCAAAACGCTTGGCTCCGGGCGAGATTGAACAAGCATATTCCCTTATCGGGGGAGCGCCTTATCGCACTGCGCCACCGAAGCCCCAGCGCCGCTCTCACTCAACTGCTCGGTGAATCTTCACCGAAGCAATCATCCTTTCACCCGCATAACGGGATGTAACGGGAATACCGTCAGAGACTATCGAACAGTCGTAGACCTGTCAAGATGATACCCTAGTTAAGTCTTACACGATTTTTGGATGTTTTTTGCCGTAGCTGCAGTTTAACGTCGCAGTGCACGTTATGGTATGTTTACACAAGGTGCTGAGTTGATCGCAAAACGCTTGGCTCCGGGCGAGATTGAACAAGCATATTCCCTTTCCGGGGGAGCGCCTTATCGCACTGCGCCACCGAAGCCCCAGCGCCGCTCTCACTCAACTGCTCGGTGAATCTTCACCGAATCAATCATCCTTTCACCCGCATAACGGGATGAAACAGGAATACCGTCAGAGACTATCTAACAGTCGTAGACCTGTCAAGATGATGCCCTAGTTAAGTCTTACCCGATTTTTGGATGTTTTTTTGCCGTAGCTGCAGTTTAACGTCGCAGTGCACGTTATGGTATGTTTACACAAGGTGCTGAGTTGATCGCAAAACGCTTGGCTCCGGGCGAGATTGAACAAGCATATTCCCTTATCGGGGGAGCGCCTTATCGCACTGCGCCACCGAAGCCCCAGCGCCGCTCTCACTCAACTGCTCGGTGAATCTTCACCGAAGCAATCATCCTTTCACCCGCATAACGGGATGAAACGGTAATACCGTCAGAGACTATCTAACAGTCGTAGACCTGTCAAGATGATGCCCTAGTTAAGTCTTACACGATTTTTGGATGTTTTTTGCCGTAGCTGCAGTTTAACGTCGCAGTGCACGTTATGGTATGTTTACACAAGGTGCTGAGTTGATCGCAAAACGGTTGGCTCCGGGCGAGATTGAACAAGCATATTCCCTTTCCGGGGGAGCGCCTTATCGCACTGCGCCACCGAAGCCCCAGCGCCGCTCTCACTCAACTGCTCGGTAAATCTTCACCGAAGCAATCATCCTTTCACCCGCATAACGGGATGAAACAGGAATACCGTCAGAGACTATCTAACAGTCGTAGACCTGTCAAGATGATGCCCTAGTTATGTCTTACACGATTTTTGGATGTTTTTTTTGCCGTAGCTGCAGTTCAACGTCGCAGTGCACGTTATGGTATGTTTACACAAGGTGCTGAGTTGATCGCAAAACGCTTAGCTCCAGGCGAGATTGAACCAGCATATTCCCTTTCCGGGGGAGCGCCTTACCGCACTGCACCACCAAAGCCCCTGCGCCGCTCTCACTCAACTGCTCGGTGAACCTCCACCGAAGCAATCATCCTTTCACCCGCATAACGGGATGAAACAGGAATACCGTCAGAGACTATCTAACAGTCGTAGACCTGTCAAGATTTTGCCCTAGTTAAGTCTTACACGAATTTTGGAGGTTTTCTTTTGCCGCAGCTGCAGTTTAACGTCGCAGTGCACGTTATGGTATGTTTACACAAGGTGCTGAGTTGATCGCAAAACGCTTGGCTCCGGGCGAGATTGAACCAGCATATTCCCTTTCCGGGGGAGCGCCTTATCGCACTGCGCCACCGAAGCCCCAGCGCCGCTCTCACTCAACTGCTCGGTAAATCTTCACCGAAGCAATCATCCTTTCACCCGCATAACGGGATGAAACAGGAATACCGTCAGAGACTATCTAACAGTCGTAGACCTGTCAAGATGATGCCATAGTTAAGTCTTACACGATTTTTGGATGTTTTTTTTGCCGTAGCTGCAGTTCAACGTCGCAGTGCACGTTATGGTATGTTTACACAAGGTGCTGAGTTGATCGCAAAACGCTTGGCTCCGGGCGAGATTGAACAAGCATATTCCCTTTCCGGGGGAGCGCCTTATCGCACTGCGCCACCGAAGCCCCAGCGCCGCTCTCACTCAACTGCTCGGTAAATCTTCACCGAAGCAATCATCCTTTCACCCGCATAACGGGATGAAACAGGAATACCGTCAGAGACTATCTAACAGTCGTAGACCTGTCAAGATGATGCCCTAGTTATGTCTTACACGATTTTTGGATGTTTTTTTTGCCGTAGCTGCAGTTCAACGTCGCAGTGCACGTTATGGTATGTTTACACAAGGTGCTGAGTTGATCGCAAAACGCTTGGCTCCGGGCGAGATTGAACAAGCATATTCCCTTATCGGGGGAGCGCCTTATCGCACTGCGCCACCGAAGCCCCAGCGCCGCTCTCACTCAACTGCTCGGTGAATCTTCACCGAAGCAATCATCCTTTCACCCGCATAACGGGATGAAACGGGAATACCGTCAGAGACTATCTAACAGTCGTAGACCTGTCAAGATGATGCCCTAGTTAAGTCTTACACGATTTTTGGATGTTTTTTTGCCGTAGCTGCAGTTTAACGTCGCAGTGCACGTTATGGTATGTTTACACAAGGTGCTGAGTTGATCGCAAAACGCTTGGCTCCGGGCGAGATTGAACAAGCATATTCCCTTTCCGGGGGAGCGCCTTATCGCACTGCGCCACCGAAGCCCCAGCGCCGCTCTCACTCAACTGCTCGGTAAATCTTCACCGAAGCAATCATCCTTTCACCCGCATAACGGGATGAAACAGGAATACCGTCAGAGACTATCTAACAGTCGTAGACCTGTCAAGATGATGCCATAGTTAAGTATTACACGATTTTTGGATGTTTTTTTTGCCGTAGCTGCAGTTCAACGTCGCAGTGCACGTTAGGGTATGTTTACACAAGGTGCTGAGTTGGTCGCAAAACGCTTGGCTCCGGGCGAGATTGAACCAGCATATTCCCTTTCCGGGGGAGCGCCTTATCGCACTGCGCCACCGAAGCCCCAGCGCCGCTCTCACTCAACTGCTCGGTAAATCTTTACCGAAGCAATCATTCTTTCACCCGCATAACGGGATGAAACAGGAATACCGTCAGAGACTATCTAACAGTCGTAGACCTGTCAAGATGATGCCCTAGTTAAGTCTTACACGATTTTTGGATGTTTCTTGCCGTAGCTGCAGTTCAACGTCGCAGTGCACGTTAGGGTATGTTTACACAAGGTGCTGAGTTGGTCGCAAAACGCTTGGCTCCGGGCGAGATTGAACCAGTATATTCCCTTTCCGGGGGAGCACCTTATCGCACTGCGCCACCGAAGCCCCAGAGCCGCTCTCACTCAACTGCTCGGTAAATCTTCACCGAAGCAATCATCCTTTCACCCGAATAACGGGATGAAACAGGAATACCGTCAGAGACTATCTAACAGTCGTAGACCTGTCAAGATCATGCCCTAGTTAAGTCTTACACGATTTTTGGATGTTTTTTGCCGTAGCTGCAGTTCAACGTCGCAGTGCACGTTATGGTATGTTTACACAAGGTGCTGAGTTGATCGCAAAACGCTTGGCTCCCGGCGAGATTGAACAAGCATATTCCCTTATCGGGGAAGCGTCTTATCGCACTGCGCCACCGAAGCCCCAGCGCCGCTCTCACTCAACTGCTCGGTAAATCTTCACCGAAGCAATCATCCTTTCACCCGCATAACGGGATGAAACAGGAATACCGTCAGAGACTATCTAGCAGTCGTAGACCTGTCAAGATGATGCCCTAGTTAAGTCTTACACGATTTTTGGATGTTTTTCGGCGTAGCTGCAGTTCAACGTCGCAGTGCACGTTATGGTATGTTTACACAAGGTGCTGAGTTGATCGCAAAAAGCTTGGCTCCGGGCGAGATTAAACCAGGATATTCCCTTACCGGGGGAGCGCCTTATCGCACTGCGCCACCGAAGCCCCAGCGCCGCTTTTACTCAACTGCTCGGTAAATCTTCACCGAAGCAATCATCCTTCACCCGCATAACGGGATGAAACAGGAATACCGTCAGAGACTATCTAACAGTCGTAGACCTGTCAAGATGATGCCCTAGTTAAGTCTTACACGATTTTTGGATGTTTTTTGCCGTAGCTGCAGTTCAACGTCGCAGTGCACGTTATGGTATGTTTACACAAGGTGCTGAGTTGATCGCAAAACGCTTGGCTCCGGGCGAGATTGAACAAGCATATTCCCTTATCGGGGGAGCGTCTTATCGCACTGCGCCACCGAAGCCCCAGCGCCGCTCTCACTCAACTGCTCGGTAAATCTTCACCGAAGCAATCATTTTTTCACCCGCATAACGGGATGAAACAGGAATACCGTCAGAGACTATCTAACAGTCGTAGACCTGTCAAGATGATGCCCTAGTTATGTCTTACACGATTTTTGGATGTTTTTTTTTGCCGTAGCTGCAGTTTAACGTCGCAGTGCACGTTATGGCATGTTTACAAAAGGTGCTGAGTTGATCGCAAAACGCTTGGCTCCGGGCGAGATTGAACCAGCATATTCCCTTTCCGGGGGAGCACCTTATCGCACTGCGCCACCGAAGCCCCAGCGCCGCTCTCACTCAACTGCTCGGTGAATCTTCACCGAAGCAATCATTTTTTCACCCGCATAACGGGATGAAACAGGAATACCGTCAGAGACTATCTAACAGTCGTAGACCTGTCAAGATGATGCCCTAGTTATGTCTTACACGATTTTTGGATGTTTTTTTTTGCCGTAGCTGCAGTTTAACGTCGCAGTGCACGTTATGGCATGTTTACAAAAGGTGCTGAGTTGATCGCAAAACGCTTGGCTCCGGGCGAGATTGAACCAGCATATTCCCTTCCCGGGGGGTGCCTTATCGCACTGCGCCACCGAAGCCCCAGCGCCGCTCTCACTCAACTGCTCGGTAAATCTTCACCGAAGCAATCATCCTTCACCCGCATAACGGGATGAAACAGGAATACCGTCAGAGACTATCTAACAGTCGTAGACCTGTCAAGATGATGCCCTAGTTAAGTCTTACACGATTTTTGAATGTGTTTTTTGGCCGTAGCTGCAGTTTAACGTCGCAGTGCAGGTTATGGCATGTTTACAAAGGGTGCTGAGTTGATCGCAAAACGCTTGGCTCCGGCCGAGATTGAACCAGCATATTCCCTTTCCGGGGGAGCACCTTATCGCACTGCGCCACCGAAGCCCCAGCGCCGCTCTCACTCAACTGCTCGGTGAATCTTCACCGAAGCAATCATTTTTTCACCCGCATAACGGGATGAAACAGGAATACCGTCAGAGACTATCTAGCAGTCGTAGACCTGTCAAGATGATGCCCTAGTTAAGTCTTACACGATTTTTGGATGTTTTTCGGCGTAGCTGCAGTTCAACGTCGCAGTGCACGTTATGGTATGTTTACACAAGGTGCTGAGTTGATCGCAAAACGCTTGGCTCCGGGCGAGATTGAACCAGCATATTCCCTTTCCGGGGGAGCACCTTATCGCACTGCGCCACCGAAGCCCCAGCGCCGCTCTCACTCAACTGCTCGGTGAATCTTCACCGAAGCAATCATCCTTTCACCCGCATAACGGGATGAAACAGCAATACCGTCAGAGACTATCTAACAGTCGTAGACCTGTCAAGATGATGCCCTAGTTAAGTCTTACACGATTTTTGGATGTTTTTTGCCGTAGCTGCAGTTTAACGTCGCAGTGCACGTTATGGCATGTTTACAAAAGGTGCTGAGTTGATCGCAAAACGCTTGGCTCCGGGCGAGATTGAACAAGCATATTCCCTTTCCGGGGGAGCGCCTTATCGCACTGCGCCACCGAAGCCCCAGCGCCGCTCTCACTCAACTGCTCGGTAAATCTTCACCGAAGCAATCATCCTTTCACCCGCATAACGGGATGAAACAGGAATACCGTCAGAGACTATCTAACAGTCGTAGACCTGTCAAGATGATGCCATAGTTAAGTCTTACACGATTTTTGGATGTTTTTTTTTGCCGTAGCTGCAGTTCAACGTCGCAGTGCAAGTTATGGTATGTTTACACAAGGTGCTGAGTTGATCGCAAAACGCTTGGCTCCGGGCGAGATTGAACCAGCATATTCCCTTTCCGGGGGAGCGCCTTATCGCACTGCGCCACCGAAGCCCCAGCGCCGCTCTCACTCAACTGCTCGGTAAATCTTCACCGAAGCAATCATCCTTTCACCCGCATAACGGGATGAAACAGGAATACCGTCAGAGACTATCTAACAGTCGTAGACCTGTCAAGATGATGCCCTAGTTAAGTCTTACACGATTTTTGGATGTTTTTTGGCGTAGCTGCAGTTCAACGTCGCAGTGCACGTTATGGTATGTTTACACAAGGTGCTGAGTTGATCGCAAAAAGCTTGGCTCCGGGCGAGATTAAACCAGGATATTCCCTTTCCGGGGGAGCGCCTTATCGCACTGCGCCACCGAAGCCCCAGCGCCGCTTTTACTCAACTGCTCGGCAAATCTTCACCGAAGCAATCATCCTTCACCCGCATAACGGGATGAAACAGGAATACCGTCAGAGACTATCTAACAGTCGTAGACCTGTCAAGATGATGCCCTAGTTAAGTCTTACACGATTTTTGGATGTTTTTTTGCGTAGCTGCAGTTCAACGTCGCAGTGCACGTTATGGTATGTTTACACAAGGTGCTGAGTTGATCGCAAAACGCTCGGCTCCGGGCGAGATTAAACTAGCATATTCCCTTTCCGGGGGAGCGCCTTATCGCACTGCGCCACCGAAGCCCCAGCGCCGCTCTTACTCAACTGCTCGGTAAATCTTCACCGAAGCAATCATCCTTTCACCCGCATAACGGGATGAAACAGGAATACCGTCAGAGACTATCTAGCAGTCGTAGACCTGTCAAGATGATGCCCTAGTTAAGTCTTACACGATTTTTGGATGTTTTTCGGCGTAGCTGCAGTTCAACGTCGCAGTGCACGTTATGGTATGTTTACACAAGGTGCTGAGTTGATCGCAAAACGCTCGGCTCCGGGCGAGATTAAACTAGCATATTCCCTTTCCGGGGGAGCGCCTTATCGCACTGCGCCACCGAAGCCCCAGCGCCGCTCTTACTCAACTGCTCGGTAAATCTTCACCGAAGCAATCATCCTTTCACCCGCATAACGGGATGAAACAGGAATACCGTCAGAGACTATCTAGCAGTCGTAGACCTGTCAAGATGATGCCCTAGTTAAGTCTTACACGATTTTTGGATGTTTTTTTGCGTAGCTGCAGTTCAACGTCGCAGTGCACGTTATGGTATGTTTACACAAGGTGCTGAGTTGATCGCAAAACGCTCGGCTCCGGGCGAGATTAAACTAGCATATTCCCTTTCCGGGGGAGCGCCTTATCGCACTGCGCCACCGAAGCCCCAGCGCCGCTCTTACTCAACTGCTCGGTAAATCTTCACCGAAGCAATCATCCTTTCACCCGCATAACGGGATGAAACAGGAATACCGTCAGAGACTATCTAGCAGTCGTAGACCTGTCAAGATGATGCCCTAGTTAAGTCTTACACGATTTTTGGATGTTTTTTGCCGTAGCTGCAGTTCAACGTCGCAGTGCACGTTATGGTATGTTTACACAAGGTGCTGAGTTGATCGCAAAAAGCTTGGCTCCGGGCGAGATTAAACCAGGATATTCCCTTTCCGGGGGAGCGCCTTATCGCACTGCGCCACCGAAGCCCCAGCGCCGCTCTTACTCAACTGCTCGGTAAATCTTCACCGATGCAATCATCCTTCACCCGCATAACGGGATGAAACAGGAATACCGTCAGAGACTATCTAACAGTCGTAGACCTGTCAAGATGATGCCCTAGTTAAGTCTTACACGATTTTTGGATGTTTTTTGCCGTAGCTGCAGTTCAACGTCGCAGTGCACGTTATGGTATGTTTACACAAGGTGCTGAGTTGATCGCAAAACGCTTGGCTCCGGGCGAGATTGAACAAGCATATTCCCTTATCGGGGGAGCGTCTTATCGCACTGCGCCACCGAAGCCCCAGCGCCGCTCTCACTCAACTGCTCGGTAAATCTTCACCGAAGCAATAATTTTTTCACCCGCATAACGGGATGAAACAGGAATACCGTCAGAGACTATCTAACAGTCGTAGACCTGTCAAGATGATGCCCTAGTTAAGTCTTACACGATTTTTGGATGTTTTTTGGCGTAGCTGCAGTTCAGCGTCGCAGTGCACGTTATGGTATGTTTACACAAGGTGCTGAGTTGATCGCAAAACGCTTGGCTCCGGGCAAGATTGAACAAGCATATTCCCTTATCGGGGGAGCGTCTTATCGCACTGCGCCACCGAAGCCCCAGCGCCGCTCTCACTCAACTGCTCGGTAAATCTTCACCGAAGCAATCATTTTTTCACCCGCATAACGGGATGAAACAGGAATACCGTCAGAGACTATCTAACAGTCGTAGACCTGTCAAGATGATGCCCTAGTTATGTCTTACACGATTTTTGGATGTTTTTTTTTGCCGTAGCTGCAGTTCAACGTCGCAGTGCACGTTATGGTATGTTTACACAAGGTGCTGAGTTGATCGCAAAACGCTTGGCTCCGGGCGAGATTGAACCAGCATATTCCCTTTCCGGGGGAGCACATTATCGCACTGCGCCACCGAAGCCCCAGCGCCGCTCTCACTCAACTGCTCGGTGAATCTTCACCGAAGCAATCATCCTTTCACCCGCATAACGGGATGAAACAGGAATACCGTCAGAGACTATCTAACAGTCGTAGACCTGTCAAGATGATGCCCTAGTTAAGTCTTACACGATTTTTGGATGTTTTTTGCCGTAGCTGCAGTTTAACGTCGCAGTGCACGTTATGGTATGTTTACACAAGGTGCTGAGTTGATCGCAAAACGCTTGGCTCCGGGCGAGATTGAACAAGCATATTCCCTTTCCGGGGGAGCGCCTTATCGCACTGCGCCACCGAAGCCCCAGCGCCGCTCTCACTCAACTGCTCGGTAAATCTTCACCGAAGCAATCATCCTTTCACCCGCATAACGGGATGAAACAGGAATACCGTCAGAGACTATCTAACAGTCGTAGACCTGTCAAGATGATGCCATAGTTAAGTCTTACACGATTTTTGGATGTTTTTTTTTGCCGTAGCTGCAGTTCAACGTCGCAGTGCACGTTATGGTATGTTTGCATAAGGTGCTGAGTTGATCGCAAAACGCTTGGCTCCGGGCGAGATTGAACCAGCATATTCCCTTTCCGGGGGAGCGCCTTATCGCACTGCGCCACCGAAGCCCCAGCGCCGCTCTCACTCAACTGCTCGGTAAATCTTCACCGAAGCAATCATCCTTTCACCCGCATAACGGGATGAAACAGGAATACCGTCAGAGACTATCTAACAGTCGTAGACCTGTCAAGATGATGCCCTACTTAAGTCTTACACGATTTTTGGATGTTTTTTGGCGTAGCTGCAGTTCAACGTCGCAGTGCACGTTATGGTATGTTTACACAAGGTGCTGAGTTGATCGCAAAAAGCTTGGCTCCGGGCGAGATTAAACCAGGATATTCCCTTTCCGGGGGAGCGCCTTATCGCACTGCGCCACCGAAGCCCCAGCGCCGCTTTTACTCAACTGCTCGGCAAATCTTCACCGAAGCAATCATCCTTCACCCGCATAACGGGATGAAACAGGAATACCGTCAGAGACTATCTAACAGTCGTAGACCTGTCAAGATGATGCCCTAGTTAAGTCTTACACGATTTTTGGATGTTTTTTTGCGTAGCTGCAGTTCAACGTCGCAGTGCACGTTATGGTATGTTTACACAAGGTGCTGAGTTGATCGCAAAACGCTCGGCTCCGGGCGAGATTAAACTAGCATATTCCCTTTCCGGGGGAGCGCCTTATCGCACTGCGCCACCGAAGCCCCAGCGCCGCTCTTACTCAACTGCTCGGCAAATCTTCACCGAAGCAATCATCCTTCACCCGCATAACGGGATGAAACAGGAATACCGTCAGAGACTATCTAACAGTCGTAGACCTGTCAAGATGATGCCCTAAATAAGTCTTACACGATTTTTGGATGTTTTTTGCCGTAGCTGCAGTTCAACGTCGCAGTGCACGATATGGTATGTTTACACAAGGTGCTGAGTTGATCGCGAAACGCTTGGCTCCGGGCGAGATTGAACCAGCATATTCCCTTTCCGGGAGAGCGCCTTATCGCACTGCGCCACCGAAGCCCCAGCGCCGCTCTCACTCAACTGCTCGGTAAATCTTCACCGAAGCAATCATCCTTTCACCCGCATAACGGGATGAAACAGGAATACCGTCAGAGACTATCTAACAGTCGTAGACCTGTCAAGATGATGCCCTAGTTGAGTCTTACACGATTATTGGATGTTTTTTTGCCGTAGCTGCAGTTCAACGTCGCAGTGCACGTTATGGTATGTTTACACAAGGTGCTGAGTTGATCGCAAAACGCTTGGCTCCGGGCGAGATTGAACAAGCATATTCCCTTATCGGGGGAGCGTCTTATCGCACTGCGCCACCGAAGCCCCAGCGCCGCTCTCACTCAACTGCTCGGTAAATCTTCACCGAAGCAATATTTTTTCACCCGCATAACGGGATGAAACAGGAATACCGTCAGAGACTATCTAACAGTCGTAGACCTGTCAAGATGATGCCCTAGTTAAGTCTTACGCGATTTTTGGATGTTTTTTTGCCGGAGCTGCAGTTCAACGTCGCAGTCCCCGTTACGGTATGTTTACACAACGTGCGGAGTTGATCGCAAAACGCTCGGCTCCGCGCGAGATTGAACAAGCATATTCCCTTATCGGGGAGCGTCTTATCGCACTGCGCCACCGAAGCCCCAGCGCCGCTCTCACTCAACTGCTCGGTAAATCTTCACCGAAGCAATAATTTTTTCACCCGCATAACGGGATGAAACAGGAATACCGTCAGAGACTATCTAACAGTCGTAGACCTGTCAAGATGATGCCCTAGTTAAGTCTTACACGATTTTTGGATGTTTTTTTGCGTAGCTGCAGTTCAACGTCGCAGTGCACGTTATGGTATGTTTACACAAGGTGCTGAGTTGATCGCAAAACGCTCGGCTCCGGGCGAGATTAAACTAGCATATTCCCCTTTCCGGGGGAGCGCCTTATCGCACTGCGCCACCGAAGCCCCAGCGCCGCTCTTACTCAACTGCTCGGTAAATCTTCACCGAAGCAATCATCCTTTCACCCGCATAACGGGATGAAACAGGAATACCGTCAGAGACTATCTAACAGTGGTAGACCTGTCAAGATGATGCCCTAGATAAGTCTTACGATTTTTTGGATGTTTTTGGCGTAGCTGCAGTTCAACGTCGCAGTGCACGTTATGGTATGTTTACACAAGGTACTGAGTTGATCGCAAAAGCTTGGCTCCGGGCGAGATTAAACCAGGATATTCCCTTTCCGGGGAGCGCCTTATCGCACTGCGCCACCGAAGCCCCAGCGCCGCTTTTATCTCAACTGCTCGGCAAATCTTCACCGAAGCAATCATCCTTCACCCGCATAACGGGATGGAAACAGGAATACCGTCAGAGACTATCTAACAGTCGTAGACCCTGTCAAGATGATGCCCTAGTTAAGTCTTACACGATTTTTGGATGTTTTTTGCGTAGCTGCAGTTCAACGTCGCAGTGCACGTTATGGTATGTTTACACAAGGTGCTGAGTTGATCGCAAAACGCTCGGCTCCGGGCGAGATTAAACTAGCATATTCCCTTTCCGGGGGAGCGCCTTATCGCACTGCGCCACCGAAGCCCCAGCGCCGCTCTTACTCAACTGCTCGGTAAATCTTCACCGAAGCAATCATCCTTTCACCCGCATAACGGGATGAAACAGGAATACCGTCAGAGACTATCTAACAGTCGTAGACCTGTCAAGATGATGCCCTAGATAAAACTTACACGATTTTTGGATGTTTTTTGCCGTAGCTGCAGTTCAACGTCGCAGTGCACGATATGGTATGTTTACACAAGGTGCTGAGTTGATCGCGAAACGCTTGGCTCCGGGCGAGATTTAACAAGCATATTCCCTTTCCGGGGGAGCGCCTTATCGCACTGCGCCACCGAAGCCCCAGCGCCGCTCTCACTCAACTGCTCGGTAAATCTTCACCGAAGCAATCATCCTTTCACCCGCATAACGGGATGAAACAGGAATACCGTCAGAGACTATCTAACAGTCGTAGACCTGTCAAGATGATGCCCTAGTTGAGTCTTACACGATTTTTGGATGTTTTTTTTTGCCGTAGCTGCAGTTCAACGTCGCAGTGCACGTTATGGTATGTTTACACAAGGTGCTGAGTTGATCGCAAAACGCTTGGCTCCGGGCGAGATTGCACCAGCATATTCCCTTTCCGGGGGAGCGCCTTATCGCACTGCGCCACCGAAGCCCCAGCGCCGCTCTCACTCAACTGCTCGGTAAATCTTCACCGAAGCAATCATCCTTTCACCCGCATAACGGGATGAAACAGGAATACCGTCAGAGACTATCTAACAGTCGTAGACCTGTCAAGATGATGCCCTAGTTAAGTCTTACGCGATTTTTGGATGTTTTTTTGCCGTAGCTGCAGTTCAACGTCGCAGTGCACGTTATGGTATGTTTACACAAGGTGCTGAGTTGATCGCAAAACGCTTGGCTCCGGGCGAGATTGAACCAGCATATTCCCTTTCCGGGAGAGCGCCTTATCGCACTGCGCCACCGAAGCCCCAGCGCCGCTCTCACTCAACTGCTCGGTAAATCTTCACCGAAGCAATCATCCTTTCACCAGCATAACGGGATGAAACAGGAATACCGTCAGAGACTATCTAACAGTCGTAGACCTGTCAAGATGATGCCCTAGTTGAGTCTTACACGATTTCTGGATGTTTTTTTGCCGTAGCTGCAGTTAAACGTCGCAGTGCACGTTATGGTATGTTTACACAAGGTGCTGAGTTGATCGCAAAACGCTTGGCTCCGGGCGAGATTGAACAAGCATATTCCCTTATCGGGGGAGCGTCTTATCGCACTGCGCCACCGAAGCCCCAGCGCCGCTCTCACTCAACTGCTCGGTAATTCTTCACCGAAGCAATCATCCTTTCACCCGCATAACGGGATGAAACAAGAATACCGTCAGAGACTATCTAACAGTCGTAGACCTGTCAAGATGATGCCCTAGTTAAGTCTTACACGATTTTTGGATGTTTTTTTGCCGTAGCTGCAGTGCAACGTCGCAGTGCACGTTATGGTATGTTTACACAAGGTGCTGAGTTGATCGCAAAATGCTTGGCTCCGGGCGAGATTGAACCAGCATATTCCCTTTCCGGGGGAGCGCCTTATCGCACTGCGCCACCGAAGCCCCAACGCCGCTCTCACTCAACTGCTCGGTAAATCTTCACCGAAGCAATCATCCTTTCACCCGCATAACGGGATGAAACAGGAATACCGTCAGAGACTATCTAACAGTCGTAGACCTGTCAAGATGATGCCCTACTTAAGTCTTACACGATTTTTGGATGTTTTTTTGCCGTAGCTGCAGTTCAACGTCGCAGTGCACGTTATGGTATGTTTACACAAGGTGCTGAGTTGATCGCAAAACGCTTGGCTCCGGGCGAGATTGAACCAGCATATTCCCTTTCCGGAGGAGCGCCTTATCGCACTGCGCCACCGAAGCCCCAGCGCCGCTCTCACTCAACTGCTCGGTAAATCTTCACCGAAGCAATCATCCTTTCACCCGCATAACGGGATGAAACAGGAATACCGTCAAAGACTATCTAACAGTCGTAGACCTGTCAAGATGATGCCCTAGTTAAGTCTTACACGATTTTTGGATGTTTTTTGCCGTAGCTGCAGTTCAACATCGCAGTGCACTTTATGGTATGTTTACAAAGGTGCTGAGTTGATCGCAAAACGCTTGGCTCCGGGCGAGATTGAACCAGCATATTCCCTTTCCGGGGAGCGCCTTATCGCACTGCGCCACCGAAGCCCCAGCGCCGCTCTCACTCAACTGCTGGGTAAATCTTCACCGAAGCAATCATCCTTTCACCCGCATAACGGGATGAAACAGGAATACCGTCAGAGACTATCTAACAGTCGTAGACCTGTCAAGATGATGCCCTAGTTAAGTCTTACACGATTTTTGGATGTTTTTTTGCCGTAGCTGCAGTGCAACGTCGCAGTGCACGTTATGGTATGTTTACACAAGGTGCTGAGTTGATCGCAAAATGCTTGGCTCCGGGCGAGATTGAACCAGCATATTCCCTTTCCGGAGGAGCGCCTTATCGCACTGCGCCACCGAAGCCCCAGCGCCGCTCTTACTCAACTGCTTGGTAAATCTTCACCGAAGCAATCATCCTTTCACCCGCATAACGGGATGAAACAGGAATGCCGTCAGAGACTATCTAACAGTCGTAGACCTGTCAAGATGATGCCCTAGATAAGTCTTACACGATTTTTGGATGTTTTTTGCCGTAGCTGCAGTTCAACGTCGCAGTGCACGTTATGGTGTGTTTACACAAGGTGCTGAGTTGATCGCAAAACGCTTGGCTCCGGGCGAGATTGAACAAGCATATTCCCTTATCGGGGGAGCGTCTTATCGCACTGCGCCACCGAAGCCCCAGCGCCGCTCTCACTCAACTGCTCGGTAAATCTTCACCGAAGCAATCATCCTTTCACCCGCATAACGGGATGAAACAGGAATACCGTCAGAGACTATCTAACAGTCGTAGACCTGTCAAGATGATGCCCTAGTTAAGTCTTACGCGATTTTTGGATGTTTTTTTGCCGTAGCTGCAATTCAACGTCGCAGTGCACGTTATGGTATGTTTACACAAGGTGCTGAGTTGATCGCAAAACGCTTGGCTCCGGGCGAGATTGCACCAGCATATTCCCTTTCCGGGGGAGCGCCTTATCGCACTGCGCCACCGAAGCCCCAGCGCCGCTCTTACTCAACTGCTCGGTAAATCTTCACCGAAGCAATCATCCTTTCACCCGCATAACGGGATGAAACAGGAATACCGTCAGAGACTATCTAACAGTCGTAGACCTGTCAAGATGATGCCCTAGACAAGTCTTACACGATTTTTGGATGTTTTTGCCGTAGCTGCAGTTCAACGTCGCAGTGCACGTTATGGTGTGTTTACACAAGGTGCTGACTTGATCGCAAAACGCTTGGCTCCGGGGCGATTGAACAAGCATATTCCCTTATCGGGGAGCGTCTTATCGCACTGCGCCACCGAAGCCCCAGTGCAGCTCTCACTCAACTGCTCGGTAAATCTTCACCGAAGCAATAATCCCTCACCCACATACCGGGATGAGACAAGAGTACCGTCATAACTATAAAACAGTAGTAAACCTGTCAGGACGACGCCCTAGTTGAGTCTTACACGATTTTCGGATGCTTTTTGTCGTAACTACAGTTAAACGTCGCAGTGCACGTTATGGTATGTTCACACAAGGTGCTGAGTTGAACGCAAAAGGCTTGGCTCCGGACGGGATTGAACCAGCATACTCCCTTTTCGGGGGAGCGCCTTATGGCATTACACCACCGAAGCCCCAGTACAGCTCTCACTCAACTGCTCGATAAATCTTCACCGAAGCAATCATCCTTTCACCCGCATAACGGGATGAAACAGGAATACCGTCAGAGACTATCTAACAGTCGTAGACCTGTCAAGATGATGCCCTAGACAAGTCTTACACGATTTTTGGATGTTTTTGCCGTAGCTGCAGTTCAACGTCGCAGTGCACGTTATGGTGTGTTTACACAAGGTGCTGAGTTGATCGCAAAACGCTTGGCTCCGGGCGAGATTGAACCAGCATATTCCCTTATCCGGGGAGCGTCTTATCGCACTGCGCCACCGAAGCCCCAGCGCCGCTTTCACTCAACTGCTCGGTAAATCTTCACCGAAGCAATCATCCTTTCACGCGCATAACGGGATGAAACAGGAATACCGTCAGAGACTATCTAACAGTCGTAGACCTGTCAAGATGATGCCCTAGATAAGTCTTACACGATTTTTGGATGTTTTTGCCGTAGCTGCAGTTCAACGTCGCAGTGCACGTTATGGTATGTTTACAAAGGTGCTGAGTTGATCGCAAAACGCTTGGCTCCGGGCGAGATTGAACCAGCATATTCCCTTTCCGGGGGAGCGCCTTATCGCACTGCGCCACCGAAGCCCCAGCGCCGCTCTCACTCAACTGCTGGGTAAATCTTCACCGAAGCAATCATCCTTTCACCCGCATAACGGGATGAAACAGGAATACCGTCAGAGACTATCTAACAGTCGTAGACCTGTCAAGATCATGCCCTAGTTAAGTCTTACACGATTTTTGGATGTTTTTTGCCGTAGCTGCAGTTCAACGTCGCAGTGCACGTTATGGTATGTTTACACAAGGTGCTGAGTTGATCGCAAAATGCTTGGCTCCGGGCGAGATTGAACCAGCATATTCCCTTTACGGGGAGCGCCTTATCGCACTGCGCCACCGAAGCCCCAGCGCCGCTCTTACTCAACTGCTCGGTAAATCTTCACCGAAGCAATCATCCTTTCACCCGCATAACGGGATGAAACAGGAATACCGTCAGAGACTATCTAACAGTCGTAGACCTGTCAAGATGATGCCCTAGATAAGTCATACACGATTTTTGGATGTTTTTGCCGTAGCTGCAGTTCAACGTCGCAGTGCACGTTATGGTGTGTTTACACAAGGTGCTGAGTTGATCGCAAAACGCTTGGCTCCGGGCGAGATTGAACAAGCATATTCCCTTATCGGGGGAGCGTCTTATCGCACTGCGCCACCGAAGCCCCAGCGCCGCTCTCACTCAACTGCTCGGTAAATCTTCACCGAAGCAATCATCCTTTCACCCGCATAACGGGATGAAACAGGAATACCGTCAGAGACTATCTAACAGTCGTAGACCTGTCAAGATGATGCCCTAGTTAAGTCTTACGCGATTTTTGGATGTTTTTTTGCCGTAACTCAAGTTTAACGTCGCAGTGCACGTTATGGTATGTTTACATCAACTGCTTAGTTGATCGCAAAGCACTTGGCTCCGGGCGAGATTGAACCGGCATATTCCTTTTACGGGGGAGCGCCTGATCGCACTGCGCCACCGATGCCCCAGCGCCGCTCTCACTCAACTGCTCGGTAAATCTTCACCGAAGCAATCATCCTTTCACCCGCATAACGGGATGAAACAGGAATACCGTCAGAGACTATCTAACAGTCGTAGACCTGTCAAGATGATGCCCTAGATAAGTCTTACACGATTTTTGGATGTTTTTGCCGTAGCTGCAGTTCAACGTCGCAGTGCACGTTATGGTATGTTTACACAAGGTGCTGAGTTGATCGCAAAACGCTTGGCTCCGGGCGAGATTGAACCAGCATATTCCCTTTCCGGGAGCGCGCCTTATCGGACTGCGCCACCGAAGCCCCAGCGCCGCTCTTACTCAACTGCTCGGTAAATCTTCACCGAAGCAATCACCCTTTCACCCGCATAACGGGATGAAACAGGAATACCGTCAGAGACTATCTAACAGTCGTAGACCTGTCAAGATGATGCCCTAGACAAGTCTTACACGATTTTTGGATGTTTTTTGCCGTAGCTGCAGTTCAACGTCGCAGTGCACGTTATGGTGTGTTTACACAAGGTGCTGACTTGATCGCAAAACGCTTGGCTCCGGGCGAGATTGAACAAGCATATTCCCTTATCGGGGGAGCGTCTTATCGCACTGCGCCACCGAAGCCCCAGCGCCGCTCTCACTCAACTGCTCGGTAAATCTTCACCGAAGCAATCATCCTTTCACCCGCATAACGGGATGAAACAGGAATACCGTCAGAGACTATCTAACAGTCGTAGACCTGTCAAGATGATGCCCTAGTTGAGTCTTACACGATTTTTGGATGTTTTTTTTGCCGTAGCTGCAGTTAAACGTCGCAGTGCACGTTATGGTATGTTTACACAAGGTGCTGAGTTGATCGCAAAACGCTTGGCTCCGGGCGAGATTGCACCAGCATATTCCCTTTCCGGGGGAGCGCCTTATCGCACTGCGCCACCGAAGCCCCAGCGCCGCTCTTACTCAACTGCTCGGTAAATCTTCACCGAAGCAATCATCCTTTCACCCGCATAACGGGATGAAACAGGAATACCGTCAGAGACTATCTAACAGTCGTAGACCTGTCAAGATGATGCCCTAGACAAGTCTTACACGATTTTTGGATGTTTTTTGCCGTAGCTGCAGTTCAACGTCGCAGTGCACGTTATGGTGTGTTTACACAAGGTGCTGAGTTGATCGCAAAACGCTTGGCTCCGGGCGAGATTGAACCAGCATATTCCCTTATCGGGGGAGCGTCTTATCGCACTGCGCCACCGAAGCCCCAGCGCCGCTTTCACTCAACTGCTCGGTAAATCTTCACCGAAGCAATCATCCTTTCACGCGCATAACGGGATGAAACAGGAATACCGTCAGAGACTATCTAACAGTCGTAGACCTGTCAAGATGATGCCCTAGATAAGTCTTACACGATTTTTGGATGTTTTTTTGCCGTAGCTGCAGTTCAACGTCGCAGTGCACGTTATGGTATGTTTACAAAAGGTGCTGAGTTGATCGCAAAACGCTTGGCTCCGGGCGAGATTGAACCAGCATATTCCCTTTCCGGGGGAGCGCCTTATCGCACTGCGCCACCGAAGCCCCAGCGCCGCTCTCACTCAACTGCTGGGTAAATCTTCACCGAAGCAATCATCCTTTCACCCGCATAACGGGATGAAACAGGAATACCGTCAGAGACTATCTAACAGTCGTAGACCTGTCAAGATGATGCCCTAGTTAAGTCTTACACGATTTTTGGATGTTTTTTTGCCGTAGCTGCAGTGCAACGTCGCAGTGCACGTTATGGTATGTTTACACAAGGTGCTGAGTTGATCGCAAAATGCTTGGCTCCGGGCGAGATTGAACCAGCATATTCCCTTTACGGGGGAGCGCCTTATCGCACTGCGCCACCGAAGCCCCAGCGCCGCTCTTACTCAACTGCTCGGTAAATCTTCACCGAAGCAATCATCCTTTCACCCGCATAACGGGATGAAACAGGAATACCGTCAGAGACTATCTAACAGTCGTAGACCTGTCAAGATGATGCCCTAGATAAGTCTTACACGATTTTTGGATGTTTTTTGCCGTAGCTGCAGTTCAACGTCGCAGTGCACGTTATGGTGTGTTTACACAAGGTGCTGAGTTGATCGCAAAACGCTTGGCTCCGGGCGAGATTGAACAAGCATATTCCCTTATCGGGGGAGCGTCTTATCGCACTGCGCCACCGAAGCCCCAGCGCCGCTCTCACTCAACTGCTCGGTAAATCTTCACCGAAGCAATCATCCTTTCACCCGCATAACGGGATGAAACAGGAATACCGTCAGAGACTATCTAACAGTCGTAGACCTGTCAAGATGATGCCCTAGTTAAGTCTTACGCGATTTTTGGATGTTTTTTTGCCGTAGCTGCAGTTCAACGTCGCAGTGCACGTTATGGTATGTTTACACAAGGTGCTGAGTTGATCGCAAAACGCTTGGCTCCGGGCGAGATTGAACCAGCATATTCCCTTTCCGGGAGAGCGCCTTATCGCACTGCGCCACCGAAGCCCCAGCGCCGCTCTCACTCAACTGCTCGGTAAATCTTCACCGAAGCAATCATCCTTTCACCCGCATAACGGGATGAAACAGGAATACCGTCAGAGACTATCTAACAGTCGTAGACCTGTCAAGATGATGCCCTAGATAAGTCTTACACGATTTTTGGATGTTTTTTGCCGTAGCTGCAGTTCAACGTCGCAGTGCACGTTATGGTATGTTTACACAAGGTGCTGAGTTGATCGCAAAACGCTTGGCTCCGGGCGAGATTGAACCAGCATATTCCCTTTCCGGGAGAGCGCCTTATCGCACTGCGCCACCGAAGCCCCAGCGCCGCTCTCACTCAACTGCTCGGTAAATATTCACCGAAGCAATCATCCTTTCACCCGCATAACGGGATGAAACAGGAATACCGTCAGAGACTATCTAACAGTCGTAGACCTGTCAAGATGATGGCCTAGTTGAGTCTTACACGATTTTTGGATGTTTTTTTTGCCGTAGCTGCAGTTAAACGTCGCAGTGCACGTTATGGTATGTTTACACAAGGTGCTGAGTTGATCGCAAAACGCTTGGCTCCGGGCGAGATTGCACCAGCATATTCCCTTTCCGGGGGAGCGCCTTATCGCACTGCGCCACCGAAGCCCCAGCGCCGCTCTTACTCAACTGCTCGGTAAATCTTCACCGAAGCAATCATCCTTTCACCCGCATAACGGGATGAAACAGGAATACCGTCAGAGACTATCTAACAGTCGTAGACCTGTCAAGATGATGCCCTAGATAAGTCTTACACGATTTTTGGATGTTTTTTGCCGTAGCTGCAGTTAAACGTCGCAGTGCACGTTATGGTATGTTTACACAAGGTGCTGAGTTGATCGCAAAACGCTTGGCTCCGGGCGAGATTGAACCAGCATATTCCCTTTCCGGGAGAGCGCCTTATCGCACTGCGCCACCGAAGCCCCAGCGCCGCTCTCACTCAACTGCTCGGTAAATCTTCACCGAAGCAATCATCCTTTCACCCGCATAACGGGATGAAACTGGAATACCGTCAGAGACTATCTAACAGTCGTAGACCTGTCAAGATGATGCCCTAGATAAGTCTTACACGATTTTTGGATGTTTTTTGCCGTAGCTGCAGTTCAACGTCGCAGTGCACGTTATGGTATGTCTACACAAGGTGCTGAGTTGATCGCAAAACGCTTGGCTCCGGGCGAGATTGAAACAGCATATTCCCTTTCCCCGGGAGCGCCTTCTCCCCCTGCCCCACCGACGGCCCACCGCCGCTCTCACTCGACTGCTCGGTAAATCTTCACCGAAGCAATCATCCTTTCACCAGCATAACGGGATGAAACAGGAATACCGCCAGAGACTCTCTAACAGTCGTAGACCTGTCAAGATGATGGCCTAGTTGAGTCTTACACGATTTTTGGATGTTTTTTTTGCCGTAGCTGCAGTTAAACGTCGCAGTGCACGTTATGGTATGTTTACACAAGGTGCTGAGTTGATCGCAAAACGCTTGGCTCCGGGCGAGATTGCACCAGCATATTCCCTTTCCGGGGGAGCGCCTTATCGCACTGCGCCACCGAAGCCCCAGCGCCGCTCTCACTCAACTGCTCGGTAAATCTTCACCGAAGCAATCATCCTTTCACCCGCATAACGGGATGAAACAGGAATACCGTCAGAGACTATCTAACAGTCGTAGACCTGTCAAGATGATGCCCTAGATAAGTCTTACACGATTTTTGGATGTTTTTTGCCGTAGCTGCAGTTAAACGTCGCAGTGCACGTTATGGTATGTTTACACAAGGTGCTGAGTTGATCGCAAAACGCTTGGCTCCGGGCGAGATTGCACCAGCATATTCCCTTTCCGGGGGAGCGCCTTATCGCACTGCGCCACCGAAGCCCCAGCGCCGCTCTCACTCAACTGCTCGGTAAATCTTCACCGAAGCAATCATCCTTTCACCCGCATAACGGGATGAAACAGGAATACCGTCAGAGACTATCTAACAGTCGTAGACCTGTCAAGATGATGCCCTAGATAAGTCTTACACGATTTTTGGATGTTTTTTGCCGTAGCTGCAGTTCAACATCGCAGTGCACGTTATGGTGTGTTTACACAAGGTGCTGAGTTGATCGCAAAACGCTTGGCTCCGGGCGAGATTGAACCAGCATATTCCCTTATCGGGGGAGCGTCTTATCGCACTGCGCCACCGAAGCCCCAGCGCCGCTCTCACTCAACTGCTCGGTAAATCTTCACCGAAGCAATCATCCTTTCACCCGCATAACGGGATGAAACAGGAATACCGTCAGAGACTATCTAACAGTCGTAGACCTGTCAAGATGATGCCCTAGATAAGTCTTACACGATTTTTGGATGTTTTTTGCCGTAGCTGCAGTTCAACGTCGCAGTGCACGTTATGGTGTGTTTACACAAGGTGCTGAGTTGATCGCAAAACGCTTGGCTCCGGGCGAGATTAAACAAGCATATTCCCTTATCGGGGGAGCGTCTTATCGCCTTGCGCCACCGAAGCCCCAGCGCCGCTCTCACTCAACTGCTCGGTAAATCTTCACCGAAGCAATCATCCTTTCACCCGCATAACGGGATGAAACAGGAATACCGTCAGAGACTATCTAACAGTCGTAGACCTGTCAAGATGATGCCCTAGACAAGTCTTACACGATTTTTGGATGTTTTTTGCCGTAGCTGCAGTTCAACGTCGCAGTGCACGTTATGGTATGTTTACAAAAGGTGCTGAGTTGATCGCAAAACGCTTGGCTCCGGGCGAGATTGAACCAGCATATTCCCTTTCCGGGAGAACGCCTTATCGCACTGCGCCACCGAAGCCCCAGCGCCGCTCTCACTCAACTGCTCGGTAAATCTTCATCGAAGCAATCATCCTTTCACCCGCATAACGGGATGAAACAGGAATACCGTCAGAGACTATCTAACAGTCGTAGACCTGTCAAGATGATGCCCTAGTTGAGTCTTACACGATTTTTGGATGTTTTTTTTTGCCGTAGCTGCAGTTAAACGTCGCAGTGCACGTTATGGTATGTTTACACAAGGTGCTGAGTTGATCGCAAAACGCTTGGCTCCGCTCTCACTCAACTGCTCGGTAAATCTTCACCGAAGCAATCATCCTCTCACCCGCATAACGGGATGAAACAGGAATACCGTCAGAGACTATCTAACAGTCGTAGACCTGTCAAGATGATGCCCTAGTTAAGTCTTACACGATTTTTGGATGTTTTTTTGCCGTAGCTGCAGTTCAACGTCGCAGTGCACGTTATGGTATGTTTACACAAGGTGCTGAGTTGATCGCAAAACGCTTGGCTCCGGGCGAGATTGAACCAGCATATTCCCTTTCCGGGAGAGCGCCTTATCGCACTGCGCCACCGAAGCCCCAGCGCCGCTCTCACTCAACTGCTCGGTAAATCTTCACCGAAGCAATCATCCTTTCACCCGCATAACGGGATGAAACAGGAATACCGTCAAAGACTATCTAACAGTCGTAGACCTGTCAAGATGATGCCCTAGTTAAGTCTTACACGATTTTTGGATGTTTTTTGCCGTAGCTGCAGTTCAACGTCGCAGTGCACGTTATGGTATGTTTACAAAAGGTGCTGAGTTGATCGCAAAACGCTTGGCTCCGGGCGAGATTGAACCAGCATATTCCCTTTCCGGGGGAGCGCCTTATCGCACTGCGCCACCGAAGCCCCAGCGCCGCTCTCACTCAACTGCTGGGTAAATCTTCACCGAAGCAATCATCCTTTCACCCGCATAACGGGATGAAACAGGAATACCGTCAGAGACTATCTAACAGTCGTAGACCTGTCAAGATGATGCCCTAGTTAAGTCTTACACGATTTTTGGATGTTTTTTTGCCGTAGCTGCAGTGCAACGTCGCAGTGCACGTTATGGTATGTTTACAAAAGGTGCTGAGTTGATCGCAAAACGCTTGGCTCCGGGCGAGATTGAACCAGCATATTCCCTTTCCGGGGGAGCGCCTTATCGCACTGCGCCACCGAAGCCCCAGCCCCGCTCTCACTCAACTGCTGGGTAAATCTTCACCGAAGCAATCATCCTTTCACCCGCATAACGGGATGAAACAGGAATACCGTAAGAGACTATCTAACAGTCGTAGACCTGTCAAGATGATGCCCTAGTTAAGTCTTACACGATTTTTGGATGTTTTTTTGCCGTAGCTGCAGTGCAACGTCGCAGTGCACGTTATGGTATGTTTACACAAGGTGCTGAGTTGATCGCAAAATGCTTGGCTCCGGGCGAGATTGAACCAGCATATTCCCTTTCCGGGGGAGCGCCTTATCGCACTGCGCCACCGAAGCCCCAACGCCGCTCTCACTCAACTGCTCGGTAAATCTTCACCGAAGAATCATCCTTTCACCCGCATAACGGGATGAAACAGGAATACAGTCAGAGACTATCTAACAGTCGTAGAGTGAGAGCGGCGCTAGAGTGAGAGCGGCGCTGGGGCTTCGGTGGCGCAGTGCGATAAGGCGCTCCCCCGGAAAGGGAATATGCTGGTTCAATCTCGCCCGGAGCCAAGCGTTTTGCGATCAACTCAGCACCTTGTGTAAACATACCATTACGTGCACTGCGACGTTGAACTACTCTTGTCGTATTAAATTGGTGAAGCTAGTGCTATGCGTAAAAAGTGCGTATGTTTGCAAGGACGAACAGCGCCCATCGCGTTTATGCAGAGAGGGGTTTTAAGTGCAAAAGTGTATGTAAAGTGCAGTTCAGCAAATTTCGTACAGGTACTTATCAATGAGAAGAGGTCGGCAGAAGATCAATATGCATGAATTGTAATGCAAAACGCTCGCCACAGGCTGAGCGGGAGCGGTTGTGCTGCCATGAGTTTCAAGCACACCTGTCTTTGACCAACAGCTTCTTATTGGTAATTAGATGTGCAACTTTCGGTGCACCACGTTATAACTGGATACAGCCTAAGCTGTGTAAGAAAATGCGAATGTTTGAGAGGAAGGGAGTTCGATACCGCTTGAAGTTCATAGTTACGCAAAGTACGGATCACGATAGCAGAATATTTGAGTCAAGCAGGGTCTATTCACCCTTTGTATACACTTTCACCGTCTAGGATGGAGGGTGAACTTTGCTACAGTGTATGGGCTCACTTTTTCAAAGGTGTGGTCCCGCCGGAAGTCGACAATTTTGAAAACTATGAGTCACGAGAGTCGGATATTTGAGTCAAGCTCGCTGATTTATCCTGCGTACGAAATTTCACCGTCTGATTGTGAGAAAGTTAGTCAGTAAATGAGTTATTTGGAAAAATCCTGGTTTTGAGAAACAAGGCTTCATACTCTACCGTCTGCAACCCTCTGCAAATCTGAAGAGAGCCTTTTAAAGGCACAGTTCAAGCTCAGGGAAGAAATCTGAGAGTTCCACATGACTGTGAAGTAGACCCACCCTATATAGCACCTGCCAGGTGCGAGCTCTCAATTCTTCCGAATAAACGAGATATAGGAAGAAGCCACCCTGGGGCGCCCACATCCGGAAGCCATCATGGCACGCCCTTTTTACGATATTTGGAGCTCAACAGTGGCGAGATGAGTGATGGTTTCCGATTTTTAAAGCCCCGCCCTTCCCTCCATTTTCAACTTCTCTCCTTGTCCAGGTAGGCTCGCGCACATCGGTTGCAAATTACCAAAGTTACAAAGCTTGGACCACTCGTCCACCCTGCTTCCGTAGCTCAAATTTTTAAAGGCCATCACTCCGTTTCTAGAGGGTCCTTTACGATTTCAGAGGCATCATTGGAATCAGCGTGGAACCGTTTCCAAGATAGACAAGAAAACAGAAAAACAATTTTGAGGTTGGACTGTGCCTTTAAGAACATTAACCTGTTGTGGGTTCTTCTCTAAAATGCACTGTGGGTCCACGTCTGACAAAAGAAGTACTGAGAAAACGCGAATAATGACACAGAATCCACACCAGGAAAATTTTCGCGAATGGCACACCCCACACGTCCCGTAGGCTCCAAATGGTAGGGTACAGAGTGTAGTTTCCTTAAGCTGAAATTTTTTCCAGGTACCTCATTTAAAACTTGAGTTAATATGCAGTTTTAAAACCATAGTTGAGATTCGTGAACTTGGATGTTTTTTGTCTTCTTCCTCTATCAGTGTTGCGGTCCTCGGCGTTCATTTCAGACGCCGAAACTCAGCATGGAATAAATCAGCCAAGCTGGACTCAAATATACTACTCCCGTGACTCTTAGTTTTCAAAATTGCCGACTTTCGACGGGACCACACCTGAGAGACTTGATAGCCCTCATATTTTAGCGGAGCTCGGCCTCAATCTTAAACGAGGAATTTTTTGTACAGCGTAAATCGACCACGCTCAACTCAAATATCAAATCTACTGACTCATAAAGATCTTTCGCAGAAATCATTCAGCATTCAGTAGGCAAACGGCTTTAGGCACTTCACATTGAGGATTCATATGTCTTGTTTATCAATTTGGGAACATCTTCACGACAACTTCACCCTATGCTTCCTAATTGAACACCGTCACTCACAACTAAGTTCAAACAGCATTTCAGTCAAATCGCAATGCATAGTTGAATTCCATGTGAAAAACTGCTCCGGGCGGTTTCCACTCACATACGCAATTGTCCATTGGGTCTTCCTCCGAAGGTAAGACATCTCCGGAGCTCAAAACCCCCTGTGGGGCTCTATCACGAGCCGAACTCTGTATGGCACTGATTGATATGGGAGATCTGATGATTTATTGATTTTTTACGTGATAATGTTTTCCTTTTAATGGTTTAGCGAAATGCAAAATTAACGTGTTAACGCATTGACGTTTTAACGCGGTATTTTTCCGAAAATTAACGATTAATGCTCAACGAAAAAAAATAATTTTCATTAACGCACACCCCTGCTGGGCACAACCACACAACGTTGATTCTCTTGGAGTGACACTTTTGGGTCTCCTAGGTTTGTGTCATGACTATAATTTCTCTCAACTCGTTACAACTGAAACTCATGGGAACAATATTTTGGACTTATTGCTGACTAAAGATGTTGATCTGGTTGGTAGTACAGTCGTGTGTGAGCCAGTAGGGACCAGCGATCACGCGACAATTCGTTTTGAGCTAAGCCTTACATCTCCCAAAATCAATAATAAGAAGCTAAGAAGAGATTTTAAGAACTCTAACTTTGCCAGCATCGTTGACTATTTAAACAACATGGATTGGTATGGTATTTTGGATGCTACAGGCTCGGTTAATGCTAAATGTGAGCTATTCATCAACATTTTGCAGCACTGTATTTATCTTTTTGTGCCTCTCATAGAAGTTTCTAAAGATGAAGGTCATCTTCCGGAACATCTGAAGCGTCATGCTTTGACAAAATCGCAGACCTGGGATAAGGCGAAAACCACCGAAGCGGTTAGTGATTGGGATGTGTATAAAGAAATTTGCTTAAAGTTTGAGAAACAATTGAAAAAGTACAACAAAAATGTTGAAAAGAGGGTAATTGAATCAGGAAAAAAATGCTTTTTATAGGCTTCTAAACTCAAGGCTGAAAGATAGACCACGAATAGGACCAATTGAAAATGAAGGGTCTATGATCACTAACGACAAAGAGAGGTCTGAGATTTTGGCAACTGTTTTTGAAAAAGCATTTTGCAAGGATGATGATTTTGATGATACTATGGAAGACACTCCAGATTTTGCGGTCATGACGGACTCCGTCTGGTTTCACCCAGAAGAAGTTCATGATCTTCTTATGAAGTGGCCCAACTCGTTCTCTGACAACCCTGATCATGTTCCTCTAAAATTCATCAAACAGGTAGCACCCATTATTGTAGGCCCATTAACACATATTTTCAACCTGTCTTTCATGCGTGCAGAAGTCCCGGATAGGTGGCGGGTTGCTTTTGTGACCCCCTATACCTAAGAAACCACCCTACACTAATTCAGAGAACTTCAGACCAGTTAGCATAACTTCAATTTTTGGTAGGTTGTTCGAGAAAATCCTCAAGGTAAGAGTGTGCAAGCATTTGGAGGACCATTCAATCATTTCGGATGTTCAGCATGGTTTCCAGAGGCAAAAGTCTACTGTGACAGCTATGTTGCAGTCGCTGAATGAATGGAACAATTACGTGGATGAAGGTAAAGAGGTTGACGTTATCTATATAGATTTTTCGAGAGCTTTTGATAGGGTTTCGCATGCAAAACTCATGTCTAAACTCACACGCGTTGGTGTCCACCCGAGGATAGTAGCATGGATCAGAGCGTTCTTGAGCGATAGATCTTTTGTTGTCCGCGTTAACTCCACTTTGTCTGATTCAAGGCCCGTTTGCAGTGGTGTACCGCAGGGAGTTCTATCCCCAACTTCGTTCAATAACTTCACTTATGAACTTCCACGAATCGTATCCTTTGGTAAGGTGAAATGCTCCGCCTTTGCTGATGATTTCAAAATATTTTCCCCAATTCAATCAATAGCTGGCAAGGAGTGCTTTCAAAAGGCATTGGATGAGGTTATAAAGTGGTCCAAAAATTGGAAGATGATACTGTCTAAAGAAAAAACGAAGGTTTTGCATATTGGCAACAGTAGTTCAGAAGCCATATATACTGCTGAAGATCAGCAGCTTCAGATTGTTGACGAAATAATGGATCTCGGCTTCTTGGTTTAAAAAGATCTCACTTTTGACACTCATTGTACGATTATGTATTGCCTGTTTAGGGCACTCTCTACTAGGAACGAAAAGGTGCTCTTGAACGCCTACAAAATCTATATTAGGCCCCTTCTTGAGTATGGAACTGTGATATCAAACCCTCATAAGGTCTCTACTATTAAAGCGTTGGAGAAGGTACAAAATAGTTTCACACGTAAGTTAATGATAAGATTTTTGGGATTTAATTATGAAAATATACCCAGTAGTAATGCTAGGAACGCAAAATTCAAATTGGAAACGCTGGCGTGCAGAAGGAGAAGGTTTGATCTTTTGATGATGTATAAAATATTGTATGGGCATACCGGCCTTCGGCCAAACGCTTTTCTCAAAATGAGGGCAACCACCACTAGAGGTAGCAGTTTCAAACTAGTCCGAAATCCGGCTAGGAAGAGTGTCAGGCACCATTTCTTTACTAACAGAGCTGGCAGTGAATTGGAAAAACTGCTCAAAAAGGGCAATCTGCCAACAGAGCTGGGCTCCTTCAAGCGTATAATGGAGCCGTACTTGAGGACGGAGAATGAGTGAGCTTGTGATCTTGTGTTAGTCATAATATTAATTTCTTCGATAGATACTCCATAGTGATCTTGTGTTAGTCATGGAACTTTTTCCGACAGATACTCTACATGCTACGTGTTCCCGGTCTCGTATATCGTTGTTACATTTTATTGCGTTCGTTTATCTTGTTCTGATGTCAATACACAGGGTTACCCTGTAATAAACAATTACAACAACAGTTGTGTTGACGAAATTATCATTATGGCCTTTGCACAATGAAAGGGGACTGGTTCCGGTTAGATTGGTATCGTTCAAGTTCTGTAGGTCTTGACACCGTGGTATCAAAAAACAAGAGGGTTTTATATTAGTTCACGTATAGTTAGGTTTCCTCTTAACTTTAATCTAATAACAATTTCTTTTTAATACTACTTTTCTTTGTATATCTGGGGTAATCGGCAGTTATATATGTGAACCAAATAGATAGTAACACTGTAGAGGACATAACACATTATAATTATTGCGTTTTTATCCTAAAATAGTACCTAGTTGGTTTACTCTATACTCGCCCTGCACTCTGCTCTGAATCATAATATGTTGCCAATACTTGAGGTGCGATGATTTCAAATGTTTGTTACAACACCTCAAATAATGGAAGGAAACGAGAGTATGTGAAGGATTACGCATTCGGCCCCCAGCCCGATGTCCTTTGAAACAGCGCGCTCGAATTGCAACGCCGCAGCGCGACCGCGACGCGTAGTGAGCCACAGCCAGGGGTTAGGGGCTGAGCAGAGTGCCACCGCGGCGCGGCGCGGTCTGATGATTGAGAGCCGTATTGATAGATCGCGGCGATCTATCAATACGGCTCTCCATCATCAGACCGCGCCGCGCCGCGGTGGCACTCTGCTCAGCCCCTAAGCGGCATTTGCCGTTTGCCGGCTATTTTTGGGGTTTGCCGTTGCCGTTGCCGATTGCCGAAATTTCTGTCTAAAACGGCAAATTTTCGGCAAAAATTCGGTAAAACAACAGGATTTGCGCTCACCGCAGTTTCTGGGTTGGACAGCGATTCGTAGCTGCTACAAATAATTATTTCCACTGGTTGCAGCGTCTAGTTCCAGCTCATTCAATGTATGATTGTACCCGTTCAATCGCTAACTGATGAAAACATCTCGATTGGGAAATCAGAGGAGTTCGTTCGAGTTCTAAATTGTTTGGGAGCCCCAAATGTCTTTTTTAATCATCAATTCCTAACCCTCAAACATGCCAAAATTACAAAAAACCCTTTCTTAGAGGCGTACCGATTACTGCAAGTTCTAAGATAACAAAACCAAGTGATATCAAAGTTGTAGCGCAAAAGCAGCCTTGTTGAGACATATGAACCAGTTGAGAGCTCGTATATATAGGGGTCGAATAAAGTCGTCGGTTGGTTGGCTGATGGTAATAATTGGGATAGAAAACTTATCAGTTCTGCTAACACTTGGTCCGGTTTTTCAAAAGTTGAACAATATTCACAGCGGTCATTAAAGGCGGTGTTCAATAATATAATTGATTTGGAGATCATTAGCTGAAATGGAGGGTTGGCTCAATGACAGAGCTGGGTTTGTTATGAAAGGGTGTAAAAATGAAACTGAAAAATCCTTGAAGGCAACGATTGAAACCGCATTCAACTTTTTGCCAGAAATTGAAGGCTTCGAGACCCATTGCAACAACAGTGTGGGAAACCGGCTTAAAACGAGCAACCATTAACAATATACGGCCCCGAAACTTGAACGTGGTATACTCGCCCCACCCACTTCCTCGGTAGCCACAGGGGAGGTGAGTGGGGCAGGTAAATCACATTTAAGTTTCGGGAAAGTATGGATCGATTTGTTGCTTGTTTTTAGCCGACATTGTTGCTGTTATTGGCCTTGTGCCGGCTTGTAGGCCAAATACACAGAAACGGAAGAGCCCAAGAGCAGTTCAGCTGGCTAAACGCACTGCACGCGGCGCTCCAGCGACGAAGTAAGCGCGGCGGACTTCCGTCGTGCGCGTTGTAATAGTCGAACTGTATTTAGGTGCCCCTCATTATGTGCATTCGAGCAACATGCCTCTCGGAGCTTTTGATTTGACAATTCAAAGGCTGCTTTTACCGCGAGCACTGCATTCAACAACACTAGTCTTACTCCACTCCTGTAGCCTCACAAGGGTCACCCGTAATTTGAAGTGAGCGAAATTGAGATCCCTTGGCCTACTACTTGTTACTGACAGTAAAATAATTGGCAGATACATTACCAGCGATATTTTTTTTCAGAAAAAAAAGAAGCAAAAGTCGCGAAATCGCGACTTTTGCGACTTTTCGTCATAACACCGCTCAAAGTAACCCGTTCGAAAAGCTAGGAGCATATTTGGAATCAGCATCGAAAGTTCTTCATTTTGAGCACAAATATCTCTAATCCGGGTCCCGTTTGAAGCGATAATGGACTTGGCACATGTGAAGGGGATGAAAAATCGACTTTTCCGGATTGGGCTGCTGCAGTGCTTATTTGAAAGAGGATCAGATGGTGAAGTTGTAGGACAAGTCCCAAGTCGATTGGCCCCATTTAAGCTGAGAACGGGACGTCGGTGGTGTCTTCATTCACTCGATTTTTCTGTTAACTCTATATGCCTTGATTGCAGGTCAAGAGATGTGTGTGCTCAAAATGAAGAGGTCTCGATTGTGATTTCAAATATGCCCCTAGCTCCCCGAACGGGTCACTTTGAACCGTGTTATGACGAAAAGTCGCGAATTCGCGACTTTTTTTGAGTAATTTAGTGCGGGTATTGTATTGCATGGAATACGACATAGCTAACAAGAAAGGGTTGCCTACATCAGATGGAGTTTCGGGATGCACTTTTGATATGTTCTAGGGGGAGGACAGTGTTCCCATATCCCACACTCAGAATCTGCTAAATGCCTCAGGCAGTCCCTGGAAAGGTCCAAATTTAAACAAGGCCAGAACGGCTCGGCCGAGGTGAGCTGATTTACCGATTGAATCACCTTTATGTATGTTCAGAATAGATCAGGGTTCGGGCAACAATGCATAATTCCTTATCTTAACAGAATCAATGCACCAAATTTTCTACATCTATTCTGAACATATCTAAGGGTAATTCAATAATTGAGTCAGCTCTACTCACTTCGGCCGAACCGTTCAGGCCTTGATCAGATTTTAATCTTTTTAGGGACTGCCTGAGACATTCGGCAGATTGTGGGCATGGGATATTGGAACACTGTCCTCCCCCTAGAACATATTAAAATTGCATCCCAAAACTCCAACTGAAGTTGGCAATCCTCCCTTGTAAGTAAATGCTGGTGTATTGTAGCACAAAATCGCTTTTGCCGTTTGCCGATCATTTTTGGGGTTTGCCGTTGCCGTTGCCGTGTGCCGAAATTTTAAATTCTTTTGCCGCACACCCCTGGCCACAGCTCAAGGCCACGTAGTATTCTTCTACAACAGCCAGTACTCAGACGAAAATTTCGGGTCTCCTCCGCTGTTTTTTGGCGGAGGAGGTCCGAAAACCCTTGCGCGCGAGGTCCCCCGCGAGATTTTTGGGGCTGAGTTCACATCGGAACTACCGGGGGAGTAGAATCGGAGCTCCCGAGGGGTAGTGGCGTATTTTCCAGTGTTTTGCGAGCACGTACTGAACATGTGACGCGACGTCATGCGGGAAAATTTTCCGGCTTTATTCTCGTTCATTATTTAAGCCTTCTATTAACAGTTCTGTTATATCATTTTTCGTAATGTTGCATATGTATCTACATCCGAATGTTCTAATTTCATTCTATCGTATACAGTAATGTGGATAGCGATCTGAATAGATGAAATCCGTGATCTAGAACAAATTATGTGGATAATATTTACAATGAGCCAGTAGGTGCAGTCACCTAAGCTGTCATGAAGTTCTGTTTTCAGGCAAGGTGTTAGTGCTCACAGTCACACCGTTGAAGATGAAGAATTTCTATGGATAACGCCAGATGTATGTTGTTTTTCGCCGCCTTCGTCTTTTGGATTCAACACCTCTTAGTAAAGCGTCGTTTTTTGAACGATCACTTTTCAGCACAAGGGTAAGAAACGGACGCAGAACGACAGCGTGGAGGAAGCTGACCGCGGTTAAGGATCGCGACTGTTTTTTTTGTTTTGTAGCCTGTTTTTTTTTTGTTTGTGAAAATATATTTAGGCGAAATTTTCTAGCAGATATTGTCCCTTCAGACCTTCTTCAAAGGTACGAAAAAGGCAGAAGTATGTCTCAAAGGACATCGGTACATTGAGTGTACCAACTTGTCAGAGAAATTCCATTTATTTAGGCGAAACCTCCACCAATTCAAAAAAAAACTTCCTGCAACATTGTCTGAAAATGCCTCAAAAAAAAAGGAAAAAAAATGGAGAAATGGCGGCTAACAGCGGGCATATCGCATCTCTGCATCCGCATTCTTTCGGTAACTCCTCAAGCCGACTTCTCCTGTTTTCAAGTCAGTGGAATTTTCGCTTGAATAAAAGTTGAATCTCTGAAAAGTTATGTAGCCGGTGTTTTTATACCTCTGAAGGAGTGCCGAAGGATCTTTGAGGTATATTTTCTAAAAAACCTCAGTTGTGGTCACTTTTTAACTTTACGATTGCAGTTGACTCCATGAGTTGAACTTGTTATTTCGTTTTTTTTCTTTTTGTAGTTAATGACTCTCTGGGTCGTATTTCGCAATGCCTCGAAAAAGGGGACAGAAACGAGCTATCTTGGCGGAGTAGTCGAGAAAAACTGGCCGTAAGTAGTACTCAGAACCGTTACAGAACAGTTTCGGGGCAAGAAAAGAGATCTGAGTGTCTTTCCTTTTTTTAGTTATCTGTTGTTAGAAATTATCCTTTAAACAGACGTTAATGGTCATCTGATCTCATTCTGGTTGTAGTTATTAGCTCTGTCAGTTAGAAATACCTCATCGTTTTTTCACATGTTTGTTGAATAAAACATCTAAGTTCGTTTATTCTTACAGTGCTTGCCAAAAGAAGGGGGAAAGTATGGCTGAAGGGGGTTGCATCGGTGGACCAGTCGCGAAAACAGGGTCGTAAGTAGGCTTGAAGAACGTTCCAGATCAGTTCCGAGGCAGAAAAAGGGATATGAATCCCATTTTCTTTCCGAGGAATCTGGAGCGCGCGGCTGCGACAACCCCGATGGTGAGAAAAAGGGAATCTCCCGAGAAGATTTGAAAAACTTATTTAGGTGCAACCGCGCGGGCCTTCTCAAGAAAACAGGCACAAAGAGAATAACAGTAACGAAAAAGGATGTACGCCATTGCTCGTGTTTTTTGGTGGTCGACTTTGAGCCTGATGGAAAGGTCAATGCGAAGGGCTGCTTTGGACATGTTGGACATGAACTGGATCCCGCTTTGATGATATTTACCGCTAAGCAGAAGGAGTATCTAGAAACTTTACTCCAAGGTAAGAACAAGTATAGGTCAAATTGGCAAATTGAATACAATACACATAGTTACATAACTTCGCAACAAGTGCATAATTGATCAACTCAGAACATACAATGGACTACGTAATCGCACGCCTTCGGAAGGAGGATCCAACAAAATCTACGAAACCATCCTTTGTCGTCATGCAAGATCTGCGGAACATTATTTCTCTGTTTTATATGAAGGCAGGCTGGCGACATGAAAATGACCTCACCTCCATCCAAATACGATTTAACGAACAAAACCCAGACGATGGCATCAGGATTCCTCAACTTCCTGTATATAGCAGGTGCGACGGATTTCTCATGGGTAGGATTATATGAAGCATTTCTGGATACGTTCAAGGTTAGGAATGGATTGTTTCAGTGATAATTACGCCATTGATGTTGGAATGGATAAAGAGATATTCTGCGGAAGGGGTTACGTTGGATGATACGTTCCACACAAGGAGATACAACTTGAGGCTAGCCACCTTAATGGTACCTGATGATATGGACCGTGGCCTTCCTGGAGGTGAAAAGCTTCACAAAATCATGCACTGTAAGTAAAAAAATATTTCAGCGTTTCTCCTGAGCAACACAATGACTACACAAGACGTACAGAAGCTATTCACGGAAGTCCGTAATCTCATGCCAGATTTTTCGCCACGAACGCTGGTTACAGACGAGGCTCTCTGTTTCTTCAATGGCTTCCGCGCGGTATTTCCGGAGGCTTCTACCAGCCTGCACTACTGCGATTCCATATCTGGCGGACGTGGGAGCAAAAACGAAGACACTTGTTGAGGTTGTAATACCGACATATATGGTTATTGATAGCATAAAGATGTACGAATAGCTATGAGCTTTGATACAAAATGATTACAGGCTTGCATTCGTCCAGCAGTCAACAGCGCGCTAGTGCGCTCGTTGCGAGAAAGCTAGCTCGAACGGTTTCAGAGAAAATTTGCCGAAATCCTTGTTTTTCTTCAGCAGAAGAATTAGGGCTTGATGGCTGGCTACCTCCAAAAAGTTACCTCGGTTAGTTCCTCGAAGAAATTCGAACGCTCACATAGTCGTGAACTGCTGTCTCCTGCAGGGCGAACTCCGACTTGGGCCTCGTTCGCAAACAGAGATGCTGTGCTTGATACACCAATGATTAGTGAACGTTTTCACCGGAGGATCAAAAAAGATCCCTTCGTATGAACCCAAATTCGCGAGTCGACAGTTTCGTAGACCTGGTAATCAAGTTAGAGGAGGACATGTCTGGCTCGATTCACTTCAAGGTATATTGCTCAAAATACCCTCTCATTTCAATTCCCTGCCTAATGCATTCTTATAATTTTAAGACCGTCGCAGATTCATCAATTCTGCTTACCGCCGTCGAAAAACTCATAAGCGCCACCGAACCGCAGTCGAACTATACTCCGAAAACTCCGCCCTTGTTGCGAAGTTATGCGGGGATAAATGGAAAGTTCAAAATAGGTCACAAAACAGAGATTACTACGTAGTATACTACGGCAAATTGGAAATTTTTAAGAATGGTCGACTTTTCGAATAAGTCGAAAATTAGACTTTTTCGAATGATCGACTTTCCGATTTAGCCGAAATTTCAACTTTTCGAGTGATCGACTTTTCGATTTAGCCGGAATTTCCACTTTTCGAATGATCGACTTTTTCGGATAAGTCGAAAATCCCACTTTTTCGAATGATCGACTTTTCGAATCAAAAGTCGACTTTTTCAATCGACTTAAAAAAATTATCTACCCTTTCATTCAGCCATTCGGACGGTACATGAAGAGCTTAATTTACTTTTTCGTTCCCGCAATAGCTCCATTACATATTTTCCGCATATCTATGAAATCGGAATGCAAAAAAAAAGAATAGCATAAGCACAAAAAAGTTGATAGGATTCACTAGGGATCATTTGCGACTTAGGGAAGTCTTTAAATAAAAATGAAAGAAACGATAATTTTGGAAGCTGGCTTCAGGGTCTAACGGCTATTGTCCGGGGGAACAACGGCGGGGAAGTAAGGCCTATGGTATACTTTGTCGCTGTGATGAGCGACAGGCATGCAATCTAACACAAATCGTGGCGGGACCCGCATCAGAGCAACGGCAACGGTCGTCGTAGGACCAGATGTCGCGTGTGGGTCGCAGCGACGTGTCGCGGAGGGCTGACATACTGCAACTGTGCCATAGCCTGTCCCTACCACTGTCGCTGTCGCTGTGCAGTGCACTGCGACAGTGACAGATTTAAAGGACGGGAGGCGGTCGCTGTCGCTGTTCATAGCGACGCGACCGTGTGTCGCAAAAGTATACCTTACCCCTAACACTTGGGAACTAAAGCGAGTCTCCTAAATTTACCGAGGTATGGGGCAAGGAGTGTACAGCCTGATCGGATCGTGCTAATATTTGGCGGTTCCTATTGACGGTTAGTGCAAACTAGGTGCCACGTGCTATAGCATGCAGGCACCAAGCTTGCGCTTCCGCACAACAGGGAACGCAAAGTATCAGTGCGATCTGCGCTGACTGTATGAATAGAGCTTTGATAAGAATGGCCCCTTTCCTCGTGCGCGCGCGGATGCGTCGCGACATTCTCAATGTAGCGCACTAGCTGACACCCCATACCTAGCTCAGATATCAGCCGAGGCCTATTTCAGCTTCTAAAAGCAGCGTTCACGATGAATCTCGCTTTTAAGTTTCTAGTGTGAAATACTACGCTGGCAGATGCTAAAGGGGATAGGGTAAAAAAAAGCAGCGAAAACGGTCCAGAAATCGATAAAAACTATGGCAAAAAGATATCGTTAGCCAAGTACGCCTGCTCTTAGCCCGCCCGTCCTGACGAGCTTGTGGCGCCAAGGACGTTTCCGATGGCAAATTGCCAAGGAACTTCGCCACGTTCAGTCCGATCGATTCGCGCACATTTCGCTAGTAGGGCGCACTTGCGGAAACTAGCAGGGCCCGTAAGCTCCTCCACGCCCAGAACGTTACAAACAGCTATTTTAGCTTATTCTGAGCGCTTGTCTCCGCTGTTTAATCACTATTGGATAGCTCACGACCGAACGACCGCATTTTTGAGTCGAACTCGAATATGAGAATAATCGTAAACACTGCTTTCAAAAGCTAGGGCCAACTGAAAGTCGCTATGGGGTCGATCATCTAGCACTGCTGGTCCATCATCTACCACTTTTTCATAGAATGTTGATGGGACTGTCAAACAACACTAAAACAACTATGACCCAAACTCCACATGCAGGAAAACTTCAGAAACGATTTTGGCGCGAACTTCAAGTAATTTTTGCAGTGTATTCAAACTGGGTTTTCTTTACAAATGAAGATTTCTTAGGGACTCGTCCGACATTTTCTTTCACTAAAGATTCCAAGCTATACAGAATATGAAAAACCTATGGTTTTTTACCCGTACGATCCCTCTAATATGGCAATTTTCCTCCTAGATGATCAGCATAATTCGCCCGCAGTTTCCCCATTTTCATTTCCATTCAGACACCTTCATTTAAAATCTTATGAGCTCTTAATCCAGTATAAAACTCATTGAACGTTGCGCACATGTAGAAATAAGAAAAATTTAATTAGATAGTAGAAAGAAGGCATCAATTATGTTTGTCTGCCGCTACGAAAATTCTGCATTGATTACGCGCTAATTAGAAAAATGTATCCAGATGGAGTAGGTGGCATTTCCAACATCTTTTTTAGTAACCAGTTACTATACTTAGTATCCGAATCAGTCCTTTTCGAATACCCGACCGGATATCCGAATCGAACTAATATCCGGGAAATTTAAAATCGGCATTATCTGAATTGAACCATTATCCGAAGGGTAAAAAATTCGGATAAAATTCGGGTAAAATTTCGGATAAAATCGGTTAGTTTTCGGATAAAATCGGATAATTTTTGGGATAAAATCGGATAAATTGGGATAAAATTGCGCTCGGCCACGCCCATTTTTCCGTACCGCCTTCTGTTTAGTACTTCAACCCAGGGTTTTCCTCCTCATTCCGAAATGGGAAGAGTCGTTGCGGCGTGGGAAAATGGGCGTAGTCAAGTGAAATGACCATGTGGCTAGCCATTCAGCGTGAAAGTTTTTTTCTATAGTCGCTTTGCATACTTTTCACTAGCTAGTTGTTCTGAAAAACCCGCGCATGGATGATACTGTGCCTCCAAACGACGATAGATTAATTGAAGATTTGTTTTTATATTTTTATTAATATGCATTTCTGAAGATTGATGTTCGTAGGTGAACATGCTGCAAATGCTATGAAGTACTCCTGTTTCTTCAATTACGGATGTTTTCAGAGGCTTGCCTTGAGTACCTGGTTCATTTTTTACCGTTTTGCCTCAATTGAACTTGGTTCCGAAAATAGCCGAAGTTATCCGAAATTATCCGACCGGATATCTGTATCCGAATCATTGGAAAAATGACGTTATCTGAATCGATCCATTATCCGAAAATTTGGAAAAACGCAATATCTGAGTTCAACCAATCAATATCCGGAAAATTTAAAATCGGCAATATCTGAATCGATCCATTATCCGAAGAATTATCTTCGGATAACAAGTATATCAGGTACTCTTGAAAGCGGCAAAAATTTCGAGTAAGTCGGATACTACTCTTTTCGAATGATCGACTTCTCGACTTAACCGAGAAACCCCCTTTTTCGAATGATCGACTTTTCGATTTAGCCGGATTTTCCATTTTTCGATTAGTCGACTTAGTCGATTTAATCGAAGTCGACTTTTTTCAATCGGATGATGATTCGATCATTCGATTCGGCCCAAGTATACTACGTAGTGTGGGAGGGAGAATGCGATTGCAACCCGAAGGTAAGATGAGCTCATGAAATTTTCATATGATTCTTACCATCTTACATGTTTAGAGGAACGTTAACTGTCTCAAGTGCGGCGTATGCTCATATGCATGGAGCTGCACTTGTCACGACAATCGGGCGGGTAACTGCTGCCCTCACCGGCATGCTGTAAAAATGACCGCTGAAACCGCTCCGCCGCAAAACCAGGAAGTAATTGCTCCGGATCAGCCGGCCCAAATGGCAGCTCCAGAACAGCCTGATGAATGCAGTGCAGCACTCTCTTTCACTGTTGACGCCCCATTGAGCGAGGAACAAGAAAGGCGAGAAGCGCGTTACCAAACACTGGGATCAATCAAAAGTGTGAGTAAGCACAGGTAAGCTGGTCAATTTCACAGCTATATATGTTGAATCTTCTTCTTCTTCTGCAGCTTCGAAGTGGTTTTTTGTCATAGATTGAGGAACTGGGCGGCCTTCACAGGATTCGTCCAAAGGTCCATCGTGGTTTAGGAGGTAGGTCTCTCCGGGCACATGAACAAGTGCGCCGTGTCGTGTCCGGGAGAATCACAGTCCGGGCGTGCGTCTGGTCGGCTGCTGTCGATCTTGTTGACGTAAGACATGAGCAGAATAGAGTGACCATAGCGCAGCGAGGCAAGAGCACATCTGGATCGCCTGCCGAGCTGAGACTCGGACTCGCAAACCCGAGGCGGCACCGCTCCTAAGATAGGGTTCACAGCCGCCTTCGTTAGATATTCTCGAACCTATTGGGTGTGCTCCTCACGCAGAAGACGAAACCTTCCATGTTGGAGTCGGCCCATCTCTGTGCATCAACTTTACGAGGAGCATCTGCGAACGGCGTCCTAATCGACCTCTCTCTAATGGGCTTCATAATTCTCTTTGCCGGATGATTCGGCTGTCTCAAAATATTGATAAACATCTGCTGTGCCTGAAGTTCATAATTCTCCTTGATCGGCAATATAAAGGCCTCCGCGCGAAGATGTTGTATTGGGGAGCTCCATGCACAACCGGTAGCAATTATAGGCGCAGCATTCTGTACACGCTGCAGCTTATTCCAGGAGCTGTCAGACACCAGGTGCTGCCACACTGGTGCCGCATATTCCAGGCCCGGCTGAAGTATAGCTCTGTAGGTTCTCATTATAGTCTCTCGGCCGCTTCCCCACATGTTCCTCCGGGAGCTCTCAAGATATTGAGCCTAGCCTTGACGACTATTTGATTCTGTTCCGCGTATTTGTGGAGCTTCAGTGACGGATCAAGAATAAGGCCAAGCAGCTTGGGAAACTTCGCTGCTGATAACCGGTCACCATCCCATTTGACACCTGGGTGGGCACTGTGTTCCTTGGTGTTTGTTGTGAACACTGAAACAGAAAATTTTGCAGCAGAGACTGTGAGCATCACAATATCGAGGAAGAGCTTTAACTCGACGAGATAGGCTCTGATCTTGTTAGCGGCTACCTGCAGGTCACGGTCCTGGCACATGATGGTGATGTCGTCGGCACACATAACAATCTTTACATCATTGGGAGGCTCGGGAAATTCCTCAAGATACATGCCGAATAGGGCAGGGGACAACACTCCGCCTTGCGGAACACCGGCTGCTATTGAAATGCTATCGGTTACGTGATTCAGGAACAGAACCTTAGCCCGGCGGCATTTCGTGAACGCTGCAATCCATCGCTTCTGCCATGATGGTAGCGACGACTTGAGCAATTTCTCGGACAGTAGTCCCAGGTTAAAAGAGTCAAACGCTTTGCTCAGGTCAAGGGCGACAGCCACCGTTCTCAAGGGCATTTTCATGTTGAACCCATCGACCGCAAAGCTCATGATCTCCAATAGAGCAGTAGTAGTAGAGTGAAGTTTCCTGAACCCATGCTGATGCTGCTGTCGCTCATTTTGATCAGCCAGGTCCGTCGCGATCAACTTTTCAGCTAATTTGGCGACGGGCGATAACAGGCTAATTGGTCGAAAGCCTTTTGCCGTGCTTTGGGACTTGCCTGGCTTTGGCGACGGTAACACATTAGCTGTCTTTCAAGCTTGGGGTAGAATGCAGGTCCGGAAAGAAATGTTAATGATATCTGCAAGCATCGGTAGAAGTTCCGTGGGAAGCTTCTTCAGGATGGCTGGGGAGATACCGTCAGGTCCGATAGCCTTTGAATTCCGCATTTCTTTGATAACCTTCTCTACTTGAGTGAGAGTAAAGGCCTCAGAAGCGTTCATGAGCGGCAACCGGCTCAGCTCTCTAACCGTGACTCTGTTTTGCACGCCTCGCTTGGTACGTGTGATGAAAAATTCTTGCCGAGTGCGTAAGCAGCCGCTTTCCCTGATTTGAAGACGTTCTTCTCGAACTCAACAGCGGAGCTCATCGAGGGAGCGGACTTGCCAGAAATTTTCCTCAACCTTTTCACGTCGTAGTTCCGTCCGCCTTAAATTCAGCTTTTCAGTGAACTTCTCCCAGCACTCCTTCTTGTTCTTATCCAGATCCTCCTTGATCTCATTATCCAGTACAGCAATCTCCGGGTCTAGATGGTCTGCGGCTCTCTTCTCATCTCTGATTCTTATCTTCTGCAGCATTTCCCTGCTGACATTTGGAAAAAAGGTGCCGGTCGGCCGCAGCTCTCCTGAGGATGTTGAATCTTTTAGGTGTATGCGGCGATTGAAAGTGGAGCAACTGCATTAGCTAGAATAAACACAGATGCCGCTCTGAAAAGCCTACAGGAAATCCTAGGTTACCTAGAACTAGCGGCAGGTGTTCTTCAACCTTCGCCTGAAAGTAGTCTGCCAACCAGACCTGAATTGACGCAACCGGGACGGAAACCTCAGCTCACGAAAATCAAGCTGTTCCAGGTGTGTATTCAAAAAAAGCAGAGTAAATCAAAATTCTTGAAAAATCCTTTATGTTCACACTATTTAGCGAGGAAAACTGAAGAAGCCACGACAACCAGTGCGTGATCTGCATGAGGAGTTCCGAAACATTAGGGAATCGTCGCAAGGAGATGAATCGAGCGCAGCAGAGGAGCAATAAACTACTTTCAACAGATCCTTCAGTATGATTGAGGTGCTATGATGACAGAAATCCCTTTATGCAAATTTTGCGAGAATATTACATATTTTACTCCTATGTACTTGACAATTGTGATGATGTAAATAATATGATAGACGTTGAATAAAATTACTTTATGCAGATGTAAAACACGGGAACGCCTTGGTTTTTCATTCTTTCATAGAACACTCATAAGTCGGACTTGACAAGAAACAAGGTAAAATAAAGGTATGGAATCATCGAAAATAATGCAAATGCCTGATTCTTCATTTCGATGCATTCCCAATCGGATCGTGTTGCAGAACCATACACGATAAACAGAACGAAGCTTCGAAATAATTGTCAAGTAGGCAGCCTACCTTTTGTGAACGTGTTGTTGGCGTCTTCTTCTCAAAAAGGTAGAGATGACAATAGAAGCTGATAGAAATGCACGGATAAGAAGCAGTCGTTGAAGTATTGTAATGAATAATATAATATACTCGGGCATTCGGGGGGCACCACTAAGGTAGGCCTCAACTTGACCTAGAGTAGGTCTCTAGTTGTTGAAAGCCGGTTTCAGCAACTTGTTGCCTCCTTATCATTAAGTGAAGAACTTCCTTTCAACTCCTTGTTGGTCATCTACTATCAAGTTGAACAGCTCTTCCTGACAGCTTGTTGCGCCCTAATCAACAACGTAAAGACCTCCTTTCAACAAGTCTTCACCCTCTCTTTGAAGGCACAGTTCTCGATAAACTTCATCCTTGATTTTCCAATGAATAACATTTGTGGTAGCCCACAGAAGCAGAGCAGTGTTGAAAACGGTTTCGAAAGCCTTCCCAGAGGCAAAAAACGGTTTCGAAAATTATCCCATCGGGCAAGGCCCACCGACACGGTTCTATCACTGCCACGCTTTGACCTTAGACCATCAGCAGTTTTTATACTGACTTATGCAATGGATTGGCCAGATTTTTGCCTGAAGAAGATTTCCGGATGTTTTCGACAATTTATTCTCGAATCTAATGTCTTTTTCAAGGGGAAACCATCGCCGATGATCGCAGGTCAAAGCGTGGAAGTGATAGAGACTCAGATACTCGCGGCTTAGTAAGGCAGCACGAGGTGATTACTAACGCATTTACTCGTCGAGGTGTAAGCCCCTTTCGTCCCCCTAACTGCTGCCCAGGGCAGCACGTTGTGTCCTCTTGCTACGCTCACTGCCCCAACTGCTGCTCGTATAGTTGCCCCACCTGCTGCTACAGTCGCCCCAACTGCTCCAGTCGTCGCCCAAACTGCTGCTCTTGATTGTGGCCCCAACTGCTGCTCCTCATTATGGCCCCAACTGCTGCTCATCTCTCCCCAACTGCTGCTCTTCACTCCCCAACTGCTGCTCTTCATTGTGGCCCCAACTGCTGCTCTTCATTTATGATCTCTCCTTTTTTCTCATAATCCTTTTCCCGCAGGGGATATGTCGAGCTCAGCATCAGTGCTGGGTCGACCTATCAAAAATAGAGACCTCATTGAGGCTCATTCATATCTACAACGGCTTATTTATCCTTGATTATATCCTTTGATCTTCGCTGCAGCTGATGGAAATGATGCTGCCACTACGGGCTGTCTCATGCCCACCCTAGGCGGCCTCGTATCTGGCACGAGTTTGCGAGGACCATTCAACACAGGCCTCGGTCAGTAGTGATTGTGAGTCTCCAAAAACATTTCTTGACACAAAATTTCTCTATACCTTGGACAATAATTGATTTTCACCCGGTTTCGGGACTGTAGAGATGTGAATTAGGCGTGATAATATGTTTCTCTCATTTTGAAAAACGATTTTTTTTATTTATTTCTATCAATACACTACATAAGGTCGACGTGAAAAAACGGGCGTAGAGTATGATACAGCACAAAAACAAATTGAAAAAATACCACGCAAGAAGAATACTCGAAGCTTTGCGTTTGAAAGCAGGAAAAGAACGGGGTACATTCTCCAAATTTAATTTCAATGAGACGAATGCTGAACCAGCCTTACATGTGAAACTGTTCAATCTGAGATTAGTTTTGGGAACCCCATACCAATTTTCTCAGAGTTTCCACGTGTAGAATTATGACTTTCTTTGTAAAAAAAGTTATATCCACATATTCCAAGAATAAAGTTCCCCTCAAAATATTTTTGAGTCGCTGATATTAGCACTGTTTAGGGGAACTTTCAGGGTTGAACGGAATTCAAATATCATTGTATTCATCATTTATTGAATGGTGATTTCTTCTCTTCCAAAAAACAACGATTTTAGAATTTCTTGAACATTTTTTCTTATTTCTAAATTATTACCGTGGACATTTTTCGGAAGAGTTCGAATTATTATTTTCATTGAAAGGTTGTTTTTGAACGTTGTCGGCTTTGAATTCTGTGAGCATTGTGCTTTTCGTGAAGAAAATGTATGTATTCCCCATTTCGCCTAATTTTTGGCAAACCATCGCCGCTCAGCATTTGAAAAATACAAGTTTCTGACATTAAACCGAAACAATTGTTTTTCTGTCAAAAATGCGAGTAAAGTTTAAGTTCAAGGAAACGCATTTCAGAGTGAGAAGGTGATTTTTCAGAATTTTCCGTTTACACCTTCGAGATTTAAAAAAAAACAATATGTTGCAAATCTGAAAAAACAGCTAAAAAATTCGTTCTAGAAGAGCCGAAAGCCTCTCGAATTTTTGGCCGGTTTTACACAACCACCATCCAATAGGAAGGACGACTCATCCCTTTTTCCAGAACGATTTATCTGTTTTTTTAGCCGGGCTGAACCGTTTAAATTGCTCGCAGGGAACTTCTTTTCTCGAGTGTGCCATTTAAAATTTTAATTTGACATTTTCTTCAGAGTGAAACGACGTTTAATTTGATAATCAGTGAAATACCAAAAGTTTTTTTTTGAAGACTTGTTGTAACGAAAATGTGGATCTTGCATAAAAGTACCACGTCTGAGAGGTCGCGCGCTGATAAAAGTGAGATCCCCGCGCAAATCATTGGCCGCTACCGCGCGTTTAGCCTATGATTGAGTCATAGAAAGGCGACCAGTTGGAGATGAAATGAAAGTGTTGAAAAATGGCTTCGAGCTGTTGGCAGTTAATAGCGTCAGGTCGCAGCGATTTTGCGATTGGATGGCAGCGTGTCTTGGTCGACTGCGACCGGGCGGCGCCTGGTCTTTAACTCGACGACAAACTGGCATTGAATTGACAAACCTTTGCTGCAGATCCATGAGGAGATATCGTTTGACTTCAACTCCCTCAATTGTTTTTTTGCGAACAACAGATGTTGGTACAGTCGACCTGATAACAGGACTGTCGAAAAAGTGTACAGCGGGGAAGGTATGCGAAAATCATTCCGATGCACTCACTGATCCAGAAATATGAAAACACCAGCAATGTGAGAAAAACGGCTACGAACGAGCATGAAAAGACCTGTGCGGCCCTAAACCTGAGTGTTCCGCTCACGCCACGCCCACTCCTTTCAACCGGTTCCGATCCGTAAACTACTGAAAACCCGGCCTTAGGGGTAACAACATATATCCAGGAGGTTACAATCCACTCCGCTCAATAAAACTTACCCCATTTGATAATCGGTCGCCTTCTTCTAGTCGGGTCACTTCAGTCAGACACTTTTATCGGTAGCCGTTGAGGAAGTGGGCGTGGCGTGAGCGGGCATTCAAGTTTAGGGTCGTATAGGGCTATTTAGTGATAGTTTTTAGCCGTTTTTCAGCATTATTGATGCAGTGAGCCCTGGTTCTTCCGGTTTACGCTAGAAATCCGAACTGTTTTGATCGTGGGCACTGCCTTCAAGGTATTCCGTGTGATATTTCTGGAGATCGATTGGTTGTGTTAACTCTATACAACTTCCCAGGGAGTGGGCATGTTCATGTTCTTAGAAGGGAAGAACTCTCCATGTGAATCATGAGTATGGTCGTAGTTACCTACGGGACCACTTTGAGCAGTGTTACCACACTGTGCTGGCCACAACACAGAGCAGTAGCTGAGGCGACGAATGGAGAACGAGGGCAGCACGTGCTCCTCGAGCAGCAGCTCGTCCCCTTGTGCTGCTCTCGCTATTCCAGTAAACATGAGAGCTAGTTGTGCTCCTTGACAGCTTACGATCGTCTGAGATGATAATCAATCGATTGCTTCAATTCCATACACCTTGTTTGGGAGAGAAAAGAGAAATGGTGAATTGACATATAACTAATCAAATGTCTATATGTGCATGCTCAAAACAAAAAAGCTCCCGATGCTGACTGTAAATATGCTCGTAGCTGCCCAAATGGACCACTTTGAGCAATGTTACCACACTACGATTGCCACAAAAAAGAGCAGCAGCTGAGGCGACAAATGGAGGACGAGGGCAGCACGTGCTGCTAAGAGCGGCACAAAGGCAGCACGTGCTGTTCGAGCAGCAGCTCTTCCCCTTGTGCTGCCCTCGCTATCCTCGTCGAGGTGAAAGCCTATCGTACTCCATTACGACCCCGCGATCCCCTGAGCTAAGCTGGCTACAACACAGAGCAGCAGCTGGAGCGACAATTGGAGAAGGAGGGCAGCACGTGCTCCCCGAGCAGCAGCTCGTCCCCTTGTGCTGCTCTCGCTATTCTAGTAAAAGTGAGAGATAGTTGCGCTCCTTGACAGCCTACGATCGTCTGAGATGAAGATCAGTCGATTGCTTAGATTCCATACACCTTGCTTGGGGGAGAAAATAGAATTGGTGAATTGACATATAACTAATCAGATGTCTATATGTGCATGCTCAAAACAAAGAAGTCCTCATGCTGATTGTAAATATGCTCGTAGCTGTCCAAACGGACCACTTTGAGCAATGTTACCACACTACAATTGCCACAAAAAAGATCAGCAGCTGAGGCGACAAATGGAGGACGAGGGCAGCACGTGCTGCTAAGAGCAGCACAAAGGCAGCACGTGCTGCTCGAGCGGCAGCTCTTCCCCTCGTGCTGCCCTCGCTATCCTCGTCGAGGTGAAAGCCTATTGTGCTCCATTACGATCCCGCGATCCTCTGAGGACGTGTCGGTGTCGATGACAACAACTGGATCCAAGGAGGCCGGCCTTGCCCACTGGGTTATTCTTCAAACCCATTTTTCTGCTTCTAGGAAAGCTTCTTAATCCATTTTTCGGTTCTGCTTCTGGGGGCTACCACCATTGTTTTTCAAAGAAAACTCAAGGACGATGTTTGTCGTGAACAGTGCCTTTAACTAGTTATACACTTTCATCAACTACTTTTTCATTTTATCAACAAGAATACACTATACTAGACATCGAATAGGTTAGAATCATCCAATAAATGAACCTCATTCTGCCCAGGCCTTAGTTATGGAAAGTTTTCCCCTTACTGACACTTGGGAGAAAAATTCATTTATCGGATGATTCGGAATCATTCGATGCCCGGGTATAGAACACACCACTCGCGAGAGGACACAAAATCACAGGAGAATACTTTATCAATATTAAAATGAATCACGAATACTTTTTGAGCATACAAGATCAACTGAAGCCATCATTTTAAGGGCAGAATAATAACGCATGGACTGTCAGCTAATGGCTGGCACACTGGTCGGCCCCTCCGGTAAGAAGCAAGTTTGTCAAGCTTGACAAACATTCGCATCTCTTCTTCTTCGTAGACGTTCGCTCTAAAAATGTTCATTTGATAATTATAAGGAAGACTAGCATAGAGGGAACTCACAGCCTCACATTGCAGCGATATTTGAATCTCCTCCTTGAACTGAGACTCAATTTCATGTGCAGGGTGCATACCAGGGGTGTGCGTTAATGAAAAATATTTCTTTCGTTAAGCGCTAATTTTTGAGAAAAACCGCGTTGACCCGTTAATGCGTTAACACGTTAATTTTCCACTCCGTGAAAAAAGCTCAAAGCATTACTTGACAACAACGAAAATCTACAAACTACCGGAGTCCTAAAAAAAATTAAATAGACCTTCTAATAACGTCAGCAGGTCGTCGTGGAATGCACGCAGGGCTCCAGAAGACGTAGGCTCAGCCTCCTGGGAAGTAGGTAGGGCTCCAGATGACTTCGTCAGGACGTCGTGAAAAGTGGTTGGGGCTCCATATGACGTCATCATGACGTCGCGGAAAGTGGGTGGGGCTTTAAATGACGCGGCCAGAATTTCGTGAGAAACGGGTAGGGTTACAGATGACCTCAGCAGCACGTCATCGAGAGTAGGCAGAGCTTCAGAGGACAACGTCAGGACGTCGTGGAAAGTGGGTGAGCACTGAGATGGCGTCAGAAAGACGTTGTGCAAAATGGGCGTGTGCCGCGTCCTAGACAGTCAGTAGCGCTTTATGTACAATACCCACCCTCTACATTGGCGAATCAGCGAAACAAAAATGCATTTTCGCGTTTTTGCACCCCTTAGGAATACCTCTGTCAAATTTGAGTTTTTGTGGGTGAGGAAGATATTGCAATAACCGTCTCATCAAAAAATTTTTATTGAGTTCTTAAACAATACCTTAATTATAGGCATGTTGTTCGAAAAAAATGAAAGTGCCGGCCGATCGTCCTTACGAGGGAAAACGTGTTTTGGAAAGAGCAACATACCTATAACAAAGGTATAGCTTAGGATATCAATGAAATTTTAACACCATCTTGTTGATCTTGATGAAACGATTCTAGCAATATCTTTCCTACCTCCAAAACCCCGAATTTCACAGAGTTATTTCAACGAAGCGCGAAAAACGAGCTTTTTGCGAAGTTCGGGGGTGGGCATTCTCAGGCAAACTCTAATGTCGACAGCAGGTTGAACCACCTGTTTCTCAAGCAACCGGTGATAGCAGGTTCTTTCGGGAGAATAACACGGACCTGTTATCGACCTGCTATCGATCGACCTGTCGATAGCAGGTTCACAGCAGGTTGACAAGGCAACACATCTTACAGGCGGTGACGATTGATCGTCCAAATCTTCGAATGCTCAACAAAATATTCAATTGGTTGCGCAATTGAAGAACTTGCTGTTGTTTTTTTGTCTTTCGTAAAGCACACCTGTTTTTGTGCGATAGTGCGCAAATCCGGCCTTGTATCGAATGGAATTACTACTCGAATAGTGTTCTAGAGATTTTTGTAGTTCTCAACTATTTTACCGACACTTGGGATTTCATTATACGTATTTTTTCGAACACCAGGTAAATTTGGAGTCTTGAAACATCCTTTTTTGCACATTCGATTCCGTCGTGATTTTTTACTGCTTCGCTTCACGCTTCATTGGAGGCTTATTTTCCGCCTCTCGTGTATTCTGTCAATCCGAGAAATCGAAAAATTCTTCGCTTTGGTTTAGATCAAATGTCCATTCTTCGAGTATTTGTCTCAATTCAGCTTACATCATAATTACCCATCAAAAAATTCGTTCATTTGTTCAAGTATATTACTTGAAAACTGCTCGGAATTCGAAATCGATTAATTGCTTCAATTTTCGTATGTTCACAAGTAAAACAATTGAATCGAGTATGTGATCTATTTTTGAACCTACTCGTTTATTTAAAGGCAGTGGTCGCGATCAAATATGCTTGTCGTCTTTTTCTCTCCAAATCCTTTCCTGGGTCTCGAGTAGTAGGACCTATAAGAAAAAATCGCGAAAAAACCACTGTTTTGGGCCGAATTTGAAACCTGAACTTTCTTGTCTTTTGATGGTGGACGAGCCCTCTCCACATCATCGGCATCGATGACCTCTTATATCAAGAACATCAGCTAGCTTGAAATTGAATGTCAATCAATGAACCTTCGAATTTATGTACACATCTAGTCAAAAACATTGACTCAAGCGATGCTTTCGTTATTCAACTGTTTTTATTCGTTAAATTTGCATTTATTTCGTCCTCTGAATGTCGATGATTTTTGACTGCTCGGCATGAGACTGCGATCTGTTTCGTCATCGCTGTGCACGTGTGCACGAACTAGCTTCTTTGGGCCCTAGGAACTCTATTTGTAGACCGTTTTTCACCGCGCTACCTTCATAGTTTTTCAGCTGTTTTTGATCTAAGCTGATTTATGTAGTTTTTTCGATAACGTTTTTCATCGTGACCACTGCCTTTAAGAAATTTTAAAGAACTCACGCCAGGTTTTCAAATCAGTGGGAGACTTTATGAAGATCACAATCGAGGTATTCCCCTCATTTTTCATTAGATCTAGTTTTGGTGATGTGTTTACATAATAGACATGGACAATCGTCGCTAGGTTTGGAATGACGGAATAATTCAAATATCGCGTTTTTAGAACACCTCAGATGAATAAGTAATACGGATAGCCACTATAGGAAAAATTCTGATGAATGAGTTTTTTTCGATTACAACCACTTCAAAATTCACAAGAAAAAAAATTGTACGAATAAATTGGAAGAAGGCATTCTCAAAAACTTTGGATGAATTTAATGCTCGAATACAGCGTTTTTGAAATCTCGGAATGTGAGTGAATAAATTCGAGCAAGGTCTCTCTTTTTTTTGACTGAACGAATGTTTTAGAAAACATGTCTTCTATTTGAGGCAAATTCATACTATGTACTTGGAAAATGTATTCAAATACTCAAATGAAAATTAGCTTTTTCCGATATATTTCCGAAAAGATCTCGAACGCTTTCTGCACATTCTTTTTCAATATCCGTACAATTGAATGTAGTGATACAAAATTGGCCGACTACTCAGAAAATCGAATATTAAAGCTCTCCGAACAAACCGAATACTCCAGAACCCGATTGATTCAAATTTCTGAGGCTTGAAAAGGCAAATATCAAAATTCCCGAGCGAAACCAACATTCGAAAAGATCAGAAATTGAAATTTCCGGTTGAATCGAATATTAGAAAACTCAACTTTTGTAACTGTTTGAATTTATATCACATAGGCGCCCTTGGTCTGGGTCAGAAGTGCGGCGGCACGCTGCTCAAAGCATAAGCGTTTTTCTCCGATCATGGGACCAAAATCATTGCAAACTGAAAAATTGATATATGTGGCGATGCTCATAGGGACAAGAGACTATAGCAGAGCTCTTGTTTCCCTTTTCGCGGCGGTGTGCGCAGTTATGTAGGCTTTTGAGTATTGGGGGCGGGGCCGAATTTTCACCTGAGCCCGGATTCATCATTGTGTTAACTCTGGGTTTAGGGGTTTGGGTTGGCGCCAGGATTAGCGCGTTTCTGCAAGCGCTAAACCCAACCCAAGTCGAAAACCCCACGGCTAACGCAATGATGAATCCAGCCTCTGTAGTTTCTCCCTTATTTGATCGAGATCTCGCGCTTGGCAAGGTTGCTATTCACGATGGACCGACCATAGTACGAAATTTTACCCCTGAGATTGGACGGTGCCTTTAGACATCTTTCATTGACCTGGTCATTTTGGTTCTGGCGGGGATTTCATATGTAGTTGCTTCCTGCCCGTGCCGCGCGTGTCGCGCGGTAAAAAGATTTAAAGTCCACCGCTCATTCCGAGCGCCACGAGTATTCCGTGCCTGCGGTGAAGACTATGAAAGATACCTAGATCAGCGGGCTTTCTCCCCTGAGTACCCTCTGTAAAATTCTGATCATTCAGAGCGCGTGCGGAGCGTGCGATGCTGCTGCCTCCTTCGGCCTCGGCTCTTCCGCTGTCTCTAACCTCCGCTCCGCACCTGTCCGCGCCGAAACCACGAGAATGTACCTGATTTACGGTCCAAATGTATCTTTTCAGCGAATATGATATGCCTTTCCTAGGCACAACACTTTCTATATCTGATAGCGCTACCCAAAATCCCTACTTTCGTATTTTACGTTAAAGTGTCGGGAGATGTTCAAGGGACCAAAAATACTTGAATACACAGTTCCCTTCATTCAACCCATCGTCTCAGTTCGAGAACCTAGAACATTTGAACTATGTGAGAGCTGATTTCTTGTACCAAATAGAGTTCGCGGAGCTTTTTTTCAATTTAGCGAGTTTCGCATTTATTGAAATGTTTAGAAAGTACGATTCCCATTATATCTCCATCATGCCACGTCTTCAAGCCAATCAACTTCAAATTTTATTTTAATGCCCAACGATTTATCTTACTGCCGACACCTAATCATTTTGCCAATTATCAATCACTTTTCAGAGATTAGATTTTAACACTTTCCAAGGGTTTCTGAAAAGAATTAACCACAATCAGAAAAATAGTTATAAGCAGAGAAGACACTGTGAATAACACCTACACCCGCAAATTTGATTGATTGATTTATTTATTTACGACTATTTGAGACAGCCATGATAAAGACATCAAAAGTCAACAATAAAACACACCAAAATCAGTTAATTGTTTTCTAACAATTCTTGTAGAACCAGAGTCATCTGCAATGTGAGAACAATCAAACGTAGAGTGATGGAAAACTCAAAACTTCAAAAGAATTTTTTTGCTATTCGTTTAAAGGAGAAAAACTTTTGAGGGAACTTTTGAGGGATGGAGAGATGTCACTCTTCAGAGCTAAATAAGTCGATCCAGCGCGAGCTGTAAATGAGTGCGCCCTAATGCCTAATTTTGGTTTAGAATACCAAATTTTGAGGAAAGTACCTGTAGTTTTCGAAGGAATGAGTTTATAGAATTTTGACGTGCGTATAGAGAGCTGACCATATAGTATTTTGAACACCCAACAAGCATCAGCAAATTTTCTTCTAGATGACAAGGAATGGAGCCCAAAAAATTTATTCCTTACTGCCGCATTCGGTACCCGAGAGTGCAGGAAGCCGATGTATCTAATTACAAGTTTTCAAGTATAATTATTTTGAACTCGCTCAAGTAACTCCTCATCTTTTTTCTTATGAGGATTAAATATTGATGTACATCTTTCTACAATGGGCCTGACAAACGTTTTATAGGCTTGGAATAAAACAGATCTGTTTTTTGTGGATAACCCCTTAAAAATTTGATAAGTCTTGTTTAAGGCCCTTCTGCTAATCACTCTATAGTGTTCTGAAAAATCTAGCTTACTATCATAATGGAAACCTAGATCAACTATTTTGTCCGCCATTGGTATAATTGAACCATGCAGTTGATAGTTTCGAATAGATATGGAATTCCCAATTCTAAGAAATTTTGTTTTCTCTGGAGCTAATGGCAACTGCCAAGTTTTTGACCATTCCTCAATGCTGACGATTGCTTTCTGAAGGCAAAACGGGTCATCCTCCATGAATTCACAGTATATTTTGAGATCATCCGCGAACTGCTTACATTTTATTTTAGAGTTTTGGAGCCGAAGGGGAATATCGGCGGTATAAATTGTGAATAGAACGGGGGATAGAACACCTCCTTGCGGAACCCCACTCAGTACGTTCTTAACTGACGACATCGCGTCTTTCACCTTTACTTGGAAGGTCATACCACTCAGATATTCACACAAACATTTCTGCGAAAATGGATGTACACCAAGTAGATTAATTTTGTGGATCAGTTTTTTATGACTGACCCTATCAAAAGCTTTTGAAAAGTCAAAGAAGACTACGTCACAACATTTCTTCTTGTCAAGCAGGCTAGTCCAATCTTCCAAGCATTCCAACAAATTAGTATCTACCGACCTCCCTTTCACAAAACCATGCTGAGATTCAGGAATCAAAAGATTTTTTCCAATATGCTCCACAATAGGCTTTTATGATCTTCTCAAATATCCTGCAAAATAGAGATGTCACACTAACCGGCCGGTAGTGAGATGGCTCCGAAGCCGGCTCCTTCTTCAGGAGAGGTATTACAAGAGAATGTTTCCATTTATCAGGGAGAACAGAAAACATGAGCGACTGGTTGTAGATGTACGCCAAAGGTTCTGCAATAACGTGAGCTACATTTTTAACAAAGAGCAAAGGGATAAAATCAGGTGTCGTTGAATAAGACGTCTTCAAGCTACGAATTACGTCGAAGATTCCACTTTCTTGGAACCAGGGGATGGTATCCATTTGATTGCAAATTTTTGGGTTAAACGGAGGTAATGCTCCATCGTCTGATGAATAGACTTTGTAGAATTCATCAGCTAAAAGATTTGCTTTTTTCAGTACTTGATATTGCTCTATAATCTCCATTAGTAAGAACGCCAACCTCCTTCTTAGGCTTTAATTTTGTTTTCAAAAGTTTATAAAAGCTGGTTTTTTTTGTCCTGATTCAATTACTTTTTTCTCCAAGTTAATTGAATTTTTTTCGAACCAATTTGACTTTAACGGGTTTTTTGAAGCTCTAGCAAGAAATATGCAGCAACAATATGAAAACCAAGAGAATCAGGCAAAGTATCTATATATAGAACTTGAATATGCGAGGGCAGGATTATGGTACTAAAACGGGTTAATAAAATTTCTCCAATGGGCGAAAATCGCAGTTTCCGGGACTTTTCGAAGCGGGAACTCCTGACATAGCTTCATTATCTGAGAGTTTTTTCTTATCAAACCTCAACCTCAAGTTTGGTGAGAAAAAATTCTCAGATAATGAAGCTATGCCAGGAGTTCCCGCTTCAAAAAGTCCCTGAAGCTGCGATTTTCGCCCATTGGAGAAATTTTATCAACCTGTTTTAGTACCATAATCCTGCAGTCGCATATTCAAGTTCTATATATAGATACTTTGCCTAATTCTCTCGGTTTTCGTATTGTTGCTGCATATTTCTTGCTAGAGTTTCAAAAAACCCGTTAAAGTCGAATTGGTTCGAAAAAAATTCAATTACTTTTTTTCTTCTGCCGGCTACTGGAAGCTGCCAAATAGTCGGTAAGTTACACCTCGATAATTGCGGCAGAAAAAAACCGAAGTGCCCATGTTAAAGGGCAGTTGGGTATGGGGACGGCTACAATTACAGCTAGTTGAAGTAGTAATACAGCAATAGTTTCTGAATCCTGCGATGGATCAGGTCGTTTAACTGCTCCGAATTTTGAAGGTGGCCACACTCATTAAAAGTCCGTTGATAGGATGTCTACAGCAAAATCCATAATTCCGGTGGTAGCAGGTCGACAGCTGAACCTTTCGAGGCTCCAGTTGAGTCACGCCGCCGTCTCGAAATCCGGCGCTAGGAGGTCTACACCTGGACCTTTCGGCGTGATACCAGGTTCTCTCGCGCCGAAATCACCCTTTTTTCGTGTCCTCAGCTGATGTGCTCTGTGATGACACCTCAGAAACCTGCTGTCGACATTTGAGTTTGCCTGAGTTGTAGAGCTTGTTAGAAAGTGAGTGGCCTTAAATCCCCGCCCTCAACCCTCATTTGATAGCTTACTCAACCGTAGAAAGGTGGATTAGACCTCACATTTTCTTTCTGGAGGACGAATTCGAATTCTTTGATATTGAGAGAAAATAACTAAAATAGATAAACAATGGAATGAGAAACATTGAGGTCAGCGATATATTTCACAGCAAACGAAAACTGACCGCGCCGCAAGCCGACGCGACGTGCACGGCCCCAGTTTTCAAATCTGCCATTAAAGCAGATCAGTCAGAGCCATAATTCCACTGCTATTACGAACTCAATTTAACGCTATTTTAGGACTTTTCCGTTAACCGTTAATCGTTAATTTCCAAAATAAACCGCGTTAACCCGTTAATGCGTTAACACGTTAACGTTATAACGCACAGCCCTGGTGCATACCCAGTTGAGAACACCTGGAAGTATGAAGGATGATTTCTGAAAAATGGGTGGGAGGAGATAATTCCTGGATAAATCGGGAGATTGTGTATAAAGGGTGGGAGACACGGTAAGAAAAGAAGTAAGTGGCAGTCGTAGGAGGGTCTTCATTCGACGGTCAGAGGCTGGTCGATCCATGAGGCCCAAAATTGCTGAGTTTAACAAGAATGTGCAGTTGATTTCGCGAGAAGAATAATGGTAGCGCTGGCTCTCTTCCTGAGATGCAACATCTCTCTCCAATGATTTCTCCCCTCCTTCCTAGGCTTTGGAACATTTCTCTTTGTGCATTCGTCTTCGGCAGTTAAATCCGGGAAAGCAGATATTGAATATCGATTGACCTGAACCAAAGAGCACACTTTATCACCTGCGATACCGTTGCCTCCAGATTATTTATGCGCTAAGCCGCCGTCTTTCCTGTAGACCGCGCCCACGAAATCTACAAAGGGAACGCGCTGAAAACCACTCACCGTTTTTTCGGTTCGAATGATTTTCTGGGCCCACCTAAGAACGTAAGGAGAGTTTCTACGGTTAAGAACGCCTTATTCTTAGAATAAATGAAGTTGAATGCCTTAAATTCCGTCAAAAGAGGTCGGCCGTCCGTCAGTCATCTGACACAATTTGCTGTCAGCCGTCATATAAGTAAATGATCAACAATTGATACAGTAGAACTGATAGGAAGTTGATGTATACTTCACGAAATATACTTCACGATTACGTAAAGAATGACTTTTCTACACAAATCGGTTAACCTTTCCCTATCCACAAATCTATTCAAAGAATGATGAACTTCATTTGATCGTGAGATCGTTGGTCAAAACAGCGATATCTAACGATAGACTCTTCCTTTCTCAATAGTTGATTGAGACATCTTCGGTCTGAAAAAGGGGTTTTCAGTGATTTTTTCTAGCTTTTTCTGTTGTAGCTGTTATACTGGATACTAGAGCTCTCATTATTTATGGAAAACTCGATAACGAAATTCATCGCGAACGATGCCTTTAAAGGGTCAGTTCAACGGTGAGGATATCGGAGTAGAGTAACGGCACCGATTACCGATCTTCTGTCGTTTTCCGTATTGTTATTCGTCCGTTTCTTGTCACGGAGAGTGACTTTTTCCCAAAATCGCATATCGTACGACTGACAAACTTGAACTGCGTCGTTTTCCTAGAAGGAAGGTCCCGTTGCCTTGTTGACCAGCTCCGGAAAATCGTTTCCTCGGCAAGTGTTAAAACAGTCGAGCCAAGTCGATTGACTTAACTGTATGAACCTCAGCCATGTTGGCTCCTGAGTGAATACTAGGGATACTGAGCCGGCTTGCAGGGCCTATGAGTCATGGTGTGCACCTTTGCAATATGGCTGCGTAGAAGCATGATGTCGTGAGCAGGCGGATTGGAATATACGATAAAGGTCTTTATGCTATTTTCTTTGGTATACTTGAACAGGTTCCTGCTGAGTTCTTGCACTTCGCTATGAGCCTTGTGGCCAATCGAACTGTCGCGGTTGATCTACTTCATGAAAGCAAATAACTCATTCACACGCAACAATGATGGGTTGGATTAGAGGGCGCTGTTTTCCACCTGATATTTCAAACAGCTCCAGGTGAAGTTTCGCTCGCAACAGATCGTAGTGCTTTGTGCATCTAACAAAAGGACGTAGGGAACAGGGGAGCCAGTTTGTCGGTAACCTTACTTGCTGAATGATGGAGCAGACAGTGGATTTCATCAAGATGTCACCATTTAAATCCGGTTAATTTTTGGTAATTCAGCCCATTCCTTCCCTACATCTTTTCCGCCCAAATACAGCATTAGGGTCGCATTACGGCCAACTCTGGTTTACTTCCTTATGACTCCCATTTCTTCTTTCCAATCTTCAACAATGGTTTTCATGCGAGCCTTCCGAAACCCCAAATTGAAGTGGTTCCCTTTACGATGCCTGCCATCTGGCGTTCATCCAAGTATCGCATTATCACAGACACTTGATCCATCCGGTCGGCGTGACGGCTTTGGGGGCGATTCAACTCGAGCGGATCACCAGCCAAAATTAGCACCTGAAAGAACTGGATAAAAACCCAAGCAACACGCGAATTGTATTCGAACGCATATAAAACGAAAAAAAACCATTGAAACGAGCTTGCTTGGTATATACATAGGTGAAAAAAAAAACAGGTTACATGAAAATGGGGAGAAATTAGAAGAGGGAATAGATATGACGGGGAAATAAGGCGCTATTCACACTTCTCTACGCCAGCGCGCGACGCGCCTGCGGAGACTGTGAATACTCCAGCGGGGAAGCATGGCGGAGCGGAATAGATTGGGCCTCAACTTTCCCAAACAAGCAAATTATGCACACGCATTCACCGACATGGTAGCACAGCTTAGTACTGGAAGTAATTACTATGGAACGGAATGAAACTGATGATGGACTGATAATGAAAACAATTAATCCTTGGTTACGGCCGTCGCAGCGCATGTCACGCGCGTGCCGTACGGGCGTGGCGTCAGGCCAATCAAACTCACGAGTCACACCCGCGCGTGATGCGCTGGCGTTTAGGAGTATGAATAGAGCCTAAGACAGTGCAGCGCAGCTGCGCTGCTGTTTATCCATACCTTTGTGCAGTGCGCCTACCGACACCACCGGCCGTTGTCCATCCGCATGTTATGTGGGGACATGCATTTTACAAACCAGTCGCATGAATAATTGGAGCGAAATTAGCGAAAAGGTATTCAGATAATTCCAGAGAGACCCTAACAAAAGGGTTGTCAGAGGGCTGGCGAAACCTGGTGCAGCTGACCTCGTGAATGAGACGCGATTGGTGCAAAAGAAGGAGCGTTCTCATAGCCGCGTGAGAATCATAATTTCAACACTACCATATTTTTTACTATCCTCTGTGAGGCGTAGCATACAACGGACTAGGATGTCGATAATGTCGTCGATTGAACTAACCAAGTTGGCAACTAGGCCCCGCCCGAACGCTTACCTGCAAAGCGTTTGGGTGAGCCGTTTTATAGGCGACAAGCCTCAGCGTAATGAAAGCGAAATATACCGAGACCATCAGGTAGCCGCGCGATAGACGCCAATTAGCCGCGAAATAGAATATTCACAACATACCCGCGACAACGCCGGGAAGATTACGCCAAAATCTGCAAACCAACCTCGATAGCCGCGCAATGGACGGCAAGTAACCGCAAAAACCGCGGTCGCAAACTTCTCGCAAAATATTCGCTTAATTGGAGACAATTAGTCGCTAAATATCCGCAAAAGATACACACACGAATCAGCCGTGAAATAGCCATATAAGGGCGTGCACGTGGGTCAGCAAAGCAGGGTCCAGTAGCCCATTGGCAAAGTTTTCGGAGAAAGTGACGACCCCATAAAAAATGCACGAATCATTTTGAAAAATGTGTTCCCACCGAAGATCTCACCACCAGTTGATGTCCCACCAGTCAATGAAAAACAGAGGTCCCCACCACAAGTTACAATTTTTTCTTTTTTTACGAGCAAAACTTTTACGACCCCCACCGCTCCCCGTTGCGAAATTTCACAACAGCACTGGACCCGGGGGTCGTACTGCTGCTAAAGTCGGACACAAAGCTGCGCTGATCAATTTAATGAAGGGCTTATTCCAAAGTAAAGAACTGAGGCCACTCAGAAGTTTTTCAACAACTTCAACGCTCGTTAAAACCCCTGAAACAAGTAAACGACCAGCTTTTTTGGTCGTTTCAACTTAAACCCCGGCTTTTTCAACTAAAATCCCTGCTAAAAACCACCTCTTCAACTTAACACCCACTACAGGTGCGCATGGCCCTGGGAAACAACTTAACACCCTCTTTGAAAGTGGGGTTCAAATTGTCAATAACGATCCAACAACTTGTGCCAAGACCAACATCTTAACTGCTACCTTCGAAAGCTGACAAGCGGGACAAGTAATCGTCAACATCTGCTAGTACACGTGGCATATCGAATAAATAGCATTATCATCTCGACGTTCCTCCTGGCACACGGCTTTTTCCAATCGCTCTCCTTTTCTGATTTTCCACTTCTTTCATTCTTCTCTGTGTCAAACTTTTGTATCTCTTCCAAAGTGCTTCGATTAGGTCTGCTCTTTGTCATCGGCTGCTTTCGCTGCGTGTTGCGTCTATTATTTTCGTTTATTTTCCGTATTAGTTTTCCGTATCCAACTCGTTTTGGTCTATCCGTTAACAGGTTATATTTAAGCTCCGTTTTCCCTTTTGGGTGAAAATCTTTTCTTCGCGCATCCCTGCTCCAAATCCTCTACAAACTCAACATTTTGAAGATCCCAATTTCCTCATTTCCAGATTCTGTAACAATCTCGTAAACTGCATTTGCCATCGTTATCGGAGCGAAATCCCGGTCTGCACTTACGGACAACCGCTGCTGCATCACGCCGCACGTTTACAACTGTGCTGGGTTCCAAGTGTAGCGGTTAGTAATTATCGAATATCTGCTGTCGATATCGCTCCAGCCGCTTGGAGAGGTTTGGTTTACATCATTACCGTAACGTACTGGTGATTTTATTGAACTATCTAGTTTACTGATTACCACAAAAGTCTGCACAAAATTGTCGAAGGGGTGCTGCCTGATAGAAGATTGCCAGTAATAGTTACCTAACTTCTAAATCTGACTTCTATTTCCTCATACATAAATACGAGATATCACCCTCCGTTCTAGCATTGACCAGTGTGTTTGAGAGGCTTATCTCCTCCATCTCCTGCGTGGGGCAGAGGAACCGTGAGCTTTGTTCGCCGCGCTCCATTGCGAACGTCCTCCCGTCCTTTGAAAAAAAAATCGGTCAAAAAAGATCTACTGATTTTCAAGTGAACTTATCATTAATCTCATTGGATCGTTTATTCACGTCCGTAGTTTTTTACTGTTATATATACTGCAATGAATTTCTCACCTTTATTCAATCTAAAGGTGCACTCATCTGAGAAATAGTTCTTGATTTATTTATTTTCAATAAAGGCCAAGATTTCGAGTGCAAATTTTACATTTATTGGTGCAAAACTAGTAGTGGAGGCACTCAGGATTTGCCCATAGAAATGAATTATTCATGCATGAAAGTGAAAATTTCTAACGTTATCACATATGGTTAGGTCCGTGGCTTGTTTCCTCAACATAAAAAAAAACATAAATTCAAACCGCGGCTGGGCTGCGATTTAAATCTCACCAGCGGCTGGCTGGTAATTACCGTCGCGCCAGCCGCGGTTTCAATTTAAGTGTTTTTCTTGAGGAAACAAGCCACGGATCTAACTACGTATATGTGATAACATTATCGCTCGTAATTCCCTAGAAATTCCATGGAATTTGATTGATTTTTGAAGCGGTATCATACCTCACTTGAATTCTGAGTACCCACTCCAATTAGTTTTTCACCCAATCATTTGTGTTTTCTAGAGGAGCGCGTTAAGATTTATGAAGGAAGCGTTCCTTCAATGAATCAGGCAAACCGATCACGAAATTGTGTGAAACTGGCATTGAAACCTTGTTTATTCCCATCGCGCTCCGTGTTTTCCTCTTACCAACTGTATTTTTGATCCATTTCACAAAATCTGCTCCTATTGTACATGCCACAGTCAGTTTCGCACTTCGTGAAAGCGGCTCAATGACATTGCTAAGGCCTCTTTCAGAGTTTGATCGCTGTGCGATGCGACTGAATGAAAACCCTGCGTATCGATCCAGTCGCGTCGCGCGATCGGGTCGCAGGCCTTTCAGACTAGATAGCGGGGAAAGTCGCCCCATCGCGCGATTGCCACTGCCAGATCGCGTCGCCGTGCAGTGCACGGCGACGCGACCGATCGCCGCGATCGCTTCATGTTCTTGCTCTCAAATCTGTCGGTTTTTTTCACGCTGTTCCTGTTTCTTTTTTAGTTCTTGTTTTTCGGATAGCATACCTTCATTCTCGACAGCCTAGGTACTGGCTGGCATCAAGGAAGATATCCTTTTTCTTGAGAAAATTAATTTTTAATTTATCCTTCGTTTCCTTTTGTGGCATAAGAAGGAATTCACCCGCTTCATTCATCTATATTATTCCTTTCCCGCATGACTAAGGTCAGTGTTTTTTGTGAAAGAATTTTCAGTAATTGTTTGCAATAGTTAAGCGTCCATGGGCAGTGTTGAACACGTTTTGAAGGTGGATTTTATTTTTGCGGTATTCGTTTTTCAATCTTCTCGGTTTGTGCGCTACTGAGCAGATATGCTTGCCAATTATGATTCATAGAATGCACGACACTACCCATATGAAGCTTTAAAATAAAAAAAAGAGAAAAAAAAGTCTTTGTTAAAGACATTCAACACCGCCCACCGCCAACAAACTCACAAATATATGTTCACAAAATTTTTCATGCATAGATGAATACATCACATAAAGACAGCTGCAGTTAGCTGAATCTATTTGCTGTATACATTTATGCTTATTAGGCATTGGTTAGAATGTGTACGTAAAAGGGCGTGATCACCAACGTTTGCTATTGGGCATTCACACTTCCAAAGTCTGTGATTTCCACGGCCGCGCACACGATCGCGTCGCACAGCGATCGAACTCTGAAAGAGGCCTAACCCGAGTGCGTACGCGTCGCTGACCGATCAGTGTCGCGCGGCGAGCACACAATACACACCACCGTCTAGAGTATTCATCAGCGCTTTATACGAGTAAACGGCTATCGTTTGTGACAAAAAATGAACGCAAGAAAGTCAATTATGCACCAGGACATGTCAAGTTATTTGATTTCACGTAAAAGCGGGGATGTCGCGTTGCCGCACATCTCGTCGCGCGCGACGCTCACCGACCGCGACCACGGGTGAGCAATGTCCCCCCCCCCGGTAGACGAACCGTAACATCAATGCACCCTTATCTGCCCCGAATAAAATGTGAATGAGTAGGGTATCTGCGGAGTCGGTGGACCGTATTTTCATTAGTGTTGGTGATATCAGAAAAATTTCAATTGCCAAATGATGCCCTTTGACATTTCATCCTCACGCAGGTGCTATGTGGGAAGGGGGGGGCACTGTTGTATCGCACTTGGCCACTCCCATTTTTCCGTGCCGCAATGACTCTCCTGATTTTGACAGGGAAGGGAAACCCCGGGTAGGTGCTCAATTTTAGTGCGGCACAGTAAAATGGGCGTGGCCAAGTCCATCGCGCCTTAGTGGCCCCCCCTTTCCCACATAGCACCCTCAGGCACCCTCGCAATGGTGACAGCTATCCTCTGTTTCCGAGTGTGATTTATTTCCGTTCGTCGCGTGCGTCTGCGTGCGTACGCTGCGTCTCCTTCTCCCCACAATTCTCGCTGTCTCTACCCTCGCTCCGCACAAGCGCGCGAGGGAACAGAGTAAATCTTGCTCGGAACCAGAGAATAACTGACACAGGTCAATACAATTTTTTTAAACTTCTGTTGTTTGCAATGAATAGGTTAACGCCTAGGCACGTTTTTTTTTCAGGCGTCAAATGCGTGACCCCCGAAAAGGAGGCCTTCACTGACATCGACTATGCATTCCAGATCGGAGCTATGCCTCGTAAGGTAGGAGTGGAACGCAAGGACTTTCTCGCCGTCAATGTGAAGATCTTCAAATCCCAAAGAAAGCCTCTTGCTGACTATGCCAAGGTCACAACAAAGGTGAATTTAGTACGCTGTCATCCTTCGCTGTTGGACGCTTTGCGATTTTAGATGCTTGCTGTCGGAAATCCGGCTAGAACAAATACTTTCATCGGTACCAAATACGCTGCCCCAGAATTCTTGCTCGAAACTTCTCTGCTATGACTCGACTTGACCACAAGCGTGCCACTGCTCAGGTGAGACTCGCAGATAAAATATAAAGTTGTGGCAACTCTTCGTCCCGTTTGGCTGGAAATGTGATTATCGATCCCTCTATTCGGACAGGAGCACGTCGAACATACTAATTGGTTGCTATCGCAGCGGGGGGGGGCAATGTGGTATCGCATATGACCACGCCTATTTTTTTGGTTCGGCAACGACTTTCCTGGTTTTGGAACGTAAGGAAACCCCGGGTAGGTGCTCGAATTCAATGCGGCATGGTAAAATGGGCGTGGCCAAGTGCGTCGTGTCATAGTTTCCCCCTCCGCTAAGATAGCACCGTTGCCCCTGGTTATCCTTCGTTACAGTTGGAAATCACTCGCATGACGAGCTGTTCTTCATCACACGGATTCCCCGTGTAAGAAATAGAAATAGGGTCATGCGCAGTTGTGTAGTTTCTCAACCGGTTATTAGGGGGGTCGTAGAATTTTGGGCACAGAAATGAAAATTTCGACTGGAAATCTCCAGAATTTTGGGCCAAAAACTCTAGATATCAGGGGTGTAAGAAATTTTTTGATTTCTGCCCATTTTTTGAAGATTTTTTTCCGTTTCCTGTTTTCAAAAATTATTTTCTGCACGTCCCTGGTAGGCATGTTGAAGCCTTATAGAACGTCCTTCTTGAACCTGGTTACCGCTTCGAAGTTGGGGCTCCTGGTTTTGTTCTTCTTCTTCTTCTGCTTCTTTGCAGCCACGTCGAGGGTGCTGTCATAGGTTGAGGAACTGGGCGACCAATAATGGATTCGTCCATAGGTCCATTGTGGTCAGCGTGGTTGGTCTCTCCGGACAATCAAACAAATGTGCCGTATCGTGGCCGTGGCATCCACAGTCTGGGCAAACGTCCGATTTGCTGCTGTCAATCTTGCTAACATATGCCATAAGCATAGTAGAGTGACCACAGCGCAGCGATGCCAGGGTGCATCTGGCCCTCCTTCCGAGTTGAGACTCGGATGCGCAGATCCGGGGCGGCACCATTCCCAGGATGGGATTTACCGCCGCCTTTTCCATATGACACCGTACGAACTGTGTGTGCTCGCGCAAGAGACGGAGTCGTTGTTGCTGTGAATCGTGCCATCTTTGCAGATTGACTTTGCTTGGAGCATCGGCGAATGGCTTTCTGATGCGTCCCTGACGGGGTTCAGCACTCTCCATGAGGGGTGGTTGGGTTGCTTTATGATATTGATGAAAAATTGTTGGGCCTGGAGCTGACAGTGCTCTTTTACTGGTAATAATCGTGTCTCCGCATGCAAGTGCTCGCCTGGGGAACTTCTTGCACATCCGGTAGCTATACGAAGTGTGGCATTCTGTACACGCTGCATCTTGGTCCAGGAGGTTTCTGATACCAAGTGCTGCCACACAGGTGCAGCGTACTCCAGAGCGAGCTGAAGTATTGCCTTATATGTCGTGATAATAGTTTCCTTGCTACTGCCCCATGATGTACCGCCCAGGGCTCTGAGCACATTAAGCTTCGCTTTGACGACGGCCTGCTTCTGCTCGGTGTTCTTATGAAACTTGAGCGATGGATCGAGCACCAGACCGAGCAGTTTGGGAAAGCGAGCAGCAGGTAATCGATCTCTGTCCCACCCGACATGCGGGTGAGCGCTGTGCTCCGATGGATCCGTTGTGAGTACGGATACCGACGATTTGGATGCAGAGATCTTTAGCATTTTGCGATCAAAAAAGCTTTTCAGTGTGACCAGGTACTCATTGATCTTGGAGGCGGCCACATGTATATCCCGATACCGACACATTATTGTCATATCATCGGCATAGGCGACCACCTTGATATCCTGGGGAGGAGCGGGCATGTTTTCGAGGTACAGACTGAAGAGGGCAGGCGATAAAACGCCGCCCTGCGGAACTTCAGCTGCAATAGGAATACTATTGGAGACATGGTTCTGGAACATAACTCTGGCTCGTCTGCCCTTGATGAATGCCGATATCCAGCGTTTCTGCCACGGCGAGATTGATGATTCAAGTAAGTTGCTTGACAGAACTCCATGGTTTACTGTGTCGAACGCCTTGGTGAGATCTAAGGCAACAGCCACAGTTCTCTGTAGCTTCTGGGCATTGAACCCATCGATGGCAAAGCTTGTGATTTCCAGCGGAGCTGTGGTGGTGGAATACAGCTTTCTGAATCCATGCTGAATCACTTGCTTCTCATTGTGCTCCGCAAAGTGCTTTACGATCAGTTTTTCGGCTACCTTCGCGAACGTGGACAGCAAGCTAATAGGTCTGTATCCCTTGTCTGAAGCCTGAGGTTTCCCCGGCTTGAGCAGTGGCACAACGTTAGCTGTCTTCCAGTTCTGTGAGATGGTGCACGATTTGATCGAGGTATTGATCAAATCAGTGAGAAGCGGAAGGATTTCATTTGGTATCTTCTTCAAGACAGCAGGACATTTCCCGTCTGGACCAACCGCTTTTGAATTCCGCATATCCTTTATAACTTTCTCAACTTGCGTCGTAGTGAACGCTTTGGCCGTGCTTATAAGTGGGAGGTAGCACAGCTCTCGTACAGTCACTCTATTCTGCGGACCACGCTTTGCACTGGTGATGAAAAAACTTCTCCCGAGCGCATAAGCGGCTTCTTTTCCTGATTTGAAAACACCGTTGTCTAATTCGATTGTGGAGACGGTAGCAGGCAAGCTCTTACCCGAGAGCTTCCGTAATACCTTCCAAGTAGCTGCACTGTCCGTCTTGAAATCCAACTGCCCGGTGAACTCTTCCCACTCTTCTTTCTTATGCCTGTCTAAATCCTTTCTGATCTCATCGTCAAGTTCAGCAACGACGGGGTCTAGATGGTTGACCGCTCTCCTGGCATCTCTTGTCCTGATCTTATCGAGGATCTCCCTTGTGACATTTGAGTAGAAAGTCTTGACGCGGCCGACAGGAATATGTATGGGCTGTCTGGACTAGAGGATCGGCCGTTGGCCGGGAGACGAGTGGGCTGATCATCGTTGAGAATGACCAGATCGCACTCTTCTGCCCATTCTTCGACGTCTCCTCTAGCGTCAGTGTCAAGCGACGAGCAGAATGTATGAGCATTGAAGTCGTCTGCGAAGACAACAAAGGGTGAGAGGGAGCCGTCGTACAATTGCTTGAGAGAGGGAATAGGGTCATAAGATTGGGGACAGGATGTGGTAGGAGGGATTTAGATGTTAAAAATAGATATAGGTGTTTTAAGGATGGATAGGTAGGTACTCGAGAGTACCGTCCTTTGGTGTGTTCGGTATGATATGAGAGGGTAGATTTGATAATACGAAAGTGGAAACTCCTCCGCCGAGAGCTGAACTTGGAGCATGATAAGCAGTGTAGCCAGGAACGTTAGGGTGACGTGCGGTAGTAGAAGGAGAAAGTTTGGTTTCCTGAACCATTATGACATCAGGATGATGAGTACGAGCAAAAAGAGGGAGTTCGCACAACTTGGCACGAAGGCCATTGAGGTTAATATGAACAATAGAGAGGGGGCGGTTGGTAAATGAGGAATCAGAGTTACTGGGGGCAGAGCACAGAACACAAAGGAAGGAAGGATCGTGATGCCTCACAGAGCTGAGACCCGAACAGGAGAGATGCACCCACCTTCGACATCCGAAACACTGGACGCTTGTTTTCCTCCATGTGACATCCTTGCCGCACGTGGCGCATGGGTACTTCTGAGCGGGTCTTGGATTCCTCTCGACGCCGGCCATTTGTAGTAGAATCCTTAGGGGAGCTGCAGCCAGCCAGCGTCTCTCCCATGACAAAACCCTCCACGCGGAGGGGTTGACGTCGGTTTGCACGGAGGTTGTCTTCTTTCCTCCACACTGCAACGGCACGAACGTACGACATCTCGGCAGCACTGGAACCATTTTGCACCGTCAGGCGGCTTTGACAGTTCCACTTTTTTCTTCAAACGGTCCCACGGTATCGATTTCTCATAGTATGGTGAACTTTCCAGAGGCGTAGATTTCCCTCGGGATGTTTTTTGTGACTTTCACACTTTTCTCCGAGAACTGCGATATTTTTAGTTTTCCAGCGTTTTCACAATTCGCGTGGAATTTTAGCTCTTGAATTACCTCTGAAAATTCTTTTTTTTTTATCAAAAAAATCTAGAAGTCAACTCTGATATAATTTCTCATTACCCTCCCAAGTCTAGTAGCCCGTTGTCAACGGTCGCGTCTGATTTACGACCCCATCAACATTTGTATCCTCACCCGTGAATATAGCCTGGTTCTGGGGGGGGGGATCCGATCTGCATAAGGAAGGGAGAAGGTCTCAGCTCCGCAGGGAGGCCAAGTGGACCATTTTCACTATGAATGTCTTGTTTCTTTTAATAAGTTGCTCCTCAAATTCTCGGGTTTTTCACATTCTGCAAAAAACGACCAAGTCACGTTTCGGGGGGAGTCTGAGAACATCGCCAAATATATGATCAAATCATGCTCTTGTGGGGGGGGGGTCTGAGTGAATTTTGCCTTCTCCACACCTAATGCAATACTCGGTTTGGGTACCATAAAGCGTATTTGAACTCTAGGCAAGCTTTGTACTCGTGCCGTGCCCTGCATTCTCTGTAATGGTCGTACTGCGACTTTAACTGGCTTACCCTCTATGATACGTATTGTGTTTATCTGGGCCAAATTTCGGTCCGCAAATTCGTCTCGACACGCTTTGCAGCCGCACGCGCTCGAGCCAGTCGGGTTTCCAGATCCAAAGCCGACTATATACGGCATTTTTATACAATTTTCTCCAATTTTTCTTAGTTTCCAGTTTCCAAAACCCACCTAGAGTCAGCAGATCGGCAGCTGCGGCGCTTAAAGCTGTTCTGACTCGTGAGCGTGCGGCCGCAAAGCGTGTCGAGACGCGATTGCGGACCGGAATTTTGCCCAGATAAGCACAGTAATTCACATCATTCGAGGCGCGAGCGGCGCGCGCGATGCCTCAGCCTCCTTCTGCCCGGCGCTCTCTCACTGTCTCTAACCTCCGCTCCACACCAGCTCGCGTAGGAACCATTTGAATTTCGCCGTTTTATAGCCTGTATGAGCTTTTTTTAATTGGGGTGCTACAGGCAGGGTCCTGCGGGGTCGTTGCCGGTCACAACGGGAGTTGGGGTCGCAAAATTTTGGCCCAAGATGAAAATTAGTGAAATAGGGAAGGAGTCGTATTGGCAGAAACGATGGATAACCACACTCATCAAAGGGCGCCGAGCAAAGGTGCTGTTCCAGGGACATGTCTCTAATAGCGTCCCGATCGCTGCCGGTGTCCCTCAAGTAGGAATCATATCGCCTGCTCTGTTCAGTCTTTACCTTGAAGATTTGCCCGTCCCCCCAAGTGACATTAAAGTCGTTGCGTACGCGGATGACATCACCATCTTGTGCCGGGACAGAGACATTAATGTAGCTGCACGCAAGATCAATAGCTGCCTCGTCGTCCTGAAGAGCGTTCTCGATGATATGATGCTCACTGTCTCTGCCGCTAAATCATCTGTGTCTGTTTTCTCCACTGACCCAAAGGAACACTGTGCTCACCCCGTGGTGAACTGGGAAGACGCTCGTCTGCCTGCCGCACGTTTCCCAAAGCTGCTTGGTCTAGTATTGGATCCTTCGCACAGGCTCCATAAAAACACTGAGCAGAAACAGGCTACAGTGAGAGCTAAGCTCAACGTCTTACGAGCCCTGGGAGGTACCTCGTGGGGAAGCAGTAAGGAGACGATCCTGACCACGTACAAGGCAATCTTGCAGCCGGAGTTGGAGTATGCAGCACCGGTATGGCAACACATAGTATCGGATTCATCGTGGACAAAGATGCAGCGAGTTCAAAATGCTGCTCTTCGGATTGCCACTGGGTGTGCAAACAGCACTCCAGTGGAGCATCTTCATGCTGAAGCCCATATTCTGCCTGTTAAAGAGCACTGTCAACTCCAAGCGCAGCAACTGGTTATTAATATCGTCAAGCAGCCTGATCATCCATTAAGAAGGATCATGAGTCCTGTGAGAGAGAGAGAGATATCAGAAGGCCTTTTGCGGATGCTCCCGAGAAAGTCAATATACAAAGATGGACGGACTCCCAATTAGATCGTCTTCATCTTTTACGTGCGGAGCACACCCGTTTCGTCAGGGATCATTTGAGTAGGGTGGCTGTCAACCCCATATTGGGGATCGCACCACCTGAAGTCAGCAACACCGAGATGGAATTCGGTAGGCGGGCTAGATGTTCCCTCGCCTCGTTGCGCTGCGGGCATTCCCCTATGCTGATGTCATACTTGCATAGGATCGACAGCAGTAAGCCTGACGAGTGTCCGGATTGTGGTAACCCTGGCCACACTACATTTCATCTATTCGACTGTCCGAAGAGGCCCACCTCACTGACGACAATAGATTTGTGGTTGAATCCAACTTCGGTCGCCCGTTTCTTGAACCTATGACAAAAACCCTTCTGCGGCTGGAAAGAAGAAGAAGAAGAAGGAGTCGTAAATATTCAGGACTAAAACAAAGAAATAAAATCACTTAGAAGGAAGTTCGCTCGTAAAATATCACCACATTTTAATTCACAACAGGGGCAGCGTCAAGTAGGCTGTTGTCCTGTGCATCGAAGTAGCTAGCATCGGCATGGATCCTGAAGAGACTGCGTTCCCCGTTGGAGGCAAACCCGGTGCACCTATGTCATAGCATACGGCACCGAGTTTGCGCCAACCTTCAACAGTGAACGCGAGGTCTCTTCGGGATCCATGCCGTCGTTACTTCCTCCTTCTCTTCGGTACCAAAACTTCAAAGAGGTCGAAAAATTCTACGTTCACCCTTAGGTGAAACATTTTCTAACAATTTTGAGAGTTCATGTCCTCGAAAAAAGATTGAAACTTTGTAACTTCAAAAAAGTTGTATTCTTTGTTCGCAAGATTGTTTTGATTTAAGTGTATACCCTAGGCTTTTAACTTTGGTTTCAACATTTTCACACCCTCCTCCAAATTGGCAAATCATCGAGTATTTTTACGTCTCAATTGTCCCGCGGGACAGTGCGATGGAGTGATCGTACAGTTTCTGGCACGAAAACCGGAAAGGTGGTGAGGGCTGCCGAAAAATTGCGGAATTGTAAGGGCGGTCCGTAAGTTTTCCTGTATTTTTTTTGGATCACCACGAGGATTTCGGATCGGTGCTATTGCAAGCCTGTGGCTACTGTTTTATCGAGCTTAGTCACGCCCATTTTTCCGCGCTGCAACGTTTTTGAATGCACAGAGAAAACGTGATTCAAACTGCAGCTGGGTGCAGCTGGGCCGGGGTACCGCATGAGGTGTGGAGGAGGCCGATTTCACCCAGACCCCCCACAGGAGCGTGATTTGGAAAAATGTTTAGCGTTTTTCTCAGAACCTCTCCGCAACAGCGTGACATTGCCTGTTTTCTTGTTAAATTCAGAGAAGAGGAACATTTCTTGTGAACTCGAAGGTATAACCGAATTTTTCGTGAAAATATTGATCTCAAATGCTGTGGTCTCCATAAAATGTACTTGTTTTCTTTTCTTCTCTAAATCCTTTTCTGGATTCGTAGTAGGGCCTATACGAAAAAAAAAATGTGAAAAAGAACCAACTTTGGGCCGAATTTCGAGCGTCAATTTTTCGGTGGTTTGATGGCGGACGAGCGCACTCCATATAATTGGCATCGATGATCTCTAGTATCAGGAACATAAGCTGGTTTGAAATTGTGATTCAATCAATGAACAATGGCCTTCGGACTTGCATGCTCGAATACTTTTATCCTCATCTAGGTAAAACATTGAGTGGAGTGCTTGCTTCCAATGTTCAATTGTTTTTAATAGGTAAACTCGAATTTATTTCTGCCTGTGATTGTCAATGAATCTGACTGCTCGGGATGAGACTGCGATCTTTTTCATCGGCGCTGCGCAAGTGTGCGCGAATCCTCAACTTAGGAACTTGATAGCTCATATAAACCATTTCTTGCCCCGTAATTTTGGTGGTCTTTCAGCAGTTTGCGAACCAAACCATTCTTTATGGTTTTCTCGACAACCTTTTTCATCGCGACCACTGCCTTTAACGCTCAAGGGGTCGTTTATACTTCCGCCTCCGAGCGGCGCGGCGAAGTGCATTTCTGTAATATTGATCACGGGGCGCGGCACTATCGATATTGTAGGATTGCACTTCGCCGCGCCGCTCGGCTGCGGAAGTATAAACGACTCTTAAGGGGTCATCTATACTTCCGCCGCGGGGCGGCGAGACGCAATGCAGCCATATCGGTCAAGCGGCGCCGCCTGGCGGTGCCGCGAGGCGTTCAGAGTTTTTCTGCTCGAAGTCTTCCAACGGTGCCGCACGCGGCCGCCGCCTAGGTGCTGCCGCGTCGCCCGAGGAAAGCAGGCGGCGCGGCGGCCGCGTGCGATCCGCGTTGACATAGTATGCTTCTTTTGCTGGTATTTCATGAACATTCTCAATTTTGTTCTTCTGATTCATCTCTAAAATTCCTTCCGAGGTCCTGAGCGTTGTTTAGAGTAGGCTGGGTTGTGAAAAAGTCCTTTTCTTAGCTTTTGAAATCATTTTTCCGAAGAGAAATTGTTTTCAAAGACTCTATCTGCTTTCGGGTGCTGTGTCATGGTACGAAAGATTATAGATGTTTCTTTTGCACAAGAAATCACTCATTACAATCGGCCTTGTGTCATGTCAGAACTACTCCAGGCTATGTTTAACGTCATTCTACGACGTGGCCGCGTAAATTCGACGCAGCCCGATTATATATCCTGGTGGCGCGATTTTTCAAGCGGCGCGCCGCGCCGTCCCACTTATTGCCGCGCCGCTCCGCGGCGGAAGTATAAACGACCCCTAAGAGACCGCGCGCTCCACGGTCAATCAATTCGTTGAGTTTTTAAATTGAATTTTTGTTGTGAACGGCTCTGTCAAAATGAGATAGATGGCGCTCACTATCTGCATACCAGCATGGAAGTTGTATTAAGCATTGATGTAAAAGCAACAATTAGAAGGAATCCGTGTTTCTTAAAGACAGTGTTCACGATGACTTTCGTTCCCGAGTTCTCCACTCAAAACAATGCGTTGGCTACCAAATGTTAACAGAATTACGAAGAAACGGCGAAAAACGCATTAAAACGTCGTATTTCAGTGACATTGCTCTATAACATGGACTAGTTGTCTGGTTGTATGAACATGTTCACGGTGGTTGCCACCGGTGAAAAATGGGGTAAATCAAAAATGTAGGAATATTTTATTCAAAACAGTATTAGTTAGGGTCCGAAGAAAATAACGGAGCAACACAAAATAGAGAATTGCAAAAGACGGGTCCACAAAAGATTTCATTGTCACAACGAACAGTTCCAATGATACTTAAGAGGCGGGCTGATACTTGAGGATTTCGTGCCCTTCTGGTGCGTTTTTCTCGGTTTCTTCGTCATTTCCGTTCGACTCGAGGGCCAGACAATCGATTCAGCGATTAATCTCAAAATCGAAGATTATCGTGAACACTGCCTTTAAAGTGAAACGAAAAAAATCGAGTTCTTGGCGTGAGTGTGAACACGTGGTCCATCAAGTGTTAAGCAGTGTATGCCCCCATTTTGAATGATGGGTCCACTCGGTCTCTCGGCTGATCTCAGACCCCCCTGTGGAGATCCCCACCTCACGCCGAACCCCTAGCAGGGCGTTGTGACAGATCTTGACGGAGCTACGACCCCTATCTTTTGATGACCAAAATTCTCGAGAAGAGTCCGAAATTTTTCACTAACCCCTTTTTAAGATGGAAATTTTGTCTAACATTTTCAAGACCCCTTTCCATTTTTGCACACTCTCCTTTTTTGGGCCGAAACTTACGACCAGCGCTCACTCTCTTTACCTCCGGTCACAGCCGCGCCGGACCCATGGTGCCGCGTTGTTGTGTAATTTCTCACTGGGTGGTGAGAGGGGGAGGGGTTAGTAAAAACTTTTGAGACAAATTGAAAATTCTGGGTGGGGATCGTAAGAATTGCTGCAAAAAGACAACATCAGATCGGGAAAAATCCGGAATTTTCGTTTACTCAGTGGACGGGTCATAGCCCAAATGAAGTTCTGCACAACAGCCCTCTTAACCTGGCTGGACCCTGATTGCGCACGTATACTTCGGCCAATCACAATGCGATAATTCCCCTCCCCACCATATGCAGAACACCCTCTGGCAAGTCAGCATATTTTAGTACATATCGTTGTATTGCATATGGTGTTACTCAGGAATTTCTGACAAGGTTACATGCGAGTTAACGACTCCAAACATGTTACCTGTGACATTTCTTTCACAAGTTTAAGTTACGTGTGACTTTCAGTATTGCACGTATGTTGCGCGGCATGAGTTGACTAACATGTGACATAACATACTCGCGTGTAACTTAAACTTAATATTTCAGTGCACATGTAACTTACATAGGCTGTCGAAAGTTGCGTGTAATTAGACTAATGACGGGTGTGTTACATGAGAGTTTGCGTGTAAAATGCGTATTGTAGGATTCGAATGTGACGCGACAGCCCGTCAAATAGTTGGCAAAATTTAGATTTGCGGGTAATCGTTGGTGTAAAACAAGTTGGGGGGGGGAAGCACTCAAGATTTATCCATTATAAAATTGAAAATTCCCCTGATATCAGATGCGTGATAGCGTTACCAGTCATTGTTTCCAAAGAAACTTCATGTAAATATATAATTTCTTCAAGCGGTATCATTTATTCTTTACTTGATCCCTGTGTGCCCCCACAACAAGAGCGGTGGTTTTCGAATAGGTGAGTGCTGTTCTTCTCCAAGCGGTTGTTCGAATGTGGCTAACAGGGATTCCGGCAATGTGCCTTCAGCGGGTGACGGTAGTAGTCGTGGTGGGACCTCCTACCGCTCGACTGCGACGCGTGTTCGGCAAACGCAGTTTCAGAGTCATTTAGCGACTATTTGACCGGCTTTTCCTCGGAATTTCTTATCTGAATAACGAGTAGTGTTGTTTTACCGCTCTTAAATGGGATCAGCAGGCAACTTTTCAGCTCGTATTTGCCTGAAGTTCTTGAACGTGGTTCTGATGAAGTATACGCTCCGTAATCAACCTTCAACATCACTTATATGAGGCTTGAAGAAAATCATAGCATAGTCAGATTTCAAAAACTAATCAATACAATGCCAGTTTGCATTTCAAAAATCATGAAGGCCCGAAATTCCTGACATCAAGCCTTCATTTCATCCTCTTTAGGGTTACTAAGGGAACTTAAGGAGCCCTAAATCTCAATTACGCCTTACAGAAAATCTACTAGGACGGCACACCCCAGTGAAGATGCGGAATGAACGCGTCAGGCGAAAGCCAACCGATTTAGCCAAAGTAAGTCAATAAATAGAATTAACACTTAATTATTTACTCGGACTTTCGGGTGAACTTTTGGAATCGAACAGATTTTTCTAATTTTTTTCATTCAATCGAACAATTCTGAAGAGCTTTTTCCAAAATTATTCATTGATTCGGATATTTCTAAAAGACCTTATTCGAAACAATCTCACCTATTTTAGAAATTCTAAACCATTTTTTTAGTTATTTATTGAATTGAAGCATCTTAAAATTTTGATTTTCAAAATATTCACTCATTTGAAAGATATACCCGAATACCAATTTAATGCACTTGCAAATAGACTGAAAATCCAATCTTCTAAGTTAGAGTTCAACAGAGAACTTTCGGAGCTCTAAATATTTTTTGCCATTTTTCGAAAATCCCGTTTCCTAACGTTCATTATTTCTGGGCGTTGCCAACACTTCGTTCTTTGAGTAAACCTTTACACCAAACCCTGCCACAAAATCCCTTCAATGATCCAACTATTTCACTCCCAAACAACAATCTTATACAAAGATTCGAATTTCAGGGCGTCGTTTCGCCAATACGGGCTACGGTCGTTGGCGGGTTGTGCGGTCGGTGGTCGATAAGTGCAAATCGGTATCGATTTTAAACCATCGGCATGGCGCTGTGTGTGCGGCAGGGAGGGGGTGGCGTCCCCAGCGAGGTCGGCTCGTCATCGATCGTGCTCGTTATCGATTCTTGCTGCCTCCGACATGTTCTTGGGTATACTACGTATTGCAACTATGTTGCCTGTTTTGCACCCACCATTGTTAGGCTGGTATATTTGTTGTCTCATCGGTTCACCTTCTTATGAGAAAGGACTTGAACGTATTCAACGATTCGAGAATACATGAAAAATTTCCCGGCTTGCCCCCGATCCGCACGAAGGCGCGGTCCGTGGTCGGTAAGTGCGAATCGGTATCGATTTTAAACCATCGTCGTGGCGCTGTGTGTGTGTGGCAGGGAGGGGGTCGCGTCCCCAGCGAGGTCGGCTCGTCATCGATCGTGCTTGTTATCGATCGGTGTTTTTTGCGCCGCCTAATCTTGGTCAAATTCCGGTCCGCAATTGCGTCCCGAGACGCTTTGCAGCCGCGCGCTTTCTAGTCGGAAGAGTTTCCAGCGCCGCATCCGCCGACCTGTTGACTCTCGGTAGGTTTTATAAACTGGAAAGTAAACAAAGTTGGCGAAAACTGTATAAAAAGCCATATCGAGTCGGCTTCGGCGCTGGAAGCTCGACTGACTCGAGCGCGTGCGGCCGCAAAGCGTGTCCAGACGCAACTGCGGACCGGAATTTGACCCAGACAAGCACAGTAATAGAAAAACTGAATATTTGTTGAAGTCCTTCGTTTGATGTTGAATGAAAATAGTTAGTCACCTCAAGTAAATAGTTGTGAATTATGACCACTGTTCGATTACCACTGAAGCCGAAACTAGGCGAAAAATACGGTGCGGTACCGATTGCCACAAAGCCATAAAATACTTCGCAACTTTCATTTGAGAGTCTGAGTCGGTCGGTCTGATATAGAAATGTAACTGAAATCATCATTTCATGCCGTTAACGGTGGCAATCGGTACCGCACGGTATTTGGGGTTTACTGAAGCCGAACGTCACGCCTAACATTGAAAGGTGAGAAAAAAAACGTATCGGATTCATTTCGGCAGAAAAGAATTCAAGACATCATTTGAAGGCGCGAAAAATTGCGTCAGATTCATTTTAGCAGGGAAGAATTCATGGCCAAGTTACATGTAACATCGCTCAGTCGTTTAGTTACATGCAACGTGGTTGATGTAAATTACTCGCTATTATAGGCATGTTACACGTAAAATTGGCGTGGCAAGTTACAGGCGACTTTGTCAAAGTTACTTGCGATGTTGTGCAAGTTACATGTATTATTAGCGCAACTTAGGTGTTACCTTGATGGAAAATTTTGCCAAGTTACCCGTAACATCGCTTCAAGTTACTTGTGAATTTGAAGTAAGTTGCGTGAAGCCATCAAGCAACTTGCGTCAAAGTCTCAGGTAACTTAACCAGAAATTCCTGAGTAGTTCCATGTTCACCTTATGTGACGTATCAAATAAATAAAATAATGAATAAAACTGAATGGAGTGGTGCGAGGTTTAGTAACTTCAGGACCAACGCTTTGGTGTGATTTCCCATAGATCGTGAGGGGTCGTAGAATTTTCATCCGGAAAGGGAAAATCAGGAAAGCGCATCATAAGCATTTCCGCTCGAAAACCATGATCTGGGAGGAGACAGGAATTATTCTCGATAGTTGAGGTCATTTGGAAGGGGGTTCTAAGCTTCGCCAAGATTCGAGACATTGGTTCGCTTGACCTGCCCTATTACATGATGTGGCACTAGGCGTATAGTTCGGGTGACCAGAAATGGGATAGCTGCGGACACCTCAGCAGACTGCGCTGCGTCGTGTGCGCCCACGAGAAACGTGGTGATTGATCGGCGCACGCGACAGGCGCGCGGCCTGCTGAGTGGTCCGCTGCTATCCCTTCCGTGGATACACCCACCATATTAGCTTTCACCTAGGTTGTCAACCCCCCCCCCCGCTCTTTCTTTCAGCCCATCGCTGCGGTTAAGCCTCAAAAAGTATTTTCATCCTCTCGTTTCAAGACATCCCAATCACGACCACATTTTTCAGCTTTTCATGAGTTCTCAAGTATTTTGAGACTAGGTTTCTTGAATATATATGATTTTTTTGCGTAGATCTGAATGCAAGCCATTCAGCACTCACTTCTTCAAATTTTTAGACCTATGAATATAGATATTGTCCGTTCATGTGAAAAACGTTCATCTTAAGGTGTTTGACCCCCTTTCGGCGCAACGTCATCTAATGCATGGTGCTCAAGGGCCTTCAGACCCCTCCCCTTTGGGATACGGACGAGCGGCACGCTGCGTAGGACCTTAGCAGAGCCATGACCCCTCACCACTACTTCCACAATTTTCAGAGTTTGCCTGCGATCCACATCCAAATTTTTATTTCTGGGCTGAAATGTTTACGGCCCTCCTCATCATTCGCTGAGAAGTTACCTAACTGCGCTTCATCCTGTGGGGTAACTGCGACCTGGCTGACACCTAGTCCCCTAAATCGGGCGTGCGTAGTGATCAGAGAGAGGAAGAGTCTGCAAGAGGGCGAAACAACGTATTGTGAAGGGGTCGTAAAAATTCAAGCCTACAATAGAAACATTGGTCTCGAATCGTTTCAATTCTGGTCCAGAAATGAAATTTGGGTTGGGGATAGTTGAGTTTTGAAAATGTTCTAGTCGTTGAGTGTAGGGGGTCATAGCTGCGCTGAGGTTCGAAACGACGACCCTCTGGACCCTGGAGAGAGGCTTATTAGATAATTATGAGTCGGTCCTCTCCGGCTGCTTAGGCCTTTTGTGATCCTCTTGAACAAAAGTGACAAGCCGAAATTGTCTTCTATAACACCATGTGCCGAGCCTGGATCGGAGCATTCGGAGCTTTTTCTGGAACAAATAATGGAAACAGCGGTTTCGGAGACATTCTGGGAATGCAATTGCAATGAAACGTTGTGAAAAGCGACATTTTAGTCTTAAAGTGCAATTTTGCTTAGAAAGCGATTTGGTAACATGTTTTGGCATCTGCCACAAATTCCCCTCTCCCAAAAGTGTCCTGTAAACAGTGGCGAATACCTTTCGCAATTATATTAATATTTTGGTGCATTCGCAAAAAAGGTAGCAGCCGATGATTTCAGCATGAATCTGTTTAAAAGTTCGTTGTGCCGGACCTCGGCGGAGCTAAACCCGGTGACTGAGAAAACAGGGTCAAGCGGGCCGTCGTGTAGGATCTCAGCAGAGGTATGATTCCTTCCCCTTTGTGACCAATATTTTTGAAAACTTTCACGTATTCTCTAAGAAATTTCGGTTTTTGAAATGAAGCTCCTACGATTCCCTCCCGAAACTCACGAAACTCCCGGGGGCACAATCTTCACGATCGTAAAGATTGTGCCCCCGGGAGTTTTGTAGCTATATGGGAGTGCGCCGGACGCCGTAGAAAGTATGTGGGACCCAACTGGGAAAAAGAGCCGGACGCCATAGAAAGTGTACGGAACTCATTTAGGAGTGCGCCGGACGCCATAGAAAGTGTGTGGGGCCCATGTAAGAGTGCGCCGTACGCCATAGAAAAAGTGCGGAACCCATGTAAGAGTGCGCCAAACGCGATAGAAAGTGTACAGAACTCATTTAGGAGTGCGCCTGACGCCATCGAAAGTGTACGGAACGCATTTAGGAGTGCGCCTGTAGAAAATGTGCGCGACCTCAGGGGGAGTGCTCTGGTCGCCGTAGAAAGTGTGCGGTACTACGTAGCAATGCGCAGGACGCCGCAGAAAGAAAATTGTCTTTGAAACGAGCTCGAGAACGCTAATCTACAGGATTTGCCGCACCTCGGATTGGTTTTATATGCGTGCACAACTGAAGCAGATCTATTGCTTTTCTCGCTATGATTCGCCGCTGTCCGACTTTCCAAGTGTGCACATGTGCGGCAGGCAACCTTTATGTCTACAATAAAATATATTGGGGTAAAATAATTTTTGAGCCGATTCTATATATGCAAAGACAACCTGATAATTTCCGCCGGAGGCGGAAATTCGGGGGTGTGGGGGCGAAGTCAGGCGGGCGGAGCCGGCTGGACGACTGGTTTCTGATATTTTGAAAAGATATCAGAAACACACATCTTAAGTTAGAGCTAGGAAAATTCTGAAAATGCTAGAAACAAAACAGCTGCAATTGGTATTGTGACTGTGTTTGTGCGGAAGAGGGCCAACTTCGGATGGAAAGCGGATAGTGAATTTCCTACCTCGAAATTGAAATTTGGATAAAGGGCGTGCAGGGTAAAGCGGGGCGTTGCGTAATTTTTCTAAATCGGAGCGACCCCCCACCGTCAAATTTCTTTTCCAACTATCCACATTTTTGCGACCACCCCGGGGCGCGATTTCTAGGCAGTTTGTATTTGATTACAAGAATGGTCAGACGCCCATAATTCATTCAGTAGTCGGACTCAAGCGTCTGAAACCTGAACGATCCTACGACCCTCCCCTTTGGTGACCGAAAATATCGAGAATTTTTGGGATATCTTCACCAAAGTTTCATTTTCTGTCCAAAATTTTGGCGACCCCCCTAACCTCCGTTTCGGGCCAGAATTTTCGCGACCCCCACACCCTCGTTGCGACATTTTGCAACCCCGCCTCACCCCGATGGCGGGGTACAGGATCACACCAACCCTTTTTGAAGCCATCAACGGAGCTACGCCTTCATCCTGGTGGCCGAAATTTTTGAAAAATATAATAACTGTTTACGTCCCTCTCCTAGAGCAATATTTTGGGACCAAAAATGGAGAAATGGCATTTCTCGTAGCTTCGCTGAGGTCCTACACGGTGGCTCGCTTTACCTCCTCTCTACGGCTCAATTTTTGGTTCAGTGGGTTGTGGTTGGGGGAGAGCGGCATCTGCCACGCTAGTCCACTACTGGCGACAATGGAGAGTCACGGCAATCAGACCGCGTGGCCGCACGACTAGAATGATCCCGCGGCTAGTCTTTGCGATGGTACTGTACACTAAATCCAGGAACTTCTTCGAAACCAAAATTCCTCTGCTGTTTTGAAATTTAGCCTGGAATGCCTGCGGTGCTCTCCCCGAATTTACATTTTTTCCCTTTTTAGGACAGATTTTTTACTGGTACCACCCCTTCCCAACCCTCCTTGTGCCCGGTCGTAACCTCGCTAGACCCTGCTGCCCACCCTCCACGGTATACCGTGCACTATACCCGGAAACCTCATAGCCATTTTTGACATGGAACCCCGCCCACTCTTCATGACTTCTGGCGCCAGGAACCCGAGTCCTTGTCCACTTACCTCGGCATTCCGCCCTCTCGAAAACACCTACATGTGCGCACCCGTTCAAGCAGCTCTTAATACTTTCTAACTATAAATATGAAGATAAAAAATAAAAATAGGACATATAAAAATTTAAATGGATGGGGTTTATGAATTTTAAAATGATTTGGAGGTTAAATTCAAGCAAAGTCAGTCGCCTTGGCTGTTGAACGTTACCCTACCACATAAAATTCAGGCAGGATATGTTATGAAGAAAATGTGAAGAGGACGCCATGCAACGATGAAGCTGGATGACGCCTACGACATGATACTCCAAAAAAAATGAGGCGATGTGATTGACCTAAGCTTTTCTTAATTCTGTTCCCTCTTTTCTTCCATGTGCCATAACCGATTTTATTCTACCCATAGAATGATGGCTTTGGACGATTTTGTACGCTCAGAGGGTACTTGTGATCCCTTATGATATTGATAAAACATTTTCTTTTGGTTTTCAATTCTCTCGCGAGTGATGTGTTCTATACTTGAGTATCGAATGGTTCCCAATCATTCGATAAATGAATTTTCCTCCCTAGTCTCAGTAAGGGGAAAACTTCCCATAAGTCAGGCCTGGGCAGAATGAGGTCCATTTATTGGATGATTCTAACCTATTCGATGTCTAGTATAGTGTATTCTTGTTGATAAGTGGGAGAAAAGTAGTTTTATGGAAGTATTTAACTAGTTAAAAAGGGGGTGAACACTTGTTGAAAAGAGGTCTTTAAGTTGTTGATTAGAGCGAAACAAGCAGCCTGAAAGAGCTGTTTAACTTGATAGTTGATGACCGACAAGTAGTTGAAAGGAAGTTTTTCACTTAATGATAAGGAGGCAACAAGTTGCGGAAACCGGCTTTCAACAATTAGAGACCTACTCTAGATCAAGTTGAGGCCTCCCCTTGGACAAGTTGAGAGGCGCCTTCCTACAACGTTCCTACGCCTTATCGACAACTTAATGAGGCAATCGTTAAGTTGTTGGAATAGTGGATGTTAAGTTGTTGAAAAACTTCTGAGCAGCGGGGTGTTGTGACCGATCTCAGCGGAGCTACGACCCCTCTGGTGACATTTTCGGAAAAAAAATTGGCGAATTTTCACGAACCACACCTTCTTCTCCTTCTTCTCAATGTCACGCTATAGCGAAGAGGTTCAGAGAAAATCGCCAAACCTTTTAAGGAAGCCTGATAAATACTATTCTGAAAAGAGGCTAAGGCTAAATCAAGCCTCTTTTCAGAAGGGTATACCCTGAACCAAATCAATCAACATTTCTCGATTTGGCAAGGGGTTAGAGTAAGAGCTTCAATGAGCTTTAACTGTTTCCAAGAGCAAAGATACACTGACAGTAAGGTTAAGGTTGGGCACAATTCTTACATACGGACTCGGGTGGTCAAAACGGTTTTCAGATTTTTGGGAGATTACGATGGGTTACGGTACTTATACTGTAGTAGCTCGAAACATTTTCGCGCATCTATCGATCAGGCGTCGTCCATACGTAGCGAGAGCGTGCGTTCGCGCTGTTGTGCGCCTCTCGACGCTCCTCAACGCTGGAGTAGCCCGTGCCCACAATTAAGCACTGCCAAACACCCCACCTCTTTTGATTCGATTGACAATCCTTGACCGGGTGATCAATCGCTCGAATCGGCGCGACGGCTAATCATTTCCCAAGGTTTGTGTATTCTTTGATAGGGTTATGTGGTACAAGGGCAATTACGTTGCAACAGGTTTAATATCTTCTACTTCAGCGATTGAGCAGGGGTCAGGTGCTCTCTACACAGCGAGAATTTTCAGGCGAAGCGCGCGGCCAAAATCACTTCATCCGTAGAGCACGTTTACCATAAGCTACCGGCAATCCACGGCGTTTTTCGATTTTTATAGTTCCTGTCATGATTCTTTGGAGCTGTGGAAGATTCCTTATGAAATTACTGGTTAACATCACCAGAACATTTCAATGTCTGCCTTTCTTCCATGCAAACTTGAGCAACACATGAGCACAACACATACTCCGACGAGTTACAGCGTGCTGCCGCAGGGGTAGAAAGTTTGGGGTGGTACGAACCAATATTTCTGTGAGGAAGCTTCAGAAGGCTCAAAAAATCATGAGAGGTACTACAACAATCTGAAAATACCGTGGATTGCCGGGAGCTTATGGTAAACGCGCTCTACCGTTGAGGAGATTTTCGTCGCGCGAGCACTGGAAAGTCTGGCTGTGTAGAGAGCTCCTGACCCATTGAGCAGCAAGCTCGAAATTTGCTGCTTCCTTCTCTGAGCTGGCGTAAGCGCGCGAGAGCGAGCGGGCGTGAGCGCGCATGAGCGGCAAGCAAAACTTGTGCCCTTGATGAACATCGATTTTGCGTAATCTCACGCTCCCGCGACGTATGGACCAGGGATGTGCGCAATAGAAAGTTTGTAATTCGTTAGTCGTTAGGCGTTCAACCGGCCAAAACCTTCGTTAGTCGTTAATCGTTAGTCGTTAAAAATCTAGGCTTTGAGGAAAAGCACAGCTGAGGCAGAAAAAAGCTCTAATGAATAGAAAAAAGAAGGGCATGAAGAGGTGTATGTTTTCCGAAACATTGATGGCCATTAAAGACACATATAAATCTTTGTTAGAGAACCTAGTTCAAACTGCAAGCCTGCACTATATACACAAATAAAAATATCTCCCTAACCTCTCGCACATCGCTGCACGAAACCTGTTACCGTACTCGAGAGTGTGTTTATCGAATTTGTCTTTTTTTTCGGTAAGAAGAGACAATGGGAAACCGAGACAATCTAGAACTCCGTTTTTTTTTTCAATGCAAAATTTGCCATTCTGCGCTATATGACGTTATTTGAGATCTACTCGATGGTAACAATACGGGGAATCGCCCCGCCTCTGAATTAATTGTTCCTGGCTCAGCGTCGCGAGCCGAGCGCTTACGTGGTTTAGAACTTGTTCTTATAATGTGGAAAGGTCGGAAGAAATTAGCAGTGAAAGTCTTACCCCTAAAAGGTCCCAGCACCACTTTATAGAAACCCTATATCTCGAATTTATTACTGAAAATCGGAGAACGGCACCCTTCACAATCCAATCATCGGATACACCAGGCACCGCTCCATAATATCACCTTTGATAGTGCCCTCTGCAAGAATCTCCACTGGAGTCGGTCAGTGCCGGAACCGGATCAGTGAGCCTACCATAAAGTAACTCGACCAACACGATGTCGCATAAATGCTGTGCCTAACCTTGCGCAACGTTCGGTTGGGGTTTTAATAGGGTTGTTCCAGAACTGCGAAGCAGTGTTAGTAGATATGATAAATGCTGAAGGCTACGATTATTTTGAAGCATTCAACTAGAACAACCAACAGGGCAATATGTATCAATGCTGCTGAAATCCTTGGGTTGGAGCACGATTTGAATGATTATTGACTTTCTAACGAATTTTGGAATTGCCTACGAAAGTAGTTTTATTTTCGTTAGTCGTTATTCGTTAGTCGTAACACCCAAATAGCCCGTTAGCCGTTAAATTCGTTAGTCGTTAGTCGTAATTACGCACACCTCTGGTATGGACGCTGCCTCAAAACGCGAAATTTTCCGCCACCTACCGCATTTGAATTTCGCACCGCTCTGATTTCGGATTGGAATGCGTTTGTTCAACACCAAATTGTGGTGAGCGCCAAGCGCTCACCTGATTTGGTTTTAAACTGTACGTGCGCAAACCCGCGATACCCATTTCAACGTTCTGAGAAAAGTTGGGGAAGTGGTTCTTTTACCATTGAAAAGAGCATGAAATGTTAGGGTGCACACCCAAAAATGGCTTGGAATGGTTCACTAGTTTTTGAGAAAAATTGAATAACCCGCCAAGTTATTATGTTAATCTCCTTTTTTTTCAGTTGGCGTTCAAGATCTTGTTGATACACTCAGGATCGAGCTAGGAAGCTCATATTTCGACAGGAGGCTAGAAATGAATGCAGGTCGCTCCTATTAAAATTTGGAGTTGAAAGCTCAATTTCAGCGGAACCTCAAAATTGAGGTCGAAGATAGGCAAAAACAAGTAAACATGTTTATACAAACCAGCCGCCGCTCACTGATCCTTAAAAATGAACTAATGAAAATCAACACAGTTACTGATAGGCTTCTTAACAAGATTGTGCCCTGTTCGAGACTGTTTTGGTTTCAAGCTGCACGAATTCGACGAGATTTGGAAGTATTTTTCGGACCGCCGTATGGTGTGAGTAAGATTCCAAGAGCGCGCAGAATGCCGTAGAAGGCGTGCGGGAACATGGTGAGAATGGCAGTACGCCGCAGAAAGTGTGTGGGACCAAAGTGGAAGTGCGCACGACGCCGTAGAAAGTGTGTGGGACCCAAATGGGAGTGCGTGAACTGCAGAAAGTGTGCGGGACCCAAGTGGGAGTGCGAAAGACGCCGTAGAAAATGTGCGGGACCCAAGTGGGAGTGCGCCGGACCCTACAGAAAGTGTGCGAGAGCCAAGTGGGAGTGCGCAGGACGCCGTAGAATGTGTGTGAGATTCAAGTGGGAGTGCACAGGACGCCGCAGAAAGTGTGTGGGACCCAAGTGGGAGTGCGCCGGACTCCGTAGAAAGTGTGCGGGACCCAAGTGGAAGTGCGCGGGACGCCGCAGAAAGTGTGTGGGACCCAAGTGGGAGTGCGCCGGACGCCACAGAAAGTGTGCGGGACCCTTGTGGGAGTGCGCAGGACTCTGCAAAAAGTGTGTGAGACCCGAGTGGGAGTGCGCAGCTCGCTTCTGAAAGGCACAATCCAACTTCGGGGGTAAAATTAGGTATAATAGTCCGCCCACCGTGAATGTTATTTGGGGCGCTGAACACAATTAAGAAGTCCTTTTTCAAGTTTCAAGTAGGTTACGGAAGTTAATGACCGGAAGATCATAAACGACCTCTTTGCTTTTAATCTCAAAGGGAACCTTAGCTAAAATAAAAAGAAATTTGTAACTGTTTTGCTTCGCGATTAAAGGGTTATGATTTGGCATTGAAGAAATCGCGAGAATCTCGTTAAAGTAAGTGAAGTACTTCTTGTGTATGATTTGGCACATTTGGCACGAGGGAACGCCAAAAAGTGAGTGAAATGATGGACCGTTGATTTGGCCGTGCACTTGTTTAATAACCCAGTATCTCGAGGTTTTAACCCAGTATCTTGAGGTACCTTGCTGTCCTTGGGTCGTGAAAACTTCTATGAGTCGTCTAGCGCTAGGAAGGCTAAGCTCTAAGCAAGGTGAGACGTATTTAATAGTGGTGGATGGGACGCCGTTCAGAACGGCCAGGGTTTGAGGAGTGGGCAGGACGTTATCGATAGTGTGCAGGACCTCAGTGGGAGTGTGCAGGACGTTATCGATGGTGTGCAGGACCTCAGTGGTGGGAGTGCGCGGGACACCAGTGGGAGTGTGCAGGACGTCATAGAAAGTGTACAGGACCCCAGTGGGAGTGAGCAGGACGTCATAGAAAGTGTGCATGACCCCAGTGGGAGTGAGCAGGACGTCATAGAAAGCGTGCAGGACCCCAGTGGCAGTGAGCAGGACGTCATAGAAAGTGTGCAGGACCCCAGTGGGAGTGTGCAAAACCCGAATGGGAGTGAGCAGGACGTCATAGAAAGCGTGCAGGACCCCAGTGGGAGAGAGCAGGACGTCATAGAAAGTGTGTAGGACCCCAAAGGGAGAGAGCAGGACGTCATAGAAAGTGTGCAGGACCCCAGTGGGAGTGTGCAAAACCCGAATGGGAGTGAGCAGGACGTCATAGAAAGTGTACAGGACCCCAGTGGGAGAGAGCAGGACGTCATAGAAAGTGTGCAGGACCCCAGTGGGAGAGAGCAGGACGTCATAGACAGTGTGCAGGACCCCAGTGAGAGTGAGAAGGACGTCATAGAAAGTGTGCAGGATCCCAGTGGGAGTGTGCAGGACATCATAGAAAGTGCGCAGGTCCCCAGTGGGAGTGAACAGGACGTCATAGAAAGTGTGCAGGACCCTAGTGGGAGTGAGCAGGACGTCATAGAAAGTGTGCAGGACCCCAGTGGAAGTGAGCAGGACGTCATAGAAAGCGTGCAGGACCCCAGTGGGAGTGAGCAGGACGTCGTAGAAAGTGTGCAGGACCCTAGTGGGAGTGTGCAGGACGTCGTAAAAAGTGTGCAGGACCCCAGTGGGAGTGAGCAGGACGTCATAGAAAGTGTGCAGGACCCCAGTGGGAGTGAGCAGGACGTCATAGAAAGTGTGCAGGACCCCAGTGGGAGTGTGCAAAACCCGAATGGGAGTGAGCAGGACGTCATAGAAAGCGTGCAGGACCCCAGTGGGAGTGAGCAGGACGTCATAGAGTTTGTGCAGGACCCCAGTGAGAGTGAGCAGGACGTCATAGAAAGTGTGCAGGATCCCAGTGGGAGTGTGCAGGACATCATAGAAAGTGTACAGGACCCCAGTGGGAGTGAGCAGGACGTCATAGAAAGCGTGCAGGACCCCAGTGGGAGTGAGCAGGACGTCATAGAAAGTGTGCAGGACCCCAGTGGGAGTGTGCGAAACCCGAATGGGAGTGGGCAGGACGTCATAGAAAGCGTACAGGACCCCAGTGGGAGTGAGCAGGACGTCATAGAGTTTGTGCAGGACCCCAGTGAGAGTGAGCAGGACGTCATAGAAAGTGTGCAGGATCCCAGTGGGAGTGTGCAGGACATCATAGAAAGTGCGCAGGTCCCCAGTAAAAATGTACAGGACGTCATGGAATGGGTGCAATACCACAGTATGGGTGTACAGGACGTCGTGAAATGTGTTCAGGGCCCAGATGGGAATGTGCAGGACGTCATAGAAAGTTCGCAGGGCCGCAGTGGAAGTGTGCAGGAGGTCATCAAGAGAGGAGAATTGAAACAGCGAGTTTTTGTCAATTTTTTCATGCGAAATCTTAGCCTTTGTGTAGCGAAGAAAACAGATATGAAATCATGTATCTTGAGAAGCGTGCAGCGCGTTTTGAGGAGTACGCGAAACTCTGGAGACACTTCCTCTCCATTCTGACAAAAGAAGCAGCAGCTCCACTTCCGCATATTCTTTGTTCGTCACATATTACAACCGCTAAGTCATTTTGATTCACTAACTTCGTCTAAGCTTATCAAAATCTGCTTTTCACAAAAACGCAAAGGGGGCAAAGCCGAAGGATGGGCCACATTGGCGGGTCACCCTCCGTGTAGTGATAGTTCTGCTTCGTCGAACGATGGGTCGGCTTGGCGGGCCGCCCTTCGTGTAGTATTCGTTCGGCTACGCCGAACGATGGGCCGTCTTGGCAGGCCACTCTCCGTGTAGTATTCGTTCGGCTTCGCCGAACGATATGCCACAATGGCGGGTCACCCTCCGTGTAGTGACAGTTCTGTTTCGTCAAACGATGGGCCGACTTGGCGGGCCACCCTCCAAGTAGCATTGGTTCGGCTTTCCCGAACGATGGACCGGCTTTGCCGACCCCCCCCATCTACGCAGTAATCGCTTGGCTTCGCCGAACGGCGGGCCGGCGTCACCCTCCGTGAAGTATTCGTTCGGCTTGGCCGAACGATGAGCCATCTTGGCGGGCAACCCTCCGTGTAGTATTCGTTCGGCTTCGTCGAACGATGGGCCACATTGGCGGGTCACCCTCCGTGTAGTGATAGTTCTGCTTCGTCAAACGATTGGTCGGCTTCGCGGGCCACCCTTCGTGTAGTATTCGTTCGGCTTTGCCGAACGATGGGCCACATTGGCGGGTCACCCTCCGTGTAGTGATAGTTCTGCTTCGTCGAACGATGGGTCGGCCTGGCGGGCCACCCTTCGTGTAGTATTCGTTCGGCTTCGCCAAACGATGGGCCGTCTTGTCGGGCCACCCTCCGTGTAGCATTCGTTCGGCTTCGCCGAACGATGGGTCGGCTTGGCGGGCCACCCTTCGTGTGGTAATAGTTCCGCTTCGTCGAACAATGAACCATCTTGGCGGTCGACCCTTCGTGAAGTATTCGTTCGGCTACGCCGAACTACAGGCCGGCTTTCTAGACCCCCCCCATCTACGCAGTTTTCGTTCGGTTTCGCCGAACGATGGGTCGGACTGGCGGGCCACCCTTCGTGTAGTATTCGTTCGGCTTCGCCGAACGATGGGCCACATTGGCGGGTCACCCTCAGTGTAGTGATAGTTCTGCTCCGCCGAACGATGGGTCGGCTTGGCGGGCCACCCTTCGTGTAGTATTCGTTCGGCTATGCCGAACGATGGGCCACATTGGCGGGTCACCCTCCGTGTAGTGATAGTTCTGCTTCGTCAAACGATTGGTCGGCTTCGCGGGCCACCCTTCGTGTAGTATTCGTTCGGCTTTGCCGAACGTTGGGCCACATTGGCGGGTCACCCTCCGTGTAGTAATAGTTCTGCTTCGTCGAACGATGGGCGATCTTGGCGGGCAACCCTTCATGGAGTATTCGTTTGGCTACGCCGAACTACAGGCCGGTTTTCTAGACCCCCCATCTACGCAGTTTTCGTTCAGTTTCGCCGAACGATGGGTCGGACTGGCGGGCCACCCTTCGTGTAGTATTCGTTCTGCTTCGTCGAACGATGGGCCAAATTGGCGGGTCACCCTCCGTGTAGTAATAGTTCTGCTTCGTCGAACGATGGGCCATCTTGGCGGGCAACCCTTCGTGAAGTATTCGTTCGGCTACGCCGAACTACAGGCCGGCTTTCTATACCCCCCCTCTACGCAGTTTTCGTTCGGTTTCGCCGATCGACGGGTCGGCTTGGCGGGCCACCCATCGTGAAGTATTCGTTCGGCTTCGCCGAACAATGGGCCACATTGGCGGGTCACCCTCAGTGTAGTGATAGTTCTGCTTCGCCGAACGATAGGTCGGCATGGCGGGCCACCCTTCGTGTAGTATTCGTTCGGCTATGCCGAACGATGGGCCACATTGGCGGGTCACCCTCCGTGTAGGGATAGTTCTGCTTCGTCAAACGATGGGTCGGCTTCGCGGGCCACCCTTCGTGTAGTATTCGTTCGGCTTTGCCGAACGATGGGCCACATTGGCGGGTCACTCTCCGTGTAGTGATAGTTCTGCTTCGTCGAACGATGGGTCGGCCTGGCGGGCCACCCTTCGTGTAGTAATCGTTCGGCTTCGCCAAACGATGGGCCGTCTTGTCGGGCCACCCTCCGTGTAGTATTCGTTCAGCTTCGCCGAACGATGGGTCGGCTTGGCGGGCCACCCTTCGTGTAGTATTCGTTCGGCTATGCCGAACGATGGACCACATTGGCGGGTCACCCTCCGTGTAGTATTCGTTCGGCTTTGCCGAACGACGGGCCACATTGGCGGGTCACACTCCGTGTAGTAATAGTTCTGCTTCGTCGAACGATGGGCGATCTTGGCGGGAAACCCTTCGTGAAGTATTCGTTCGGCTACGCCGGACTACAGGCCGGCTTTCTAGACCCCCAATCTACGCAGTTTTCGTTCTGCTTCGCCGAACGATAGGTCGGCATGGCGGGCCACCCTTCGTGTAGTATTCGTTCGGCTATGCCGAACGATGGGCCAGATTGGCGGGTCACCCTCCGTGTAGGGATAGTTCTGCTTCGTCAAACGATGGGTCGGCTTCGCGGGCCACCCTTCGTGTAGTATTCGTTCGGCTTTGCCGAACGATGGGCCACATTGGCGGGTCACTCTCCGTGTAGTGATAGTTCTGCTTCGTCGAACGATGGGTCGGCCTGGCGGGCCACCCTTCGTGTAGTATTCGTTCGGCTTCGCCGAACGATGGGTCGGCTTGTCGGGCCACCCTCCGTGTAGTATTCGTTCGGCTTCGCCGAACGATGGGTCGGCTTGACGGGCCACCCTTCGTGTAGTATTCGTTCGGCTATGCCGAACGATGGACCACATTGGCGGGTCACCCTCCGTGTAGTATTCGTTCGGCTTTGCCGAACGATGGGCCACATTGGCGGGTCACACTCCGTGTAGTAATAGTTCTGCTTCGTCGAACGATGGGCGATCTTGGCGGGAAACCCTTCGTGAAGTATTCGTTCGGCTACGCCGGACTACAGGCCGGCTTTCTAGACCCCCAATCTACGCAGTTTTCGTTCGGCTTCGCCGAACGATGGGTCGGCTTGGCGGGCCACCCTTCGTGTAGCATTCGTGCGGCTATGCCGAACGATGGGCCACATTGGCGGGTCACCCATCGTGTAGTGATAGTTCTGCTTCGTTGAACGATGGGTCGGCTTGGCGGTCCACCCTTCGTGTAGTATTCGTTCGGCTTCGCCGAACGATGGGCCACATTGGCGGGTCACCCTCCGTGTAGTAATAGTTCTGCTTCGTCGAACGATGGGCGATCTTGGCGGGCAACCCTTCATGAAGTATTCGTTCGGCTACGCCGAACTACAGGCCGGTTTTCTAGACCCCCCATCTACGCAGTTTTCGTTCGGTTTCGTCGAACGATGGGTCGGACTGGCGGGCCACCCTTCATGTAGTATTCGTTCGGCTTCGCCGAACGATGGGCCACCTTGGCGGGTCACCCTCAGTGTAGTGATAGTTCTGCTTCGCCAAACGATGGGTCGTTTTGGCGGGCCACCCTTCGTGTAGTAATCGTTCGGCTTCGCCAAACGATGGGCCGTCTTGTCGGGCCACCCTCAGTGTAGTGATAGTTCTGCTTCGCCGAACGATAGGTCGGCATGGCGGGCCACCCTTCGTGTAGTATTCGTTCGGCTATGCCGAACGATGGGCCACATTGGCGGGTCACCCTCCGTGTAGGGATAGTTCTGCTTCGTCAAACGATGGGTCGGCTTCGCGGGCCACCCTTCGTGTAGTATTCGTTCGGCTTTGCCGAACGATGGGCCACATTGGCGGGTCACTCTCCGTGTAGTGATAGTTCTGCTTCGTCGAACGATGGGTCGGCCTGGCGGGCCACCCTTCGTGTAGTAATCGTTCGGCTTCGCCAAACGATGGGCCGTCTTGTCGGGCCACCCTCCGTGTAGTATTCGTTCGGCTTCGCCGAACGATGGGTCGGCTTGACGGGCCACCCTTCGTGTAGTAATAGTTCTGCTTCGTCGAACGATGGGCGATCTTGGCGGGAAACCCTTCGTGAAGTATTCGTTCGGCTACGCCGGACTACAGGCCGGCTTTCTAGACCCCCAATCTACGCAGTTTTCGTTCGGCTTCGCCGAACGATGGGTCGGCTTGGCGGGCCACCCTTCGTGTAGCATTCGTGCGGCTATGCCGAACGATGGGCCACATTGGCGGGTCACCCATCGTGTAGTGATAGTTCTGCTTCGTTGAACGATGGGTCGGCTTGGCGGGCCACCCTTCGTGTAGTATTCGTTCGGCTTTGCCGAACGATGGGCCACATTGGCGGGTCACACTCCGTGTAGTTATAGTTCTGCTTCGTCGAACGATGGGCGATCTTGGCGGGAAACCCTTCGTGAAGTATTCGTTCGGCTACGCCGGACTACAGGCCGGCTTTCTAGACCCCAATCTACGCAGTTTTCGTTCGGCTTCGCCGGACGATGGGTCGGCTTGGCGGGCCACCCTTCGTGTAGCATTCGTGCGGCTATGCCGAACGATGGGCCACATTGGCGGGTCACCCTCCGTGTAGTAATAGTTCTGCTTCGTCGAACGATGGGCGATCTTGGCGGGCAACCCTTCATGAAGTATTCGTTCGGCTACGCCGAACTACAGGCCGGTTTTCTAGACCCCCCATCTACGCAGTTTTCGTTCGGTTTCGTCGAACGATGGGTCGGCTTGGCGGACCACCCTTTGTGTAGTATTCGTTCGGCTATGCCGAACGATGGGCCACATTGGCGGGTCACCCTCAGTGTAGTGATAGTTCTGCTTCGCCGAACGATGGGTCGGCTTGGCGGGCCACCCTTCGTGTAGTATTCGTTCGGCTATGCCGAAAGATGGGCCACATTGGCGGGTCACCCTCCGTGTAGTGATAGTTCTGCTTCGTCAAACGATTGGTCGGCTTCGCGGGCCACCCTTCGTGTAGTATTCGTTCGGCTTTGCCGAACGATGGGCCACATTGGCGGGTCACCCTCCGTGTAGTGATAGTTCTGCTTCGTCGAACGATGGGTCGGCCTGGCGGGCCACCCTTCGTGTAGTATTCGTTCGGCTTCGCCAAACGATGGGCCGTCTTGTCGGGCCACCCTCCGTGTAGCATTCGTTCGGCTTCGCCGAACGATGGGTCGGCTTGGCGGGCCACCCTTCGTGTGGTAATAGTTCCGCTTCGTCGAACAATGAACCATCTTGGCGGTCGACCCTTCGTGAAGTATTCGTTCGGCTACGCCGAACTACAGGCCGGCTTTCTAGACCCCCCCCCATCTACGCAGTTTTCGTTCTGCTTTGTTGAACGATGGGTCGGCTTGGCGGTCCACCCTTCGTGTAGTATTCGTTCGGCTTCGCCGAACGATGGGCCACATTGGCGGGTCACCCTCCGTGTAGTAATAGTTCTGCTTCGTCGAACGATGGGCGATCTTGGCGGGCAACCCTTCATGAAGTATTCGTTCGGCTACGCCGAACTACAGGCCGGTTTTCTAGACCCCCCATCTACGCAGTTTTCGTTCGGTTTCGTCGAACGATGGGTCGGCTTGGCGGACCACCCTTCGTGTAGTATTCGTTCGGCTTCGCCAAACGATGGGCCGTCTTGTCGGGCCACCCTCCGTGTAGGGATAGTTCTGCTTCGTCAAACGATGGGTCGGCTTCGCGGGCCACCCTTCGTGTAGTATTCGTTCGGCTTTGCCGAACGATGGGCCACATTGGCGGGTCACCCTCCGTGTAGTGATAGTTCTGCTTCGTCAAACGATTGGTCGGCTTCGCGGGCCACCCTTCGTGTAGTATTCGTTCGGCTTTGCCGAACGATGGGCCACATTAGCGGGTCACCCTCCGTGTAGTGATAGTTCTGCTTCGTCGAACGATAGGTCGGCTTGGCGGTCCACCCTTCGTGTGGTATTCGTTCGGCTTCGCTGAACGATGGGTCGGCTTGGCGGTCCACCCTTCGTGTAGTATTCGTTCGGCTTCGCCGAACGATGGGTCGGCTAGGCGGGCAACCCTTCAAGAAGTATTCATTCGGCTGCGCCGAACTACAGGCCGGCTTTCTAGACCCCCAATCTACGCAGTTTTCGTTCGGTTTCGCCGAACGATGGGTCGGCTTGGCGGGCCACCCTTCGTGTAGTATTCGTTCGGCTTCGCCGAACGATGGGCCACATTGGCGGGTCACCCTCAGTGTAGTGATAGTTCTGCTTCGCCGAACGATGGGTCGGCTTGGCGGGCCACCCTTCGTGTAGTATTCGTTCGGCTATGCCGAACGATGGGCCACATTGGCGGGTCACCCTCCGTGTAGTGATAGTTCTGCTTCGTCGAACGATGGGTCGGCTTGGCGGGCCACCCTTCGTGTAGTATTCGTTCGGCTTCGCCGAACGATGGGCCACATTGGCGGGTCACCCTCCGTGTAGTAATAGTTCTGCTTCGTCGAACGATGGGCGATCTTGGCGGGCAACCCTTAATGAAGTATTCGTTCGGCTACGCCGAACTACAGGCCGGCTTTCTAGACCCCCCCATCTACGCAGTTTTCGTTCGATTTCGCCGAACGATGGGTCGGCTTGGCGGGCCACCCTTCATGTAGTATTCGTTCGGCTTCGCCGAACGATGGGCCACATTGGCGGGTCACCCTCCGTGTAGTGATAGTTCTGCTTCGCCGAACGATGGGTCGGCTTGGCGGGCCACCCTTCGTGTAGTATTCGTTCGGCTTCGCCGAACGATGGGCCACATTGGCGGGCCACCCTCTGTGTAGTGATAGTTCTTCTCCGTCAAACGATGGGTCGGCTTCGCGGGCCACCCTTCGTGTAGTATTCGTTCGGCTTTGCCGAACGATGGGCCACATTGGCGGGTCACCCTCCGTGTAGGGATAGTTCTGCTTCGTCAAACGATGGGTCGGCTTCGCGGGCCACCCTTCGTGTAGTATTCGTTCGGCTTTGCCGAACGATGGGCCACATTGGCGGGTCACCCTCCGTGTAGGGATAGTTCTGCTTCGTCAAACGATGGGTCGGCTTCGCGGGCCACCCTTCGTGTAGTATTCGTTCGGCTTCGCCGAACGATGGGTCATCTTGGCGGGCAACCCTTCGTGAAGTATTCGTTCGGCTACGCCGAACTACAGGCCGGCTTTCTAGACCCCCCCATCTACGCAGTTTTCGTTCGGTTTCGCCGAACGATGGGTCGGACTGGCGGGCCACCCTTCGTGTAGTGATAGTTCTGCTCCGCCGAACGATGGGTCGGCTTGGCGGGCCACCCTTCGTGTAGTATTCGTTCGGCTATGCCGAACGATGGGCCACATTGGCGGGTCACCCTCCGTGTAGTGATAGTTCTGCTTCGTCAAACGATTGGTCGGCTTCGCGGGCCACCCTTCGTGTAGTATTCGTTCGGCTTTGCCGAACGATGGGCCACATTGGCGGGTCACCCTCCGTGTAGTAATAGTTCTGCTTCGTCGAACGATGGGCGATCTTGGCGGGCAACCCTTCATGAAGTATTCGTTCGGCTACGACGAACTACAGGCCGGTTTTCTAGACCCCCCATCTACGCAGTTTTCGTTCGGTTTCGCCGAACGATGGGTCGGACTGGCGGGCCACCCTTCGTGTAGTATTCGTTCGGCTTTGCCGAACGATGGGCCACCTTGGCGAATCACCCTCCGTGTAGTGATAGTTCTGCTTCGTCGAACGATGGGTCGGCCTGGCGGGCCACCCTTCGTGTAGTATTCGTTCGGCTTCGCCAAACGATGGGCCGTCTTGGCGGGCCACCCTCCGTGTAGTATTCATTCGGCTTTGCCGAACGATGGGCTAAATTGGCGGGTCACCCTCCGTGTAGTATTCGTTCGGCTTTGCCGAACGATGGGCCACATTGGCGGGTCACACTCCGTGTAGTAATAGTTCTGCTTCGTCGAACGATGGGCGATATTTGCGGGAAACCTTTCGTGAAGTATTCGTTCGACTACGCCGGACTACAGGCCGGCTTTCTAGACCCCCCAATCTACGCAGTTTTCGTTTGGTTTCGCCGAACGATGGGTCGGCTTGGCGGTCCACCCTTCGTGTAGTATTCGTTCGGCTTCGCCGAACGATGGGCCACATTGGCGGGTCACCCTCCGTGTAGTGATAGTTCTGCTTCGCCGAACGATGGGTCGGCTTGGCGGGCCACCCTTCGTGTAGTATTCGTTCGGCTATGCCGAACGATGGGCCACATTGGCGGGTCACCCTCAGTGTAGTGATAGTTCTGCTTCGTCGAACGATGGGTCGGACTGGCGGGCCACCCTTCGTGTAGTATTCGTTCGGCTTCGCCGAACGATGGGCCACATTGGCGGGTCACCCTCCGTGTAGTAATAGTTCTGCTTCGTCGAACGATGGGCCATCTTGGCGGGCAACCCTTCGTGAAGTATTCGTTCGGCTACGCCGAACTACAGGCCGGCTTTCTAGACCCCCCCATCTACGCAGTTTTCGTTCGATTTCGCCGAACGATGGGTCGGCTTGGCGGGCCACCCTTCATGTAGTATTCGTTCGGCTTCGCCGAACGATGGGCCACATTGGCGGGTCACCCTCAGTGTAGTGATAGTTCTGCTTCGCCGAACGATGGGTCGGCTTGGCGGGCCACCCTTCGTGTAGTATTCGTTCGGCTATGCCGAACGATGGGCCACATTGGCGGGTCACCCTCCGTGTAGTGATAGTTCTGCTTCGTCGAACGATGGGTCGGCTTGGCGGGCCACCCTTCGTGTAGTATTCGTTCGGCTTTGCCGAACGATGGGCCACATTGGCGTGTCACCCTCCGTGTTGTGATAGTTCTGCTTCGTCGAACGATGGGTCGACCTCGCGGGCCACCCTTCGTGTAGTATTCGTTCGGCTTTGCCGAACGATGGGCCACATTGGCGGGTCACTCTCCGTGTAGTGATAGTTCTGCTTCGTCGAACGATGGGTCGGCCTGGCGGGCCACCCTTCGTGTAGTAATCGTTCGGCTTCGCCAAACGATGGGCCGTCTTGTCGGGCCACCCTCCGTGTAGTATTCGTTCGGCTATGCCGAACGATGGGCCACATTGGCGGGTCACCCTCCGTGTAGTATTCGTTCGGCTTTGCCGAACGATGGGCCACATTGGCGGGTCACCCTCCGTGTAGTAATAGTTCTGCTTCGTCGAGCGATGGGCGATCTTGGCGGGCAACCCTTCATGGAGTATTCGTTTGGCTACGCCGAACTACAGGCCGGTTTTCTAGACCCCCCATCTACGCAGTTTTCGTTCAGTTTCGCCGAATGATGGGTCGGACTGGCGGGCCACCCTTCGTGTAGTATTCGTTCGGCTTTGCCGAACGATGGGCCACATTGGCGAATCACCCTCCGTGTAGTGATAGTTCTGCTTCGTCGAACGATGGGTCGGCCTGGCGGGCCACCCTTCGTGTAGTATTCGTTCGGCTTCGCCAAACGATGGGCCGTCTTGTAGGGCCACCCTCCGTGTAGTATTCGTTCGGCTATGCCGAACGATGGGCCACATTGGCGGGTCACCCTCCGTGTAGTATTCGTTCGGCTTTGCCGAACGATGGGCCACATTGGCGGGTCACCCTCCGTGTAGTAATAGTTCTGCTTCGTCAAACGATGGGTCGGCTTCGCGGGCCACCCTTCGTGTAGTATTCGTTCGGCTACGCCGAACTACAGGCCGGTTTTCTAGACCCCCCATCTACGCAGTTTTCGTTCGGTTTCGTCGAACGATGGGTCGGACTGGCGGGCCACCCTTCATGTAGTATTCGTTCGGCTTCGCCGAACGATGGGCCACATTGGCGGGTCACCCTCAGTGTAGTGATAGTTCTGCTTCGCCGAACGATGGGTCGGCTTGGCGGGCCACCCTTCGTGTAGTATTCGTTCGGCTATGCCGAACGATGGGCCACATTGGCGGGTCACCCTCAGTGTAGTGATAGTTCTGCTTCGTCGAACGATGGGTCGGACTGGCGGGCCACCCTTCGTGTAGTATTCGTTCGGCTTCGCCGAACGATGGGCCACATTGGCGGGTCACCCTCCGTGTAGTAATAGTTCTGCTTCGTCGAACGATGGGCCATCTTGGCGGGCAACCCTTCGTGAAGTATTCGTTCGGCTACGCCGAACTACAGGCCGGCTTTCTAGACCCCCCCCCATCTACGCAGTTCTCGTTCGATTTCGCCGAACGATGGGTCGGCTTGGCGGGCCACCCTTCATGTAGTATTCGTTCGGCTTCGCCGAACGATGGGCCACATTGGCGGGTCACCCTCAGTGTAGTGATAGTTCTGCTTCGCCGAACGATGGGTCGGCTTGGCGGGCCACCCTTCGTGTAGTATTCGTTCGGCTATGCCGAACGATGGGCCACATTGGCGGGTCACCCTCCGTGTAGTGATAGTTCTGCTTCGTCAAACGATTGGTCGGCTACGCGGGCCACCCTTTGTGTAGTATTCGTTCGGCTTTGCCGAACGATGGGCCACATTGGCGAATCACCCTCCGTGTAGTGATAGTTCTGCTTCGTCGAACGATGGGTCGGCCTGGCGGGCCACCCTTCGTGTAGTATTCGTTCGGCTTCGCCAAACGATGGGCCGTCTTGTAGGGCCACCCTCCGTGTAGTATTCGTTCGGCTATGCCGAACGATGGGCCACATTGGCGGGTCACCCTCCGTGTAGTATTCGTTCGGCTTTGCCGAACGATGGGCCACATTGGCGGGTCACCCTCCGTGTAGTAATAGTTCTGCTTCGTCGAACGATGGGCGATCTTGGCGGGCAACCCTTCATGAAGTATTCGTTCGGCTACGCCGAACTACAGGCCGGTTTTCTAGACCCCCCATCTACGCAGTTTTCGTTCGGTTTCGCCGAACGATGGGTCGGACTGGCGGGCCACCCTTCATGTAGTATTCGTTCGGCTTCGCCGAACGATGGGCCACATTGGCGGGTCACCCTCAGTGTAGTGATAGTTCTGCTTCGCCGAACGATGGGTCGGCTTGGCGGGCCACCCTTCGTGTAGTATTCGTTCGGCTATGCCGAACGATGGGCCACATTGGCGGGTCACCCTCAGTGTAGTGATAGTTCTGCTTCGTCGAACGATGGGTCGGACTGGCGGGCCACCCTTCGTGTAGTATTCGTTCGGCTTCGCCGAACGATGGGCCACATTGGCGGGTCACCCTCCGTGTAGTAATAGTTCTGCTTCGTCGAACGATGGGCCATCTTGGCGGGCAACCCTTCGTGAAGTATTCGTTCGGCTACGCCGAACTACAGGCCGGCTTTCTATACCCCCCTCTACGCAGTTTTCGTTCGGTTTCGCCGATCGACGGGTCGGCTTGGCGGGCCACCCATCGTGTAGTATTCGTTCGGCTTCGCCGAACAATGGGCCACATTGGCGGGTCACCCTCAGTGTAGTGATAGTTCTGCTTCGCCGAACGATAGGTCGGCATGGCGGGCCACCCTTCGTGTAGTATTCGTTCGGCTATGCCGAACGATGGGCCACATTGGCGGGTCACCCTCCGTGTAGGGATAGTTCTTCTTCGTCAAACGATGGGTCGGCTTCGCGGGCCACCCTTCGTGTAGTATTCGTTCGGCTTTGCCGAACGATGGGCCACATTGGCGGGTCACCCTCCGTGTAGGGATAGTTCTGCTTCGTCGAACGATGGGTCGGCTTGGCCGTCCACCCTTCGTGCAGTATTCGTTCGGCTTCGCCGAACGATGGGCCGTCTTGTCGGGCCACCCTCCGTGTAGTATTCGTTCGGCTTCGCCGAACGATGGGTCGGCTTGGCGGGCCACCCTTCGTGTAGTATTCGTTCGGCTTTGCCGAACGATGGGCCACATTGGCGGGTCACACTCCGTGTAGTTATAGTTCTGCTTCGTCGAACGATGGGCGATCTTGGCGGGAAACCCTTCGTGCAGTATTGGGTCGGCTTCGCCGAACGATGGGCCGGCTTTCTAGACCCCCCGTCCATCTACGCAGTATTCGTTCGGCTTCGCCGAACGATGGGTCGGCCTCGCGTGCCACCCTTCGTGTAGTATTCGTTCGGCTTTGCCGAACGATGGGCCACATTGGCGTGTCACCCTCCGTGTAGTGATAGTTCTGCTTCGTCGAACGATGGGTCGGCTTGGCGGGCCACCCTCCGTGTAGTATTCGTTCGGCTTCGCCGAACGATGGGTCGGCTTAGCGGGCCACCATTCGTGTAGTATTCGTTCTGCTTCGTCGAATGATGGGTCGGCTTGGCGGTCCTCCCTTCGTGTAGTATTCGTTCGGCTTCGCCGAACGATGGGCCATATTGGCGGGTCACCCTCCGTGTAGTAATAATTCTGCTTCGTCGAACGATGGGTGATCTTGGCGGGCAACCCTTCATAAAGTATTCGTTCGGCTATGCCGAACGATGGGCCACATTGGCGGGTCACCCTCAGTGTAGTGATAGTTCTGCTTCGCCGAACGATGAGTCGGCTTGGCGGGCCACCCTTCGTGTAGTATTCGTTCGGCTATGCCGAACGATGGGCCACATTGGCGGGTCACCCTCCGTGTAGTGATAGTTCTGCTTCGTTGAACGATGGGTCGGCTTGGCGGGCCACCCTTCGTGTAGTATTCGTTCGGCTTCGCCGAACGATGGGCCACATTGGCGGGTCACCCTCAGTGTAGTGATAGTTCTGCTTCGTCGAACGATGGGTCGGACTGGCGGGCCACCCTTCGTGTAGTATTCGTTCTGCTTCGTCGAACGATGGGCCACATTGGCGGGTCACCCTCCGTGTAGTAATAGTTCTGCTTCGTCGAACGATGGGCCATCTTGGCGGGCAACCCTTCGTGAAGTATTCGTTCGGCTACGCCGAACTACAGGCCGGCTTTCTATACCCCCCCTCTACGCAGTTTTCGTTCGGTTTCGCCGATCGACGGGTCGGCTTGGCGGGCCACCCTTCGTGTAGTATTCGTTCGGCTTCGCCGAATGATGGGCCACATTGGCGGGTCACCCTCAGTGTAGTGATAGTTCTCCTCCGCCGAACCATGGGTCGGCTTGGCGGGCCACCCTTCGTGTAGTATTCGTTCGGCTTTGCCGAACGATGGGCCACATTGGCGGGTCACCCTCCGTGTAGGGATAGTTCTGCTTCGTCAAACGATGGGTCGGCTTCGCGGGCCACCCTTCGTGTAGTATTCGTTCGGCTTTGCCGAACGATGGGCCACATTGGCGGGTCACTCTCCGTGTAGTGATAGTTCTGCTTCGTCGAACGATGGGTCGGCCTGGCGGGCCACCCTTCGTGTAGTAATCGTTCGGCTTCGCCAAACGATGGGCCGTCTTGTCGGGCCACCCTCCGTGTAGTATTCGTTCGGCTTCGCCGAACGATGGGTCGGCTTGGCTGGCAACCCTTCGTGTAGTATTCGTTCGGCTTTGCCGAACGATGGGCCACATTGGCGGGTCACACTCCGTGTAGTTATAGTTCTGCTTCGTCGAACGATGGGCGATCTTGGCGGGAAACCCTTCGTGCAGTATTCGTTCGGCTACGCCGAACGATGGGCCACATTGGCGGGTCACCCTCAGTGTAGTGATAGTTCTGCTTCGTCGAACGATGGGTCGGCTTGGCGGGCCACCCTTCGTGTAGCATTCGTGCGGCTATGCCGAACGATGGGCCACATTGGCGGGTCACCCTCCGTGTAGTGATAGTTCTGCTTCGTCGAACGATGGGTCGGACTGGCGGGCCACCTTTCGTGTAGTATTCGTTCGGCTTCGCCGAACGATGGGCCACATTGGCGGGCCACCCTCCGTGTAGTATTCGTTCGGCTTCGCCGAACAATGGGTCGGCTTGGCGGGCCACCCTTCGTGTAGTATTCGTTCGGCTTTGCCGAACGATGGGCCACATTGGCGGGTCACCCTCCGTGTAGTAATAGTTCTGCTTCGTCGAACGATGGGCCATCTTGGCGGGCAACCCTTCGTGAAGTATTCGTTCGGCTACGCCGAACTACAGGCCGGCTTTCTATACCCCCCCTCTACGCAGTTTTCGTTCGGTTTCGCCGAACGATGGGTCGGCTTGGCGGGCCACCCTTCGTGTAGTATTCGTTCGGCTTCGCCGAACGATGGGCCACATTGGCGGGTCACCCTCAGTGTAGTGATAGTTCTGCTTCGCCGAACGATGGGTCGGCTTGGCGGGCCACCCTTCGTGTAGTATTCGTTCGGCTATGCCGAACGATGGGCCACATTGGCGGGTCACCCTCAGTGTAGTGATAGTTCTGCTTCGTCGAACGATGGGTCGGCTTGGCGGGCCACCCTTCGTGTAGTATTCGTTCGGCTTTGCCGAACGATGGGCCACATTGGCGAATCACCCTCCGTGTAGTGATAGTTCTGCTTCGTCGAACGATGGGTCGGCCTGGCGGGCCACCCTTCGTGTAGTATTCGTTCGGCTTCGCCAAACGATGGGCCGTCTTGTAGGGCCACCCTCCGTGTAGTATTCGTTCGGCTATGCCGAACGATGGGCCACATTGGCGGGTCACCCTCCGTGTAGTATTCGTTCGGCTTTGCCGAACGATGGGCCACATTGGCGGGTCACCCTCCGTGTAGTAATAGTTCTGCTTCGTCGAACGATGGGCGATCTTGGCGGGCAACCCTTCATGAAGTATTCGTTCGGCTACGCCGAACTACAGGCCGGTTTTCTAGACCCCCCATCTACGCAGTTTTCGTTCGGTTTCGCCGAACGATGGGTCGGACTGGCGGGCCACCCTTCATGTAGTATTCGTTCGGCTTCGCCGAACGATGGGCCACATTGGCGGGTCACCCTCCGTGTAGTGATAGTTCTGCTTCGTCGAACGATGGGTCGGCTTGGCCGTCCACCCTTCGTGCAGTATTCGTTCGGCTTCGCCAAACGATGGGCCGTCTTGTCGGGCCACCCTCCGTGTAGTATTCGTTCGGCTTCGCCGAACGATGGGTCGGCTTGGCGGGCCACCCTTCGTGTAGTATTCGTTCGGCTATGCCGAACGATGGGCCACATTGGCGGGTCACCCTCCGTGTAGTAATAGTTCTGCTTCGTCGAACGATGGGCGATCTTGGCGGGCAACCCTTCATGAAGTATTCGTTCGGCTACGCCGAACTACAGGCCGGTTTTCTAGACCCCCCCCCATCTACGCAGTTTTCGTTCGGTTTCGCCGAACGATGGGTCGGACTAGCGGGCCACCCTTCATGTAGTATTCGTTCGGCTTCGCCGAACGATGGGCCACATTGGCGGGTCACCCTCAGTGTAGTGATAGTTCTGCTTCGCCGAACGATGAGTCGGCTTGGCGGGCCACCCTTCGTGTAGTATTCGTTCGGCTATGCCGAACGATGGGCCACATTGGCGGGTCACCCTCCGTGTAGTGATAGTTCTGCTTCGTTGAACGATGGGTCGGCTTGGCGGGCCACCCTTCGTGTAGTATTCGTTCGGCTTCGCCGAACGATGGGCCACATTGGCGGGTCACCCTCCGTGTAGTAATAGTTCTGCTTCGTCGAACGATGGGCCATCTTGGCGGGCAACCCTTCGTGAAGTATTCGTTCGGCTACGCCGAACTACAGGCCGGCTTTCTATACCCCCCCTCTACGCAGTTTTCGTTTGGTTTCGCCGAACGATGGGTCGGCTTGGCGGTCCACCCTTCGTGTAGTATTCGTTCGGCTTCGCCGAACGATGGGCCACATTGGCGGGTTACCCTCAGTGTAGTGATAGTTCTGCTTCGCCGAACGATAGGTCGGCATGGCGGGCCACCCTTCGTGTAGTATTCGTTCGGCTATGCCGAACGATGGGCCACATTGGCGGGTCACCCTCCGTGTAGGGATAGTTCTTCTTCGTCAAACGATGGGTCGGCTTCGCGGGCCACCCTTCGTGTAGTATTCGTTCGGCTTTGCCGAACGATGGGCCACATTGGCGGGTCACCCTCCGTGTAGGGATAGTTCTGCTTCGTCAAACGATGGGTCGGCTTCGCGGGCCACCCTTCGTGTAGTATTCGTTCGGCTTCGCCAAACGATGGGCCGTCTTGTCGGGCCACCCTCCGTGTAGTATTCGTTCGGCTTCGCCGAACGATGGGTCGGCTTGGCGGGCCACCCTTCGTGTAGTATTCGTTCGGCTTTGCCGAACGATGGGCCACATTGGCGGGTCACCCTCCGTGTAGTAATAGTTCTGCTTCGTCGAACGATGGGCCATCTTGGCGGGCAACCCTTCGTGAAGTATTCGTTCGGCTACGCCGAACTACAGGCCGGGTTTTCTAGACCCCCATCTACGCAGTTTTCGTTCGGTTTCGCCTAACGATGGGTCGGCTTGGCAGGAAACCCTCCGTGTAGTATTCGTTCGGCTTTGTCGAACGATGGGCCACATTGGCGGGTCACCCTCCGTGTAGTGATAGTTCTGCTTCGTCGAACGATGGGTCGGCTTGGCGGTCCACCCTTCGTGTAGTATTCGTTCGGCTTCGCCGAACGATGGGCCACATTGGCGGGTCACCCTCCGTGTAGTGATAGTTCTGCTTCGCCAAACGATGGGTCGGCTTGGCGGGCCACCCTTCGTGTAGCATTCGTTCGGCTTCGCCGAACGATGGGCTACATTGGCGGGTCACCCTCCGTGTAGTGATAGTTCTGCTTCGCCGAACGATGGGTCGGCTTGGCGGGCAACCCTTTATGAAGTATTCGTTCGGCTGCGCCGAACTACAGGCCGGCTTTCTAGACCCCCCATCTACGCAGTAATCGTTCGGTTTCGCCTAACGATGGGTCGGCTTGGCAGGAAACCCTTCGTGTAGTATTCGTTCGGCTTCGCCGAACGATATGCCACAATGGCGGGTCACCCTCCGTGTAGTGATAGTTCTGCTTCGTCGAACGATGGGCCATCTTGGCGGGCCACCCTCCGTGTAGTATTCGTTCGGCTTCGTCGAACGATGGGCCACATTGGCGGGTCACCCTCCGTGTAGTGATAGTTCTGCTTCGTCGAACGATGGGTCGGCTTGGCGGTCCACCCTTCGTGTAGTATTCGTTCGGCTTCGCCGAACGATGGGCCACATTGGCGGGTCACCCTCCGTGTAGTGATAGTTCTGCTTCGTCGAACGATGGGCCATCTTGGCGGGCAACCCTCCGTGTAGTATTCGTTCGGCTTCGCCGAACGATGGGCCACATTGGCGGGTCACCCTCCGTGTAGTGATAGTTCTGCTTCGCCAAACGATCGGCCGTCTTCGCGAGCCACTCTCCGTGTAGTATTCGTTCGGCTTCGCCGAACGATGGGCCACATTGGCGGGTCACCCTCAGTGTAGTGATAGTTCTGCTTCGTCGAACGATGGGTCGGCTTGGCGGGCCACCCTTCGTGTAGCATTCGTGCGGCTATGCCGAACGATGGGCCACATTGGCGGGTCACCCTCCGTGTAGTGATAGTTCTGCTTCGTCGAACGATGGGTCGGCTTGGCGGTCCACCCTTCGTGTAGTATTCGTTCGGCTTCGCCGAACGATGGGCCACATTGGCGGGTTACCCTCAGTGTAGTGATAGTTCTGCTTCGTCGAACGATGGGTCGGACTGGCGGGCCACCCTTCGTGTAGTATTCGTTCGGCTTCGTCGAACGATGGGCCGTCTTGTCGGGCCACCCTCCGTGTAGTATTCGTTCGGCTTCGCCGAACGATGGGTCGGCTTGGCGGGCCACCCTTCGTGTAGTATTCGTTCGGCTTCGCCAAACGATAGGTCACATTGACGGGTCACCCTCCGTGTAGTAATAGTTCTGCTTCGCCGAACGATGGGCCACATTGGCGGGTCACCCTCCGTGTAGTAATAGTTCTGTTTTGTCGAACGATGGGCCATCTTGGCGGGCAACCCTTCGTGAAGTATTCGTTCGGCTACGCCGAACTACAGGCCGGCTTTCTAGACCCACCCCCCATCTACGCAGTTTTCGTTCGGTTTAGCCGAACGACGGGTCGGCTTGGCGGGCCACTCCGTGTAGTATTCGTTCGGCTTCGCCGAACGATGGGCCACATTGGCGGGTCACCCTCAGTGTATAGATAGTTCTGCTTCGTCAAACGATGGGTCGGCTTCGCGGGCCACCCTTCGTGTAGTATTCGTTCGGCTTCGCCAAACGATGGGCCGTCTTGTCGGGCCACCCTCCGTGTAGTGATAGTTCTGCTTCGTCGAACGATGGGTCGGCTTGGCGGTCCACCTTTCGTGTAGTATTCGTTCGGCTCTGCCGAACGATGGGCCGCATTGGCGGGCCACCCTCCGTGTAGTGATAGTTCTGCTTCGTCGAACGATCGGTCGGCTTGGGAGCCACCTTTCGTGTAGTATTCGTTCGGCTACGCCGAACGATGGGCCACATTGGCGGGTCACCCTCCGTGTAGTGATAGTTCTGCTTCGTCGAACGATGGGTCGGCTTGGCGGTCCACCCTTCGTGTAGTATTCGTTCGGCTTCGCCGAACGATGGGCCACATTGGCGGGTCACCCTCCGTGTAGTAATAGTTCTGCTTTGTCGAACGATGGGCCATCTTGGCGGGCAACCCTTCGTGAAGTATTCGTTCGGCTTATGCCGAACTACGATGCCGGCTTTCTAGACCCCCATCTACGCAGTTTTCGTTCGGTTTCGCCGAACGATGGGTCGGCTTGGCGGGCCACCCTTCGTGTAGTATTCGTTCGGCTTCGCCGAACGATGGGCCACATTGGCGGGTCACCCATCGTGTAGTGATAGTTCTGCTTCGTTGAACGATGGGTCGGCTTGGCGGTCCACCCTTCGTGTAGTATTCGTTCGGCTTCGCCGAACGATGGACCACATTGGCGGGTCACCCTCCGTGTAGTATTCGTTCGGCTTTGCCGAACGATGGGCCACATTGGCGGGTCACACTCCGTGTAGTAATAGTTCTGCTTCGTCGAACGATGGGCGATCTTGGCGGGAAACCCTTCGTGAAGTATTCGTTCGGCTACGCCGGACTACAGGCCGGCTTTCTAGAACCCCAATCTACGCAGTTTTCGTTCGGCTTCGCCGAGCCATGGGTCGGCCTCGCGGGCCACCCTTCGTGTAGTATTCGTTCGGCTTTGTCGAACGATGGGCCACATTGGCGGGTCACCCTCCGTGTAGTGATAGTTCTGCTTCGCCAAACGATGGGTCGGCTTGGCGGGCCACCCTTCGTGTAGCATTCGTTCGGCTTCGCCGAACGATGGGCTACATTGGCGGGTCACCCTCCGTGTAGTGATAGTTCTGCTTCGTCGAACAATGGGTCAGCTTGCCGGGCAACCCTTCGTGTAGTATTCGTTCGGCTTCGCCAAACTACAGACCGGCTTTCTAGACCCCCCTCCATCTACGCAGTATTCGTTCGGCTTCGCCGAACGATGGGTCGGCCTCGCGGGCCACCCTTCGTGTAGTATTCGTTCGGCTTCGCCGAACGATGGGCCACATTGGCGGGTCACTCTCCGCGTAGTGATAGTTCTGCTTCGTCAAACGATGGGTCGGCTTCGCGGGCCACCCTTCGTGTAGTATTCGTTCGGCTTCGCCGAACGTTGGGTCGGCTTGACGGGCCACCCTTCGTGTAGTATTCGTTCGGCTATGCCGAACGATGGGCCACATTGGCGGGTCACCCTCAGTGTAGTGATAGTTCTGCTTCGTCGAACGATGGGCCATCTTGGCGGGCAACCCTTCGTGAAGTATTCGTTCGGCTACGCCGAACTACAGGCCGGCTTTCTAGACCCCCCCCCATCTACGCAGTTTTCGTTCGATTTCGCCGAACGATGGGTCGGCTTGGCGGGCCACCCTTCATGTAGTATTCGTTCGGCTTCGCCGAACGATGGGCCACATTGGCGGGTCACCCTCAGTGTAGTGATAGTTCTGCTTCGCCAAAAGATGGGCCATCTTAGCGGGCAACCCTTCGTGTAGTATTCGTTCGGCTTCGCCAAGCGATGGGTCGTCTTGTCGGGCCACTCTCCGTGTAGTGATAGTTCTGCTTCGTCAAACGATGAGCCATCTTGGCGGGCAACCCTTCGTGTAGTATTCGTTCGGCTTCGCCGAACGATGGGCCACATTGGCGGGTCACCCTCCGTGTAGTGATAGTTCTGCTTCGTCAAACGATGGGTCGGCTTGGCGAGCCACCCTCCAAGTAGCATTGATTCGGCTTCCCCGAACGATGGGCCACATTGGCGGGTCACCCTCCGTGTAGTGATAGTTCTGCTTCGTCGAACGATGGGTCGGCTTGGCGGTCCACCCTTCGTGTAGTATTCGTTCGGCTTCGCCGAACGATGGGCCACATTGGCGGGTCACCCTCCGTGTAGTGATAGTTCTGCTTCGTCGAACGATGGGCCATCTTGGCGGGCAACCCTCCGTGTAGTATTCGTTCGGCTTCGTCGAACGATGGGCCACATTGGCGGGTCACCCTCCGTGTAGTGATAGTTCTGCTTCGCCAAACGATGGGTCGGCTTTGCGGGCCACCCTCCGTGTAGTATTCGATCGGCTTCCCCGAACGATGGGCCACATTGGCGGGTCACCCTCCGTGTAGTGATAGTTCTGCTTCGTCGAACGATGAGTCGGCTTGGCAGGCCACCCTCCGTGTAGTATTCGTTCGGCTTCGCCGAACGATGGGCCATATTGACGGGTCACCTCCGTGTAGTGATAGTTCTGCTTCGTCGAACGATGGGCCATCTTGGCGGGCAACCCTCCGTGTAGTATTCGTTCTGCTTCGCCGAACGATGGGCCATCTTGACGGGCCACTCTCCGCGTAGTATTCGGTCGGCTGCGCCGAACTACAGGCCGGCTTTCTAGACCCCCCATCTACGCAGTATTCGTTCGGTTTCGCCTAACGATGGGTCGGCTTGGCAGGAAACCCTCCGTGTAGTATTCGTTCGGCTTTGTCGAACGATGGGCCACATTAGCGGTTCACCCTCCGTGTAGTGATAGTTCTGCTTCTCCAAACGATGGGTCGGCTTGGCGGGCAACCCTTTCGTGTAGTATTCGTTCGGCTACGCCGAACGGTGGGCCCCATTGGCGGGCCCCCCTCCGTGTAGTGATAGTTCTGCTTCGTCGAACGATCGGTCGGCTTGGGAGCCACCTTTCGTGTAGTATTCGTTCGGCTACGCCGAACGATGGGCCACATTGGCGGGTCACCCTCCGTGTAGTAATAGTTCTGCTTCGTCGAACGATGGGCGATCTTGGCGGGCAACCCTTCGTGTAGTATTCGTTCGGCTACGCCGAACGATGGGCCGGTTTTCTAGACCCCCATCTACGCAGTATTCGTTCGGCTTCGCCGAACGATGGGTCGGCTTGGCGGGCCACCCTTCGTGTAGTATTCGTTCGGCTTCGCCGAACGATGGGCTACATTGGCGGGTCACCCTCCGTGTAGTGATAGTTCTGCTTCGCCGAACGATGGGTCGGCTTGGCGGGCCACCCTTCGTGTAGTATTCGTTCGGCTTCGCCGAACGATGGGCCACATTGGCGGGTCACCCTCCGTGTAGTGACAGTTCTGCTTCGTCAAACGATGGGTCGGCTTGGCGGGCCACCCTTCGTGTAGTATTCGTTCGGCTTCGTCGAACGATGGGCCATCTTGGCGGGCAACCCTCCGTGTAGTATTCGTTCGGCTTCGTCGAACGATGGGCCACATTGGCGGGTCACCCTCCGTGTAGTGATAGTTCTGCTTCGCCAAACGATGGGCCATCTTGGCGGGCAACCCTCCGTGTAGTATTCGTTCGGCTTCGCCGAACTACAGGCCGGCTTTCTATACCCCCCCCCTCTACGCAGTTTTCGTTCGGTTTCGCCGATCGACGGGTCGGCTTGGCGGGCCACCCTTCGTGTAGTATTCGTTCGGCTTCGCCGAATGATGGGCCACATTGGCGGGTCACCCTCAGTGTAGTGATAGTTCTCCTCCGCCGAACCATGGGTCGGCTTGGCGGGCCACCCTTCGTGTAGTATTCGTTCGGCTATGCCGAACGATGGGCCACATTGGCGGGTCACCCTCCGAGTAGTGATAGTTCTGCTTCGTCGAACGATAGGCCGTCTTGGCGGGCCACTCTCCGTGTAGTATTCGTTCGGCTTGGCCGAACAATGGGCCACATTGGCGGTTCACCCTCCGTGTAGTGATAGTTCTGCTTCGTCGAACGATGGGTCGGCTTGGCGGGCAACCCTTCGTGTAGTATTCGTTCGGCTTCGCCGAACGATGGGCCGGCTTTCTAGACCCCCCTCCGTGTAGTATTCGTTCTGCTTCGCCGAACGATGGGTCGGCTTGGCGGGCCACCCTTCGTGTAGTATTCTTTCGACTTCGCCGAACGATGGGCCGTCTTGGCGGGTTACCCTCCGTGTAGTGATAGTTCTGCTTCGTCGAACGATGAGGCTTCTTGGGGGGCCACCCTCCGTGTAGTATTCGGTGGGCTTCGCCGAACGATGGGCCACATTGGCGGGTCACCCTCCGTGTAGTGATAGTTCTGCTTCGTCGAACGATGGGTCGGCTTGGCGGGCAACCCTTCGTGTAGTATTCGATCGGCTGCGCCGAACGATGGGCCACATTGGCGGGTCACCCTCCATGTAGTGATAGTTCTGCTTCGCCGAACGATGGGTCGGCTTGGCGGGCAACCCTCCGTGTAGTATTCGTTTGGCTTGGCCGAACGATGGGCCATCTTGGCGGGCAACCCTTCGCGTAGTATTCGATCGGCTTCGCCGAACGATGGGCCATCCTGGCGGGCAACCCTTCGTGTAGTATTCGTTCGGCTTCGTCGAACGATGGGCCATCTTGACGGGCCACTCTCCGCGTAGTATTCGTTCGGCTTCGCCGAACGATGGACCGACTTTGCCGACCCTCCCCCCATCTACGCAGTATTCGCTTGGCTTCGCCGAACGATGGGCCACATTGGCGGGTCACCCTCCGTGTAGTGATAGTTCTGCTTCGCCAAACGATGGGTCGGCTTGGCGGGCCACCCTCCGTGTAGTATTCGATCGGCTGCGCCGAACGATGGGCCACATTGGCGTTTCACCCTCCGTGTAGTGATAGTTCTGCTTCGTCAAACGATGGGCCGGCTTGGCGAGCCACCCTCCAAGTAGCATTGATTCGGCTTCCCCGAACGATGGGCCACATTGGCGGGTCACCCTCCGTGTAGTGATAGTTCTGCTTCGTCGAACGATGGGCCATCTTGGCGGGCAACCCTCCGCGTAGTATTCGTTCGGCTTCGCCGAACGATGGACCGGCTTTGCCGACCCCCCCCCATCTACGCAGTATTCGTTTGGCTTCGCCAAACGATGGGTCGGCTTGGCAGGAAACCCTTCGTGTAGTATTCGTTCGGCTTCGCCGAACGATATGCCACAATGGCGGGTCACCCTCCGTGTAGTGACAGTTCTGTTTCGTCAAACGATGGGCCGACTTGGCGGGCCACCCTTCGTGTAGTATTCGTTCGGCTATGCCGAACGATGGGCCGTCTTGGCGGGTTACCCTTCGTGTAGTATTCGTTCGGCTTCGCCGAACGATGGGTCGGTTTGGCGGGCCACCCTTCGTGTAGTATTCGTTCGGCTTCGCCGAACGATGGGCTACATTGGCGGGTCACCCTCCGTGTAGTGATAGTTCTGCTTCGCCGAACGATGGGTCAGCTTGGCGGGCAACCCTTCATGAAGTATTCGTTCGGCTTCGCCGAACGATGGGCCACATTGGCGGGTCACCCTCCCTGTAGTGATAGCTCTGCTTCGCCCAACGATGGGTCGGCTTGGCGGTCCACCCTTCGTGTAGTAATAGTTCGGCTTCGCCGAACGATGGGCCACATTGGCGGGTCACCCTCCGTGTAGTAATAGTTCTGCTTTGTCGAACGATGGGCCATCTTGGCGGGCAACCCTTCGTGAAGTATTCGTTCGGCTTTGCCGAACTACAGGCCGGCTTTCTATACCCCATCTACGCAGTAATAGTTCTGCTTTGTCGAACGATGGGCCATCTTGGCGGGCAACCCTTCGTGAAGTATTCGTTCGGCTTTGCCGAACGATGGGCCACATTGGCGGGTCACTCTCCGTGTAGTGATAGTTCTGCTTCGTCGAACGATGGGTCGGCTTGGCGGTCCACCCTTCGTGTAGTATTCGTGCGGCTATGCCGAACGATGGGCCACATTGGCGGGTCACCCTCCGTGTAGTGATAGTTCTGCTTCGTCAAACGATGGGTCGGCTTGGCGAGCCACCCTCCAAGTAGCATTGATTCGGCTTCCCCAAACGATGGGCCACATTGGCGGGTCACCCTCCGTGTAGTGACAGTTCTGTTTCGTCAAACGATGGGCCGACTTGGCGGGCCACCCTCCAAGTAGCATTGGTTCGGCTTTCCCGAACGATGGACCGTCTTGGAGGGCAACCCTTCGTGAAGTATTCGTTCGGTTTCGCCTAACGATGGGTCGGCTTGGCAGGAAACCCTTCGTGTAGTATTCGTTCGGCTTCGCCGAACGATGAGCCATCTTGGCGGGCAACCCTCCGTGTAGTATTCGTTCGGCTTCGTCGAACGATGGGCCACATTGGCGGGTCACCCTCCGTGTAGTGATAGTTCTGCTTCGCCAAACGATGGGTCGGCTTGGCGGGCCACCCTTCGTGTAGCATTCGTTCGGCTTCGCCGAACGATGGGCCGGCTTTCTAGACCCCCCTCCGTGTAGTATTCGTTCGGCTCCGCCGAACGATGGGTCGGCCTCGCGGGCCACCCTTCGTGTAGTATTCGTTCGGCTTTGCCGAACGATGGGCCACATTGGCGTGTCACCCTCCGTGTTGTGATAGTTCTGCTTCGTCGAACGATGGGTCGACCTCGCGGGCCACCCTTCGTGTAGTATTCGTTCGGCTTTGCCGAACGATGGGCCACATTGGCGTGTCACCCTCCGTGTAGTGATAGTTCTGCTTCGTCGAACGATGGGTCGGACTGGCGGGCCACCCTTCGTGTAGTATTCGTTCGGCTTCGCCGAACGATGGGTCGGCTTGGCGGGCCACCCTTCGTGTAGTATTCGTTCGGCTATGCCGAACGATGGGCCACATTGGCGGGTCACCCTCCGTGTAGTATTCGTTTGGCTTCGTCGAACGATGGGCCATCTTGGCGGGCAACCCTTCGTGTAGTATTCGTTCGGCTTTGCCGAACGATGGGCCACATTGGCGGGTCACCCTCCGTGTAGTGATAGTTCTGCTTCGTCGAACGATGGGTCGGCTTGGCGGGCCACCTTTCGTGTAGTATTCGTTCGACTGCGCCGAACGATGGGCCACATTGGCGGGTCACCCTCCGTGTAGTGATAGTTCTGCTTCGTCGAACGATCGGTCGGCTTGGGAGCCACCTTTCGTGTAGTATTCGTTCGGCTACGCCGAGCGATGGGCCACATTGGCGGTTCACCCTCCCTGTTGTGATAGTTCTGCTTCGCCGAACACTGGGCCATTTTGTCGGGCAACCCTTCGTGTAGTATTCGTTTGGCTGCGCCAAACTACAGGCCGGCTTTCTAGACCCCCCTCCATCTACGCAGTATTCGTTAGGCTTCGCCGAACGATGGGTCGGCTTGGCGGTCCACCCTTCGTGTAGTATTCGTTCGGCTTCGCCGAACGATGGGCCACATTGGCGGGTCACCCTCAGTGTAGTGATAGTTCTGCTTCGCTGAACGATGGGTCGGCTTGGCGGGCCACCCTTCGTGTAGTATTCGTTCGGCTATGCCGAACGATGGGCCACATTGGCGGGTCACCCTCCGTGTAGGGATAGTTCTGCTTCGTCAAACGATGGGTCGGCTTCGCGGGCCACCCTTCGTGTAGTATTTGTTCGGCTTCGCCGAACGATGGGCCACATTGGCGGGTTACCCTCAGTGTAGTGATAGTTCTGCTTCGTCGAACGATGGGTCGGACTGGCGGGCCACCCTTCGTGTAGTATTCGTTCGGTTTCGCCGAACGATGGGTCGGACTGGCGGGCCACCCTTCATGTAGTATTCGTTCGGCTTCGCCGAACGATGGGTCGGCTTGGAGGGCCACCCTCCGTGTAGTATTCGTTCGGCTTCCCCGAACGATGGGCCACATTGGCGGGCCACCCTTTGTGTAGTATTCGTTCGGCTTCGCCGAACGATGGGCTACATTGGCGGGTCACCCTCCGTGTAGTGATAGTCCTGCTTCGCCGAACGATGGGTCGGCTTGGCGGGCAACCCTTCATGAAGTATTCGTTCGGCTGCGCCGAACTACAGGCCGGCTTTCTAGACCCCCCATCTACGCAGTATTCGTTCGGTTTCGCCTAACGATGGGTCGGCTTGGCAGGAAACCCTTCGTGTAGTATTCGTTCGGCTTCGCCGAACGATATGCCACAATGGCGGGTCACCCTCCGTGTAGTGACAGTTCTGTTTCGTCAAACGATGGGTCGGCTTCGCGGGCCACCCTTCGTATAGTATTCGTTCGGCTTTGCCAAACGATGGGCCACATTGGCGGGTCACCCTCCATGTAGGAATAGTTCTGCTTCGTCGAACGATGGGTCGGCTTGGCGGGCCACCCTTCGTGTAGTGATTGTTCGGCTTCGCCGAACGATGGGCCACATTGGCGGGTCACCCTCCGTGTAGTATTAGTTCTGCTTCGCCGAACGATGGGTCGGCTTGTCGGGTCACCCTCCGTGTAGTATTCGTTCGGCTTGGCCGAACGATGGGCCATCTTGGCGGGCAACCCTCCGTGTAGTAATCGTTCGGCTTCGCCGAACGATGGGCCACTATTGCGGGTCACTTCTGCTTCGCCGAACGATGGGCCATCTTGGCGGGCAACCCTTCGTGTAGTATTCGTTCGGCTTCGCCGAACTACAGGCCGGCTTTCTAGACCACCCCCCCCCCCCATCTACGCAGTATTCGTTCGGCTTGGCCGAACGATGGGCCATCTTGGCGGGCAACCCTTCGTGTAGTATTCGATCGGCTGCGCCGAACGATGGGCCACATTGGCGGGTCACCCTCCGTGTAGTGATAGTTCTGCTTCGCCGAACGATGGGTCGGCTTGGCGGGCAACCCTTCGTGTAGTATTCGTTCGGCTATGCCGAACGATGGGCCGTCTTGGCGGGCCACTCTCCGTGTAGTATTTGTTCGGCTTCGCCGAACGATGGGTCGGTTTGGCGGGCCACCTTTCGTGTATTAATCGTTCGGCTTCGCCGAACGATATGCCTTAATGGCGGGTCACCCTCCGTGTAGTGACAGTTCTGTTTCGTCAAACGATGGGCCGGCTTGGCGGGCAACCCTTCGTGTAGTATTCGTTCGGCTATGCCGAAAGATGGGCCACATTGGCGGGTCACCCTCCGTGTAGTGATAGTTCTGCTTCGTCGAACGATGGGCCGTCTTGGCGGGCCACTCTCCGTGTAGTATTCGTTTGGCTTGGCCGAACGATGGGCCAAATTGGCGGGTCACCCTCCGTGTAGTGATAGTTCTGCTTCGCCAAACGATGGGCCATCTTAGCGGGCAACCCTTCGTGTAGTATTCGTTCGGCTTCGCCAAGCGATGGGCCGTCTTGTCGGGCCACCCTCCGTGTAGTATTCGTTCGGCTTCGCCGAACGATGGGCCACATTGGCGGGTCACCCTCCGTGTAGTATTAGTTCTGCTTCGTCGAACGATGGGCCGGCTTGGCGGGCCACCCTTCGTGTAGTATTCGTTCGGCTTCGCCGAACGATGGGCCGGCTTTCGGGTCACCCTCCGTGTAGTGATAGTTCTGCTTCGTCGAACGATGGGTCGGCTTGGCGGTCCACCCTTCGTGTAGTATTCGTGCGGCTATGCCGAACGATGGGCCACATTGGCGGGTCACCCTCCGTGTAGTGATAGTTCTGCTTCGTCGAACGATGGGTCGGCTTGGCGGTCCACCCTTCGTGTAGTATTCGTTCGGCTTTGCCGAACGATGGGCCACATTGGCGGGTCACTCTCCGTGTAGTGATAGTTCTGCTTCGTCGAACGATGGGTCGGCTTGGCGGTCCACCCTTCGTGTAGTATTCGTGCGGCTATGCCGAACGATGGCCGGCTTTCTAGACCACCCTTCGTGTAGTATTCGTTCGGCTTCGCCGAACGATGGGTCGGTTTGGCGGGCCACCCTTCGTGTAGTATTTGTTCGGCTTCGCCGAACGATGGGCTACATTGGCGTTTCACCCTCCGTGTAGTGATAGTTCTGCTTCGCCAAACGATGGGTCGGCTTGGCGGGCCACCCTCCGTGTAGTATTCGATCGGTTGCGCCGAACGATGGGCCACATTGGCGGGTCACCCTCCGTGTAGTGATAGTTCTGCTTCGTCAAACGATGAGTCGGCTTGGCGAGCCACCCTCCAAGTAGCATTGATTCGGCTTCCCCGAACGATGGGCCACATTGGCGGGTCACCCTCCGTGTAGTGATAGTTCTGCTTCGTCGAACGATGGGTCGGCTTGGCGGGCCACCCTTCGTGTAGTATTCGTTCGGCTATGCCGAACGATGGGCCACTGGCGGGTCACCCTCCGTGTTGTGATAGTTCTGCTTCGTCGAACGATGGGTCGACCTCGCGGGCCACCCTTCGTGTAGTATTCGTTCGGCTTCGCCGAATGATGGGCCACATTGGCGGGTCACCCTCCGTGTAGTAATAGTTCTGCTTCGTCAAACGATGGGTCGGCTTCGCGGGCCACCCTTCGTGTAGTATTCGTTCGGCTTCGCCGAACGATGGGCCATCTTGGCGGGCAACCCTTCGTGAAGTATTCGTTCGGCTACGCCGAACTACAGGCCGGCTTTCTATACCCCCCCTCTACGCAGTTTTCGTTCGGCTTCGCCGAACGATGGGTCGACCTCGCGGGCCACCCTTCGTGTAGTATTCGTTCGGCTTTGCCGAACGATGGGCCACATTGGCGTGTCACCCTCCGTGTAGTGATAGTTCTGCTTCGTCGAACGATGGGCCACTTCGGCGGGTCACCCTCCGTGTAGTATTCGTTCGGCTTCGCAGCGGGCCACCCTTCGTGTAGTATTCGTTCGGCTTCGCCGAACGATGGGCTACATTGGCGGGTCACCCTCCGTGTAGTGATAGTTCTGCTTCGCCTAACGATGGGTCGGCTTGGCAGGAAACCCTTCGTGTAGTATTCGTTCGGCTTCGCCGAACGATATGCCACAATGGCGGGTCACCCTCCGTGTAGTGATAGTTCTGCTTCGTCGAACGATGGGCCATCTTGGCGGGCAACCCTCCGTGTAGTATTCGTTCGGCTTCGCCGAACGATGGGCCGTCTTGTCGGGCCACCCTCCGTGTAGTGATAGTTCTGCTTCGTCGAACGATGGGTCGGCTTGGCGGTCCACCCTTCGTGTAGTATTCGTTCGGCTTCGCCGAACGATGGGCCACATTGGCGGGTCACCCTCCGTGTAGTAATAGTTCTGCTTTGTCGAACGATGGGCCATCTTGGCGGGCAACCCTTCGTGAAGTATTCGTTCGGCTTTGCCGAACGACAGGCCGGCTTTCTAGACCCCCATCTACGCAGTATTCGTTCGGCTTCGCCGAACGATGGGTCGGCTTGGCGGGCCACCCTTCGTGTAGTATTCGTTCGGCTTCGCCGAACGATGGGCCACATTGGCGGGTCACCCTCCGTGTAGTGATAGTTCTGCTTCGCCGAACGATGGGTCGGATTGGCGGGCCACCCTTCGTGTAGTATTCGTTCGGCTTCGTCGAACGATGGGCCACATTGGCGGGTCACCCTCCGTGTAGTGATAGTTCTGCTTCGTCGAACGATGGGTCGGCTTGGCGGGCCACCCTTCGTGTAGTATTCGTTCGGCTTTGCCGAACGATGGGCCACATTGGCGGGTCACCCTCAGTGTAGTGATAGTTCTGCTTCGTCGAACGATGGGTCGGCCTGGCGGGCAACCCTTCGTGTAGTATTCGATCGGCTGCGCCGAACGATGGGCCACATTGGCGGGTCACCCTCCGTGTAGTGATAGTTCTGCTTCGCCAAACGATGGGCCATCTTAGCGGGCAACCCTTCGTGTAGTATTCGTTCGGCTTCGCCAAGCGATGGGCCGTCTTGTCGGGCCACCCTCCGTGTAGTATTCGTTCGGCTTCGCTGAACGATGGGTCGGCTTGGCGGGCCACCCTTCATGTAGTATTCGTTCTGCTTCGTCGAACGATGGGCCAAATTGGCGGGTCACCCTCAGTGTAGTGATAGTTCTGCTTCGCCGAACGATGGGTCGGTTTGGCGGGCCACCCTTCGTGTAGTATTCGTTCGGCTTCGCCGAACGATGGGCTACATTGGCGGATCACTCTCCGTGTAGTGATAGTTCTGCTTCGTCAAACGATGGGTCGGCTTGGCGAGCCACCCTCCAAGTAGCATTGATTCGGCTTCCCCAAACGATGGGCCACATTGGCGGGTCACCCTCCGTGTAGTGATAGTTCTGCTTCGTCGAACGATGGGCCATCTTGGCGGGCAACCCTCCGTGTAGTATTCGTTCGGCTTTGTCGAACGATGGGCCGGCCTTGGCGGGTTACCCTTCGTGTAGTATTCGTTCGGCTTCGCTGAACGATGGGTCGGTTTGGCGGGCCACCCTTCGTGTAGTATTCGTTCGGCTTCGCCGAACGATGGGCTACATTGGCGGATCACTCTCCGTGTAGTGATAGTTCTGCTTCGTCAAACGATGGGTCGGCTTGGCGAGCCACCCTTCGTGTAGTATTCGTTCGGCTTCGCCGAACGATGGGCCGTCTTGGCGGGTCACCCTCCGTGTAGTATTCGTTCGGCTTCGCCGAACGATGGGTCGGACTGGCGGGCCACCCTTCGTGTAGTATTCGTTCGGCTTCCCCGAACGATGGGCCACACTGGCGGGTCACCCTCCGTGTAGTGATAGTTCTGCTTCGTCGAACGATGGGCCATCTTGGCGGGCAACCCTCCGTGTAGTATTCGTTCGGCTACGCCGAACTACAGGCCGGCTTTCTAGACCCCCATCTACGCAGTTTTCGTTCGGCTTCGCCGAACGATGGGTCGGCTGGCGGGAAACCCTTCGTGCAGTATTCGTTCGGCTACGCCGAACGATGGGCCACATTGGCGGGTCACCCTCAGTGTAGTGACAGTTCTGCTTCGTCGAACGATGGGTCGGCTTGGCGGTCCACCCTTCGTGTAGTATTCGTTCGGCTTCGCCGAACGATGGGCCACATTGGCGGGTCACCCTCCGTGTAGTAATAGTTCTGCTTCGTCAAACGATGGACCATCTTGGCGGGCCACCCTCCGTGTAGTATTCGTTCGGCTTCGCCGAACGATGGGCCACATTGGCGGGTCACCCTCCGTGTAGTAATAGTTCTGCTTTGTCGAACGATGGGTCGGACTGGCGGGCCACCCTTCGTGTAGTATTCGTTCGGCTTCGCCGAACGATGGGCCACATTGGCGGGCCACCCTCTGTGTAGTGATAGTTCTGCTTCGCCGAACGATGGGTCGGCTTGGCGGGCCACCCTTCGTGTAGTATTCGTTCGGCTATGCCGAACGATGGGCCACATTGGCGGGTCACCCTCAGTGTAGGGATAGTTGTGCTTCGCCGAACGATGGGTCGGCTTGGCGGGCCACCCTTCGTGTAGTATTCGTTCGGCTTTGCCGAACGATGGGCCACATTGGCGAATCACCCTCCGTGTAGTGATAGTTCTGCTTCGTCGAACGATGGGTCGGCTTGGCGGGCCACCTTTCGTGTAGTATTCGTTCGCCTTCGCCGAACGATGGTCCATCTTGGCGGGCCACCCTCCGTGTAGTATTCGTTC